>CAUYUJ010016933.1:110321-137821 GCA_963575745.1 Prorocentrum cordatum
CTCTTGTCCGCCACTGCGGGGTGCTGCGCACCTCGGCCCGGCCAATCCCCGAAAGACCACACCACAACCTCGGCGGCGACGGCGAGGACGACGGCGACTACTGGAGGGGGAGGAGGAGGAGGAGGAGGAGGAGGAGGAGGAGGAGGAGGAGGCGTGCGGTAGCACGTGAGTAGGTCCCTCTCCCTCCCGGACACGGGCGTGCAAGGATGTGAAGGAATCCTTTTCAGTCTCGTGCAATCTCGTCTTTGACGCGTCTTGAGCCAAGCGGCAGCGGGGACAACAATTTAGGTCACCACTGCCACCTGTCAACCTGTGCATTGGACGGGGCCCTAAGAGAACTCTAGAGGCCCCGAGAGAAGTCCCTCCTACAGGGGTAACAACTTACTCTCGTGATGGCTTAAACTTGATAGGCTCTGTACTTGAATTTGAACAGCAGCTAGATAGAGATCTACAGAAACGCACGTGCAGTGTACTATAGCATTGGCAGCGGCACAGCGGCAGCAGTCGGGCCTCAAGAACGAGAGGCCGAGCATCACAATGTACATGAAACTCATCGAGTAGCCGACAACATCGTAGGCGAAGTAGCAGCCGATCTCGAAGATACAAGCCGCCGAAATACAAATCAATCATATTGAAAAATATCTCACCACGGCGGCGAGAACAACAATCTAGGTCACAGTGGCTCATCGGGTAGTCGACCTCATATTCTTCGAACTCCATCTCTGAGGCGTATGTTTGAGCGTCCACTGACCCTGATTCAAAGCGTTCATGACGTCGAATCTCGAAATGCTTCCCTTGGTGAGACCATCACATAGCATATCTCGTGTGTCGATCCATACCAACTCCGTAACGATGCCACGATCCAACCATTCTCGTACCTTCATGACGGTGTAGGCGAGATGGCGTTCTGTTGGTAACTGTATCTCCGTGGCCGTGCAAGCTTTGAAGA
This sequence comes from Prorocentrum cordatum, assembly GCA_963575745.1. Lineage (NCBI taxonomy): Eukaryota > Dinophyceae > Prorocentrales > Prorocentraceae > Prorocentrum > Prorocentrum cordatum. The sequence continues at coordinate 111,271 of CAUYUJ010016933.1, forward strand.
ACGACTCGCTATCAGTGAACACCACTATCTTATGACTGAAACCTCCATGCTCTGCGTGAGTAGCCAACGTCGCTGCCGAACATGGTCCCATATCTATATCATGTAATAGTCCTGCCAACACAATACTCATAGATACTGCATCTCCAACTGCTCCGGCCTCGGCGCTGAACGTGTTGCGATTCACCCGTGATTGCTTCTTGCTGGTCGTGATATACGCGTGCAACTTCCCGCCGATCTGTGAGTCTGAATGCTGACAGAGGCCCATGATATCTGCTCGCAGTGCTAGACAATCAGGTTCGCCCGCTCGAAAAGCCGAATCAACGATATAATATAACGCTGAACTTCCACTGAACTCTGCATATCGTATTCCTGAGTGATGTTGCTGAATCCACTTCAGACTTAGATTAAGAACTTGGGCATGCCGGTGCTTCAACTGCTTCGCATTGCGCTGACATAGTCCAACAAACACTTGAATTTCAAGTCTCGACTGAGTTACCCAAGATAGAGCTCCAAGAAGACTACGAACTAGTGAATGCAATTCCTTGCTCAAATCGTCATCAGGTCGGTGACTCGAGTGTGCCGGAAGGGGTATCATGTGCAACTCCTTGATATAGCTGCGCTGATGTGTATATATAGACTTCCTGTCCGGCGCCTGCTCATGTTCAACTCCAAGATATGTGAACTTGTTCAAGTGCTTACTGCATTTGCCAAAGGCATTTTCCAAAGCTTCCCAAAGCTCCTCTCGTGCCCTCGTCGTCGAAGATCCTTTCAAATCATCCAAGTGTCCGCAAACCAGTGATATACAATTGTTCTTGTCATCGTGCCTCATGTACAACCTGTTGTCCGTCTTGCTCGGGATATGTCGCGTAGCGGTCATCACTTGTGCTAGCTTGAGAGTGAACAATCTCGGTGCGTCCTTCAAGCCCCATATTGGTCGAAGTATTCGTAGGCAGTGCTTCTCGTGGTTGAAATTCTCCCATCCTTTGAAGGTCCTCAGAACTCCTGCCGTCCTAGCGTCCACGATAAGCTGTACTTGCCGGATCAAGCCCACTGTCGTCATCTGGTTGATCTCATCAAAAGTCAAACCCTTCAGAAAAGCTCCTGAGATATCTAGCGCCCATAGGTCGTAGTTGTTCTGGCAAGCGTGACTGTTTACCACTCTGGTGCTGTATCTGGCTGCCGTTCCGCTGAAGGTCTCCACTTGGGACTGTCGATCTTTGAAGCCCCTCAACGTCCTTCTGCCTTTAACTTCCCGCTGTTCTTTGCCCTCGATAACCATGATCTTCCACTTGAAAACCCAAGTGCCGTCCACAAGATTGGTAGCGTCGCGTTTTAACATGATGCCAACGCTCTCGAGCTCCAGCCACTGTTGCAACTCGCGCTTCATGGAGTTGATGACTTGCTCATGGTGCTTCCGCTGATCTTCTGCACTAAGATTGTGAAGATCTCGCTTGATAACTTGGCTGTTGAGCTTCGACTTAGATAGAAAGAAAACTAAATCGTGATCTTCAGGTACTGGATGTTTGGTGCGAAACTCCAGGTTCGCGATGTACCAGGGAAGGGCAAACTCGGCAACAGGCTCCTCCTTCTCAAAGTGACATTCCATATCATCTGATAGATCCACTAAGTCATGTCGTGTCTGCTGCACTGGCGGCTCAAAGTACTCGAACTCGTCTTGATCCAAACAGCCGCGAGGACAACAATTTGGGTCACCGTCGTTTCTGTTGATCCTCTTGAGTAATGGCTCTGGCTTTCTGCTGGTCACATACGCTCGGAACTCTTCCAAGGTCGTGGGTAGTGTGATCGAAATGCCATGCTTGTCACAGTAAAGATCATCCGAGTCGATATCGCTATCTGAGTCTGGTGCTGTGTGCTCTGGTGCTTGTGCCGGTGACGTCGGTGCTGCAGTCGAAGATGACGCTGGAGTACCTGCCGCTGGTGGTTGGTACGGCGGTGGATCCAAGATGGGCCCTTCATCATGTTCTTCTGCTGGATCCGCTCGCTGATGTTTAGCTGCAGGTGCTAGTCCGTCTGCGCGTCTTTTGAGGTCTTCGGCTGGCAGCGTGCGCCATTTGTGCGCTCGGTCGTCGTCTTCGTCTCGTCCATCGTGCTTCCGTTTTCGTGCTGGCGGTCTGTCGTCTTCGTCCTCTGGCGGTGGTACTGCCGGTGCCACGTCCGGCACTCTTTGCTGAGGCGGTGCTGGTGGAGCTGCGTGCATGCCTACGTCGACTGGTATCTCCACTTCGTCGCCGTCGGTGCTGCTGTCGCGCTGTCGGAAGAAGAGTTGTATGAAGGATATCTTCCACCAGTATGCTTCAGGTCGCTCGTCCTCGCATAATATGCGTCGCCGGTCCACGTAAGTACTACCAAACTGCAATGTGTAATATCGTACTGATGAATGCTTATACCACCAGATGAGTAGTGAACTTGGTATTTCTGGAAGATGCTGAAGGTGATGCATGCCACAGCCGATCCGTGCTCCAAGACAGTGCCGAATACCGATCAGAAGGGCCAGATGGACAGTGGCGCTCCACAATCTCGGGTACTGTGTCGTACTGCGCGTGAGCTCCCACTGTCCCGATGCTGATACACACCAACCGAATCTCAGAACTGCTCTCGAGCACGAGTCTGCGAAACGAGTGACTTGCATCATAGCCGTGTTCACGTTCGTGCTGCTGGCCTCGTGGTTGCTGGCGAAGTGCAGGAACTCCAAGAACATGGCTCGCCTGACGTCTGCAATACGCACTGACATCGAGCGCCCTTGCCACTTGCAGTTGATAAAACCGTCTCGCAAGTCTGATAGATCTGTGATCCTGCAGGGGCCCACCCAGTTAGAAACGCCTTTCTTCTCCGTCTTCCTGAGGATGTCCACATACTCGCCAATCTGCAAGTTCAGCTCGTCTCCGGAAGGTCTGGTCTGAGATTCCAACGCTCGCTGAACACGCGCCTGTGCCGTGGCTTCTATCATGGCAGTCTTAGCCAGCTCACGTACTCTGTGTGCATATCGGGTTAGACCTGGTAGTCCGCCCACGTCGTCTTGCAAGGGTGCTGAGCTGACCTGGTCCAAATCCTGTAGTTGAGCTGGCTGACGTCCGTAGAGTCCAAGGTACGGGGAGAACCCACCAACGTTCAACAAGATATTGTGTGCCATGAAAGATTCTGCTACAATGTACTCGTCTGGAATGGCCAAGCCTTCCTCATCTGCCTGTGATTTGACACGTCTGACAGTATTCCGCACTATTTCGTGATGTCGCTCGACAATGGCCGCCTTTGATCCAACTGGTTTCGCTCGTCGCTGTATCTGGTGTTGATCGCAATAAAGTCGTGCTTCGTCAGATTCCAAAGCTCCTTCCTGATCAGCGATGAGATGTTGAGGCGGTCCATGTATGCAAACCCAACACAAGTGGATGACTCGAAGAACGTCCTCGGGCTCCTTGCTTTTGCTGACGCCACCTCCGGAGAACCTCAGGCACTCGTCGATGAGGTGGACAATGATGAGGTCGCCGACGAATAAGAGATCCACTTGCACATCTTCGTTAAAACTGAGCGATAACCGAAGGGTCGGCATATTCTTTGGTGAAGGTCGCTGCCATTGCCTGCATGCTCGACATGTGTCCACGATATCGGGCGTCATCTTGCACACCTCCATGGGGACACCGGCGTTCTGCAGCATCCTGATCATATCGTGAGCCTGAGCATGCCACCATCTTATATGTAAAACTCGCAATGTGCGTCGTACTAGATTCATGTCCGCCGATTTAAGCTGATGCAATGCTCTGCCAAGATCGTAAGGTGACCAAGTCCGCATGTCTGTCTGAGATGGCAATCCATCGCCTGGTGTCTGAGATCCTCCAGCTTGTACGCGTTGAACTTGGCGGTTCTGACCGAGTGCCTCTGCAATGCGTGTATCTGACGTCCGAAGTCGTCCGTGATCTCCTCGTGCGTCTGCCGATCTTGCTGGAGCTGCTGGCTGAACTGGTGCCGGCTCGATGGCAGAGCTGGCTGCTGCAGGTGCTGGAGGTGACACTGTAGGTGGAAGAGATAGCTCAAGTCCAGGATTCGGATCGACTCGATTGCCTCCTGTGGGTTCATCGTGAAGTCGCTGTCGTGGATCTCGAGGTAGTTTAGTGCTCTTCCTGCCCTTTGGTATCCTGATAGCCGCGTCTGCCCACTTGCAGTCTGGTCCGTAGGTGTGCTCTGCATTGTCACGAGGTTTGTATGCCTTGCAAGCGGGGCAAGTCCAGTCCTTTGGCTCGATCATGGCTCGCATGCAAGTAGCTGGATCGCGTGTATGACGTGGATCGAACATATCCTTCTTGCCTCTGCACGCTGGGCACTTGACCCAATCCGGCATTGATGTCGAAGGTCGGTCCAGTCCCTTTCTGTCGGCCACGCGGCCTCCAGACCGCGGCGAAGCCGCTGATGAGGGTGCCGCTGCCGGTGTGGCCGCCAGTGGAACTGCTGGCGCTGGCGCCGACGGTGCTTCGACTTCTGCAAGAGGAGGAGGCGCAGGTGCCAATGGTCTTGGCGCTGCGCCTGAAGCGCCATCAGCCGATAGTCGTGGATAAAATGCTTGATGGAGCCTGAGATGTCGCAATAAGTCATGAATACCGGTGGCCACCAACTTGGCCAACTCCCAAGTCCATAGCCGTGCATCGTGAGATCGTCCTCCAGAGATAGTGGCGTGCTTGTGTTTCCGATCGCACTTCAGATTCAACAACGGCTTGATCAGGAGGTAGTGCGATGCCCAGAACTGCGTAGGCTTGAGCAATCGAAGGAATGGTGCTCGATTCTCACGAAGGTTCGTCATGCATTGATGTACAATACACCAGTGAAGTTGTGCGTAATTTCGCACAAAGTCCCATTCCGCCATGTGGTACATCTCGGAGGTCTGCGGGTGCTCTGATATAAAGTGCCTGTGATTTCGCACCTGGAATTCCGCGACTGCGCCCGCCAACTTGGCTAACGGTACTGATGCTTGTCTGCTGCGCCTCCAAGTGTCTGGATTCGTGCACTTATTCAGGGTCTGCCAACCAGCCAATCCAGTACAAGGTACACTCAGGATTGCCACCATGACTCTGTTTGATCTGAGGTACTGCCACAGTGCCGCTTCCTGAGCCTGATTCAGCAAGTCGATGCCAACTACGATGTCGAAATTGAGGCCGATCTTAGTTTCGTGAAACCTATGTATCAATATCTTGACGTCCTCGCGTTGCCTCCACAGATCTCCACGACATCGATGTAGTGATCGCTGGCGTCGGTGCTGTGCTGTGCTGGGAAAGACCACTCTGCCATAAAGCTGACGAAGTTGTCGTACCTCAGCTTCCGAGGTAGATGCGCATAAGTACTGTCATTCGTAGCTGACCCAGACAAGCCGCGCAGAGTGGAGACAAACAGTGAGCATGCATTCTCGTCAGGCTCGTCCTCCATGAGATGCTGCTGGTCGTCGTAGATGTCCCCGTTGGTCTGATCCAAGGTCCACAAGGCTTGCTTGAGACTTGAGTCGTCGAGGCCACAATCGTCGAAGTGCTGCTCAACTTTGAACTTCTTCTTGGTCCTGGTCGCATGCGTCGGGTCGATAGCCTGAGATTTCCGATGTCGCTCTCGCTCCTTAGCTCGTACTGCTGCATCGGTCGGGTATGCCGTGGAATCGTCCTCGATGGCGGCGAACGTAACTTTCTTGCTACCGCTTGCGCCCGTCGCCGTCGGTATGGAGTGCGCTGGCGCCGATGCTGCCGTCGATAAGGTAACAACTTGCTCTCGTGATGGCTTGTGCTCTGACTTGGACAGAAGGTCCAAGAGGCAAGCAACTGCTGATGGTGCCGAACCGCCGCGGGGACAACAACTTAGGTCACCGCGCTGACTGCGTGGCTCTGCCGCGTCGGTAATACCAGGAGCTGCCAAATCAAAGTTAGACTCCAAGCGCACCGTCGTCGCGTGATCTCCATCTTGCAGTCGAACGAGAGTTGTCTTCAGGCTACCGGCCTGATGCTGCTTGCTAATGAAATCGTGAAAGTGATGTTGTGTCCAGACCATCTGGACTCGCTCGTTAGCCTCGAGAAGTAAAGCTCGCTGCTGTGATATCTGTTGTTCGCCAAGCTGACTAATAAGTAAGAGTCGCCGTCGATGCGATCGCGTAAACTGTCCTGTCGTCGGAGGTCCTGGTAGACAAGCCCACAACAGTGCTGGATGGTGCCGATGAAATAACGCCTGCATTGAATTGCTGCTTGATGCCGTCGTGCGCCGCGAACTGTGATTATACAGCTGGACCTGGAACCGCTGACTACACGCATGGCTTCTTTGACCATCAACGTCGTCCAAGATCCAAATTGCGGGTAGTGCGTCGTCATGCAGAGGTGGAGGTCGAGGCAGAGAAAGAGTTGGAGTGCTGTCGTGCGCCTTCTTGGCGCCGGCCCGCTCCTGTCGTGGAGCCTCGGCGGGACGCACCGCCGAGTGGCCGACTCCCTAATGGAAGCTGCTGCCGTCACCAGCCCCCTGGGGACAACCCTTTGGGTCACTCGTCGTCGTCTTGTCCGAATGGAACGCGTGGAGGGTGGTGTTGGCCGTCCTGATCTTCCCTGTTGCTTTCTCGAACTCCGTGCAGGGCAGTAATGGGTGCTTGCTGAGGCTGTCTTCGATCTTCATGGTAGAGGTGCCATGTGGCGCGTCCACGCGCACTCGTCCAGGCCCATACAGGTGCACCTCATTATTGACAAGATCGATAACTGCCCTCTGCTTCCTCATGGACTTGATACCCCACAATGCTAGCACGGTTGAAGGCTCCTCCTCGGTGCCGACCACTGGTGCCGTGTATGTAGTGTCACCTGGAGCGTCATTCACGATAACTTTCAGAGGTAATGTGACTTCCCATTCAACAAGTTGACTGTGCTTCCCAACTCCAGAGACATTGATGGGCTTGGATAATTTCTGCAACTTCACATGATTCAACAAACCCTGAGCCTCCAAGATGGTGAGCATCCGCTGCACGAATAGATTGCCAACCAAGTTATCGTGTGCGCCTGTATCCACGAGTAGACCCTCACGTCCTTCGCCGGGTAGCTTCGTCTTAAGCAAGAAGATCTGCTCGCGGCTCAAGTCCGCGGTGTTGAAGCTGTCAGCATCGCTGGGTACCATACTGAGATCCCACCATGGAAAGAATAACGCTGAAACTCTGGATGCAACCTGTTCTCCGTCGTCAGTCACATTATCTAAGATCCTGAGCTGCTCGATCACGGTGCGGTCGGATGCCGATGCTGCCATAGGTTGCTGTTCTGGAATGCTTTGATCGACCTGACTCATCATCATCAAGTTGTGCAACTGGCGATCTTGTGAGCCTGCTCGATCGGTGACTCCCATTGCATCTGAAACGCACTGCTGCCAGTCAACTGCCCCCTCAAGGAGGCCGCGGGGACAACAATTTGGGTCACCGCGTGGAGTGTAGTATCCCACTGGGGCCTCCGCTTCAGGTTCAATATGATGATAGAAGTGCTGCTGCATGTACATCGTGCCGGGAGCCAGTGTCTGATCGCTCGATGCTGCTGCTGCTGGCAGTGATGGCTGCACATGATGATGAAGTTTGGGGCAACTGCGTCTGAGATGCTCGTCGCTTCCACATTCATGACACTTCATCGTTTCGCCTGCGACCGGGTCCTTGCGATTCTTATGATGCTGCTGAGGGTGTGTGTCGCGACCTTTACCTTTGCCCTTGAAGAAAGCCCAGTCATCCTCATATTCCATCGGGAAGTGCCTCTTGGCGTCGCCAAACTGTCGTCGCTGATATCCTTTGCCTTTGCCTTTTCCTCCCGGTCGACGATCACAATAACGCTTAGTGAATCTGCGAAACTTCGTCGTCTTGCGCGCGTACGCTCGATACTTCTTCTTGAAACCCAGAAAGTTCTCATACAATACCGTCGCGATGTTCATCCTGTTGGCCGGAGTGCCCGGAGGTAGTAACTGAGCTGCGAATGCCTCAATAGCCTCGTCGGCTCGGGATCCATGTGATAATCGTCCTCTGACTCCGTGTCGCTGTCGCCGAAGAAATCCTCGAACATAAATCCATCATCATCGTCGTGAGAGTGTTGGTGTGGCTGTTGCTGCTGGTACGTGTTCGTCTGATATGCCGTCGAGGATGTCGCTGTGCCGGGAACAAATGGAGCTGATCCCATACAACCACAACCGTCTGCGAATGCTGCCATGGGTGCGGGTCCAACATCACCAAAGTAACTCATGTGTGCTTGCTGTCCGGGATGGGTACTATGAGCCACTACTCCGTGGGGGTGATTTTCCAAGATGTGAGCTTGCTGTCTGATGTGCCTCTTGAGGATTGAGAATTGATCTCACGTCATGGGTAGCTGTCCATTCAATGGTATAAACAATTGTGACCACATGATAGGCGCCACCTTCAATGCGCGCAGTAAGATCCATGCCAGGCCTTGGGATCCCAGGGCGAAGTTGTTCAGTAGGTTCGTCGCTCTGTAGACCGTGACGTCGAATCTCGAAAGTGCCTGATCTATGGTCTCACCGTGCATACGTGTGAACCCAAGAAGCTGAGACAACAACCTGATACCTTGCTCTTCATCAAGTTCTCCGAATCGTCGCAATAGGTTCCTGAGTAGTATCGTGATGCCTGTGATCTGTACCATTTGATTCTGCTGTGTATCCCACTCTTGCCGTCCATTCTGTAGTTCTTGAACGTTCATCTCACGACCAAGAACTCGAGCCATGCCGCCGAGCTGGAGTACTGCTGCTGGTCCTTGTCGATTGACTGGTACTTCTGTTGCTGCTGACCATAATATCAAATCTTGTGCGTAAACCCACAGAGGATAATCTTTCTCATACTCGGGACTCCAACTCGGTGGCGTCTTAGAATTAGCCATATCTTGTCCCATCATATTGCCAGGGATAAATCTCTGTTGATGCTGCTGATGCTGCACAGGTGGATGAGCCGCGCCCTTGCCGCCGAACATTGTCGCGTAGAAGAGACAACACAACCCAAAATTCAAGTAGTATCTAATTGGCCTTGTCGAAGCCGCTTGGCCAGCACCTGGTCTATCTCGAGGTAGATGTCGTGGCCGATAAGCTCGCAGGGCCTGGCGGCGGCGGGAGGGAGCAAAGCTGCTCCGCTACCACGTGCGGTAGCACGTGAGTAGGTCCCTCTCCCTCCCGGACACGGGCGTGCAAGGATGTGAAGGAATCCTTTTCAGTTTCGTGCAATCTCGTCTTTGACGCGTCTTGAGCCAAGCGGCAGCGGGGACAACAATTTAGGTCACCACTGCCACCTGTCAACCTGTGCATTGGACGGGGCCCATAAGAGAACTCTAGAGGCCCCGAGAGAAGTCCCTCCTCCAAGGGTAACAACTTACTGGAGGAGGAGGAGGAGGAGGAGGAGGAGGAGGAGGAGGAGGAAGAGGAAGGAGGAGGAGAAGGACGATGAGGAGGAGGACGAAGAGGAGGAGGAGGAGAAGGAAGAGGGTGGAGAAGGAGGAGGAGAAGGAGGAGGAAGAGGAGGGGGGGAGAAGGAGGAGGAGGAGGAAGAGGAGGAGGAGGAGGAGGAGGAGAAGGTGTTAGACCATGTGATGGGAGGCACAGGCGCAGGGGGCGCGCTCCATCGCGTTCGGCACCGGCCGCATGGCCAGCCCCTCCTCGGCGCGCGGCGGGGGCGCAGCGGCAACTCCCCATCCCCTCTCGCAGCCGGGCCCATGGAGGCGGCAGGAGGGAAGGCAGGACACGGAGGAGGAGGGTCGAGGAGGAGGACGACGAGGAAGAAGAGGAGGGATGGAGGAGGAGGGACGGAGGAGGAGGAGGAGGAGGAAGAGGAGGAGGAGAAGGACGACGACGAGGAGGATCGACGAGGAGGAGGAGGATAAACGAAGAGGGATGGTTGAGAAGGCATGGAGGAACAGGATAAGGAGCATGAGGAGGAGGATAATTGAGGAGGAGGAGGACGACGAGGAAGAAGAGGAGGGGAGGAGGAGGACGAGGAAAAGGAAGAGGAGTAGCAGTAGGAGTAGGAGTAGGAGTAGGAGTAGGAGTACGAGGAGGAGGAGGAGGAGGAGGAGGAAGACGACGAGGAAAAAGAGGCGGAATGGATGAGGAGGGATGGTGGAGGAGAAGCAGGAGGTGGAGGAGACGGAGGAGGAGGATCGAGGAGACGGAGGACGATGGATGAAGGAAGAGGGATGGCTGAGGAGGCATAGAGGAGGAGGAGGAGGAGGAGGAGGAGGAGGAGGACGAGGAGGAGGAGGAGGAGCGATGAGTGGGCGATGGGCGGTCGATGCGCCTCCCCCTGAGCCTATCCCCCCCTCAACGTCGCACCTGACATACACACCCCTGCTGTCTTTAGCCCTGTTCTTTGTTGCCCTCACCGCATCGATGCAGATCGGAAACATATGTACACACATGAGGCTCAAAGCACCGCAGAGGCCTCCGTGGAAAAGCAGAAGCTTACCCACGGCAGGAAACTGCACAACTACTGTGGTGATGCTTTCGCTGGCCACTGAGGCCGTCAGAACGAGCCGGAAAAAATGGGGAACTCCCATAATTAAGCAGCGCCAGGCTGCCTGCTGCCTCAAACACATCTTCGCTCAACACCAGCTTTGCGTGGTGAGGAGTGGCCAGGGCAGCGCGAAAAATGCCTGCACGACCAAAAAAAGGCGGCTGCGGGGCGCAGCAGGCAGGTGGACAGGGAGCTCTGCCTGGCGCACCGCAGCTTCACTGCCTGCTGCAGGGCGCTCAGTAGCCGAACGCGTTGGTGGTGGCATCCAAGCACGCCATATAGTCCTCGGGCTTCATCAGCGGGTGGTACGCCGGGAAGTTCTCGCCGTCGCACGTGGGCTTCCACTTCTTGTTCTTCTTCTCGGCCTCTGGCCGGTCCGCCTCGCAAGTTCCGTCCAGCTTGGTGCCGAATGCCTCTCCACGAGAGACGCCGTTCGTATCCAAGCAAACCTGCGCAAACAGATCCTCGCCCATGGGGCCGTACTTGCCTCCGTCAACGCCCGTTTTCCAATCGACGGTGCCCGCCTTGCACGCGGCCATCGACCCCAGGAGCGTCTCGAAGGCCACCGCCGAGAAGATCTCCAGGCTGCCGAACCACCCGTACTTCACGCCTTTGCAGTTCTCGAGGTAGAGGCCGTTGGCTGGGACCACCTTGCTAGAGAGGTAAGACACCAAGCGGCTCGGCACGAACACCGCGTCTGGATCGACCTTCACGACCCAGCTGGCGCTCTTGTACACGCCGGCTTCCCCAATTGCCTTCCAAGCCTGGTAATGCAAGCCCGTGTTCAGCCAGGTGCCGGTCTCCTCTCTCTTCGCGAAGTGGAAGTCCCCGTCGGCATCCTCCAGCTTCACGAGCGGAGCGCCGGGCCCGACCTCCCCCTCCTTGTCGCTGAATACTCCCCAGTTCTCGCACCCGAAGATGCTGGTCTTCCTGCCGTATGCTCCCTGGAGCAGCTCCAAGTCGTACATCTTCTTTGTGCTGCCGATGTCCTGCATGACCACTGCGAAGCAGTACAATGACGGGCCGTACCAGTCGGCATCCTTGAGGATCGGGTCCATGATCGGCTGCGTCTGAACGCACAACTGGGAGGCGCTGGGGGTGCAGTTCTTCAGGCACTTGCCCTTCCCCGGCTTGGTCTCGAAGCAGTTCAGGCCCGCAACGTTGCAGCACCCCAGGCTGTAGCAGTCGTCGTCCGTGCTGGCGCACTTGTCGCGCGGCGGCAGGGCAACCGTCTGCACCTTGCTCTGGAGGCGATCCGTGTCCGAGGCCGCCCCGTGCAGCGCCAAGCGCGCTGCCCCCGCGCCTGTGCCGGCCAGGAGCAGGGCGGCCACACCTGCGCCACCCGCCACCCTCCAGGGCGAACGCCTGGCGCGAGCATCCTGGACCAAGAACTGCTCCGACCCGCTCGCCTCGCCGCCGACCTCCGCGAGCTCCATGCGCTCCGTGGCCGAGGTCATTGGTGGCAGGTCGGGATGTGGCTGGGAGTGCTCGCGGATCAGGCTGGCTGCAGAAAGCTCTTGAGCCAGAACGGCGACGGGCCCAAATCTAGACGGGTCGGCCTCGTACAAAAAAGATGGGGTCCTGACGTCACGATCCCTCGTGCAAGTAAGATGCATCCGCGTCCTGAGCTTCCAAGACGGTCCAGGCAGGCATCCGAGAACACCAAGATGGCCTTAAGACCTCGAAGACTGCCCAAGATGGACCCCCAGTGGTCCAATATGGCCTCAAGACGGCCCGAGATGCCACCAAGAGGGTCCAAAAAGGGCCACAAGCGGACCTTCAACAGGGCCCGAAGAAGCCAAAATCAGTAAGCTCCCGCTGGTTGTTGAATGATGTTCGCAACCTCTCCGTTTCGAGCGTCCGTCAGTTCAAGACAGCCCAAGAAGCCTACGCGATGGTCCCAAGGCGGCTCAAGAGGCCCCTAAGAGGGTCCCAAGATGGCCTGAGAGGCCCCACGATGGCCCAAGAGGCATCCAAGAGGACCCCCTGGCGGCCCAAGAGGGCCTCCCGTTGGACCTTAGACGGCCTTAGAAGGCCTTGCGACGGCCTAAAACGGCCCCCCACGACGGCCCCACGAGACTGTCAAGAGGGACCCAAGACGGCCCAAGAGAGCCCGAAGACGGCGTACAAGTGCCCCCCATGACGGCCAAAGATGGCCCCAAGGGACCCCTAAAGCTGCCTCACAGGACGTCAAGACAGCCCCAAGACAGCCCAACCGAGTTCCATGAGAGCTCCACAAGTAGTGAAGACGAAAGCTGTCTCATGTGACTAGACTCCCGTTCCTCCTCCTCATCCTCCTTCTCTTTCTCCTTCTCCTCCTCCTCCTCCTCCTCCTCCTCCTCCGTTGATCCTCCGTTTATCCTCCTTCTCCTCCTCCTCCTCCTCCTCATCCTCCTCCTGGCTCGTACCCAGCCTCCTCATCCTCCTCCTGCTCCTCCTCCTCATCATCATCAGCAGCATCATCACCACCACCACCACCATCAGAATCCTCATCCGCATCCTCATCCTCGTCGTCATCAGTCTCAGCATCATCAGCAGCAGCCGCATCATCATCATCATCATCATCATCATCATCATCATCATCATCATCATCATCATCATCATCATCATCATCATCAGCATCATCATCATCAGCATCATCATCATCCTCATCATCATCAGCAGCAGCAGCATCCTCACCCATATTCTCATCACAACCACCAACACCATCACAACCATCATCATCAGCAGCAGCGGCAGCATCACCACCACCACCATCATAATCCTCGTCCGCATCCTCATCCTCGTCGACATCTGTCTCAGCATCATCAGCAGCAGCAGCCACATCATCATCATCATCATCATCATCAGCAGCAGCAGCAGCATCCTCACCCTTATTCGCATCACCACCATCACCACCACAACCCATATCATCACCATCACCAACAACAACAGCAGCATCATCATCACCATCATCATCATCAACAACATAATCAACATCAGCAGCATCATCATCATCCGCGTACTAATCAGCACCATCATCATCACCGCCACAATCATCATCAACAGCAGCAGCGCCATACGAATCAGCATCAGCATCCTCATCATCATCAGCAGCAGCATCATCAGCATCGTCGGCATCATCATCGTCATCCTCACCACAATCATCACCACCATCACCATCATCATCAGCATCACCATCATCATCATCATGATTCGCCGTCGCCATCGTCATCGTCATCGCCATAATCATCATCATCATAATCATCATCAGCAGCATCAACATCACCCTGAACAGTACTATCTACCGCAGCATCATCTACAGCATCATCATCATCATCATCATCATCATCATCATCATTATCATCAGCATTATCATCAGAACAGCAGCAGCTCCAGCATCGCCATCGTCAGCAGCAGCATCATCAACATCATCAGCATCAGCAGCATCAGCAGCAGCATCATCAGCAGCATCATCATCAGCATCAGTATCATCATCTACATCGTCGTCGTCCGCATCCTCATCATCATCAGAAACATCGATCATGGTCATTATCAACATGAGCATCGTCATCCTAAGCATCACGATCATCACTATTACCAATCTCATCACCATCATTATCATCATCATCGTTATCATCAGCAGCATCAGCATCCGCATCATCATCATCAGCATCAGCATTGGCATCATCATCACCACCACCACCACCATCTGAATCCTCATCCGCATCCTCATCCTCGTCACCATCAGTCTCAGCATCATCATCAGCAGCATCAGCAGCCGCCGCATCATCGTCATCATCATCGTCATCATCATCAACAGCATCATCATCCTCACCATCATCAGCATCATTATCACCATGAGCATCATCATCAGCAGCGGCGTCATCATCATCGTCAGCAGCAGCAGCAACAGCAGCAGCATCAACAACATCAACATCATCATCACCATCACCAGTATCACCATGATCATGATCATGATCATCAGCATCAGCATCATGGTCATCAGCAGCAGCATCAGCATCATTATCATCTCCATCAGCATCATCATCATCATCACCACCATCATCATCATCATCATCACCACCACCACCATCATCATCATCATCATCACCACGGCTCTTCCAACCGCGGAGGCACAAGGTGTCACACGTGACGGCCTCCTGTTCCCCCTCCGAACAGTCGGGCCGTCTTTGGACCCTCTTGGGTCCCTTCGGGAGCCCATTCGGGCCGTCTTGGACGCCTTTGGCCGTCTTCGGACCCATGGAGCCGTCTTGGAGCCCTCTTGGGGGTTTCTTGGGCCGTCGTAGGGCAGTCAGTCCAAGGAGCATGTTGGGCCGTCTGTGTTGCTGTGAAGGTCCCGGAAACAAATATGCTAAAAATGCACGTCTTCCTGAGGGAGTGGGAAGAGGTGTGCCCCTCGGGGCTCTCTCGGGTGTCGTCTTGGAGCGCCACTTGGGGCGTCTTCGAAGCTTCTGGCGCCGTTCGAGACGCCTCGCTGGGAGTCCACGACTCCTGGAGGCCGTCTTGAGCCGCCTCGACGACGGCGGGAGCGCTGTCGAGGTGGACCTGGGGCCCCCGAGGAGCCCCGAGGAGCGGGCCCGGCCCCCCGCACCGACACTTGCGGTAGTGGTCCCAGTCCCTCCCGGCCCGCCCGGGCCCGGGATGACTCACGGCACGCTCGCTCTCGGGAGCCATGGTGCGAAAAGCTTGTTACGGCGTTTTGGTTGCTCTCTCTCTCTCTTTCTCTCTCCATCTCACTCTTTCGTTCTCTCTCTCTCTCTTTCCCTCTCTCGCTCTCTCCCTCTCTCTCTCACTCTTTCGCTCTCACTCTCTCTCTCTTTCTCTCTCTCACACTCTCTCTATATATATACACATCTATATATGTATGGATTTAAAAAATAAATACATAAACACTATCGGGAGTCCTACAGATAATATAGTGTTACGGTACTGGTCGCTCCCGGGAGACCTTAGCCCTTGAGGGCATCAGTGGTCTGGAGTTTCCCCTTCCAACCCCCTTATTCACCTTCGGGGAGGGACTTACCACTGTTCCCTATACACTCCCACCCCCAGGCGACCGGCAGCCAACCAGGAACCATGAGGACAAAATGCTCTCACACACACACCGCCCCTGTCAAGAACCATACAAAACACACCCTGCTTCAACATTTGGAGCATGCGCGGCCAATCCGATGCGGCCCACCCCCACCGTCCCTGTCAACCAACAATACACGAAGTACACTTTGGGGCAAAGTCTTGAGTCATGTTCGTGAGGCCCGCGAGCACTTTGTACAGTTTTTGACAGGGACTGCGGAGGTGTCAGCATATTGCCTGCTGCTGCGCGCAGGGCTACTATCCAATACAAGATGCACCTCGCGGCTAAATCTGGATCATGCGCGGCCACCCCACGATCACTGTCAAGTGGTTTTTGACAGGGACGGCGGGGGTGGTGGCGTATGGCCTGCTGTGCGCAGGCTCACCAGACACAATGATGGGCATTAGTTTTCGACAAGGATGGTGGGGGCCGACATGTTTCCTGATGTGTGCTGTCACGTGCGCAGGCGCACCTGACACACTCTGCACGTGCCCCGAACGTGGCGCACCTGGCGCGGCTGGAGTATGCGGCACACCTGGCGCACACCTGGCACGAAGCTCTTGGAAGAAATGCGAAGAGACTCCGGAGGGCATCCAAGAGGCTTCTGGCCTTTCTGTTCGCCCTCATCCTCCTGCTCCTCCTCCTCATCCTCCTCCGTCTCTTCGTCATCCGCCTGTTCCTCCTCCTTCCTCCTCCTCTCCCTCCCCCATCTCCCTCCTCCTCCTCCTCCTCCTCCTCCTCCTCCTCATTCTCCTCCTTCCTCCTCCTCCACCTCTTCCTCCGATTCCGATGCTCCTCCATCCTCCCGCCTCTTGGGATAGGACGTCTTACCCAGCCCACTATTCCACGGCATGCTCCTCCACATCCCTGATCAGGGCAACTCGTCTTCGCATCGTTTCTGGATTGGCTGGTGGGGTTACACGAAGCGTCTAGAATTCGCGAGGAGGGTGACAGGGAGATTGGCCAGGAAAGTGGCCAGGGCGGTCGGGAGCTCGGTGCGGCCAGCCTGGCCTCCTGCCCTCCCTCCCGCCCTGCCCCCCGAACCCCTCCACGCTGAGGGGCCACGACAGGATGGGGACTGGCTCACGGGGGCAACATCGAGCTGCAATCGGCGCGATACATCGCCGATGGGTCGATGGGTCGGCGATGGGCCCGACAGCGCGTCCGCACGTGGGCGGGGTGGGCCATCGGGCCCATACCAGCGATGAGTGGGCGATGGGCGGTCGATGCGCCTCCTCCTGAGCCTATCCCCCCCTCAACGTTGCACCTGACATACACACCCCTGCCGTCTTCAGCCCGGTTCTTTTTTGCCCTCACCGCGTCGATGCAGATCGGACAAATATGTACACACATGAGGCTCAAAGCACCGCAGAGGCCTCCGTGGAAAAGCAGAAGCTTACCCACGGCAGGGAACTGCACAACTACTGTGGTGATGCTTTCGCTGGCCACTGAGGCCGTCAGAACGAGCCGGAAAAAAATGGGGAGCTCCCATAATTAAGCAGCGCCAGGCTACCTGCTGCCTCGGACACATCTTCGCCCAACACCAGCTTTGTGTGATGAGGAGTGGCCAGGGCAGCGCGAAAAATGCCTGCACGACCAAAAAACGGCGACCGCGGGGCACAGCAGGCAAGCGGACAGGGCGCTATGCCTGGCGCACTGCGGCTTCACTGCCTGCTGCAGGGCGCTCAGTAGCCAAATGCGTTGGTGGTGGCATCCAAGCACGCCATATAGTCCTCAGGCTTCATCAGCGGGTGGTACGCTGGGAAGTTCTCGCCGTCGCACGTGGGCTTCCACTTCTTGTTCTTCTTCTCGGCGGTTGGCCGGTCCGCCTCGCAA
Source organism: Prorocentrum cordatum (assembly GCA_963575745.1). Classification (NCBI taxonomy): domain Eukaryota; class Dinophyceae; order Prorocentrales; family Prorocentraceae; genus Prorocentrum; species Prorocentrum cordatum. The sequence goes on from CAUYUJ010016933.1 coordinate 128,679, forward strand.
GTTCCGTCCAGCTTGGTGCCGAATGCCTCTCCACGAGAGACGCCGTTCGTATCCAAGCAAACCTGGGCAAACAGATCCTCGCCCATGGGGCCGTACTTGCCTCCGTCAACGCCGGTTTTCCAATCGACGGTGCCCCCCTTGCACGCGGCCATCGACCCCAGGAGCGTCTCGAAGGCCACCGCCGAGAAGATCTCCAAGCTGCCGAACCACCCGTACTTCACGCCTTTGCAGTTCTCGAGGTAGAGGCCGTTGGCCGGGACCACCTTGCTAGAGAGGTAAGACACCAAGCGGCTCGGCACGAACACCGCGTCTGGATCGACCTTCACGACCCAGCTTGCGCTCTTGTACACGCCGGCTTCCCCAATTGCCTTCCAAGCCTGGTAATGCAAGCCCGTGTTCAGCCAGTGCCGGTCTCCTCTCTCTTCGCGAAATGGAAGTCCCCGTCGGCATCCTCCAGCTTCACGAGCGGAGCGCCGGGCCCGACCTCCCCCTCCTTGTCGCTGAATACTCCCCAGTTCTCGCACCCGAAGATGCTGGTCTTCCTGCCGTACGCTCCCTGGAGCAGCTCCAAGTCGTACATCTTCTTGGTGCTGCCGATGTCCTGCATGACCACTGCGAAGCAGTACAATGACGGGCCGTACCAGTCGGCATCCTTGAGGATCGGGTCCATGATCGGCTGCGTCTGAACGCACAACTGGGAGGCGCTGGGGGTGCAGTTCTTCAGGCACTTGCCCTTCCCCGGCTTGGTCTCGAAACAGTTCAGGCCCGCAACGTTGCAGCACCCCAGGCTGTAGCAGTCGTCGTCCGTGCTGGCGCACTTGTCGCGCGGCGGCAGGGCAACCGTCTGCACCTTGCTCTGGAGGCGGTCCGTGTCCGAGGCCGCCCCGTGCAGCGCCAAGCGCGCTGCCCCTGCGCCTGCGCCGGCCAGGAGCAAGGCGGCCACACCTGCGCCACCCGCCACCCGCCAGGGCGAACGCCTGGCGCGGGCATCCTGGACCAAGAACTGCTCCGACCCGCTCGCCTCGCCGCCGACCTCCGCAAGCTCCATGCGTTCCGTGGCCGAGGTCATTGGTGGCAGATCGGGATGTGGCTGGGAGTGCTCGCGGATCAGGCTGGCTGCAGAAAGCTTTTGAGCCAGAACGGCGACGGGCCCAAATCTAGACGGGTCGGCTTCGTACAAAAAAGATGGGGGTCCTGACGTCACGATCCCTCGTGCAAGTAAGATGCGTCCGTGTCCTGAGCTTCCAAGACGGTCCAGGCAGGCATCCGAGAACACCAAGGTGGCCCAAAGACCTCGAAGACTGCCCAAGATGGCCCCCCAGCGGTCCAATATGGACTCAAGACGGCCCAAGATGCCACCAAGAGGGTCCAAAAAGGGCCACAAGCGGACCTTCAACAGGGCCCGAAGAAGCCCAAATCAGTAAGTTCCCGTTGGTTGCTGAATGATGTTCACAACCTCTCCGTTTCGAGCGTCCGTCAGCTCAGACGGCCCAAGAAGCCTTCACGATGGTCTCGAGGCGCCTCAAGAGGCCCCCAAGAGGGTCCCAAGAGGGCCTGAGAGGCCCCACGATGGCCCAAGAGGCATCCAAGAGGACCCCCAGGCGGTCCCGTTGGACCTTAGACGGGCTTAGAAGGCCTTGCGACGGCCTAAGACGGCCCCCCCCGACGGCCCCACCACACTGTCAAGAGGGTCCCGAGACGGCCGAAGAGAGCCCGAAGACGGCGTACAAGTGCCCCCCATGACGGCCAAAGATGGTCCCAAGGGACCCCCAAAGCTTCCTCACAGGAGGTCAAGACAGCCCCAAGACAGCCCAACCGAGTTCCATGAGAGCTCCACAAGTAGTGAAGACGAAAGCTGTCTCATGTGACTAGACTCCCGTTCCTCCTCCTCCTCCTCCTCCTCCTCCTCCTCCTCCGTTTATCCTCCGTTTATCCTCCTCCTCCTCCTCCTCCTCCTGCTCCTGCTCCTCCTCCTCCTCCTCCTCATCATCATCATCATCATCAGCAGCATCATCATCACCACCACCACCACCATCAGAGCCCTCATCCTTATCATCATCATCATCATCATCATCATCATCATCATCATCATCAGCAGCAGCAGCATCATCATCATCATCATCATCGTCATCATCATCACCACCACCACCACCATCAACAGCATCATCATCATCAGCAACAGCAGCCGCAGCATCGTCATCCTCATCGGCAGCAGCAGCAGCCTCACCCTTATTCGCATCACCACCACCACCACAACCACTATTATCATCATCATCAATAGCAGCAGCATCATCATCAGCAGCATCAGCATCAGCAGCATCATCATCAGCACAATAATCAGCACCAGCATCATCACCGCCACAAACATCATCAACAGCAGCAGCACAATACTAATCAGCATCAGCATCCTCATCATCTGCAGCAGCATCATCATCGGCATCATCATCGTCTTCGTCATCAACATCATCATCACCATCATCACCACCACCATCATCATCACCATCATCATGATTCGTCGTCATCGTCATCGCCATCATCATCATCATCAGCAGCAGCAGCATCAGCATCACCATGAACAGTACTATCAACAGCAGCATCATCTACATCATCATCATCATCATCATCATCATCATCATCATCATCATCATCAGCAGCAGCAGCAGCAGCATCATCAGCATTACCATCAGAACAGCAGCAGCTCCAGCATCGCCATCGTCAGCAGCAGCATCATCAACATCAGCTGCATCAGCAGCAGCATCATCAACATCAGCAGCAGCAGCATCATCAGCATCATCAGTATCATCATCTACATCGTCGTCGTCCGCATCCTCATCCTCATCATCATCAGCATCATCGATGATGGTCACTATCAACATCAACATCATCATCACCATCACCAGTATCACCATCATCATCATGCTCATCAGCATCAGCATCATGGTCATCAGCAGCAGCATCAGCATCATCATCATGATCATCAGCATCAGCTTCATCATCATCATCATCATCATCATCATCATCATCATCATCATCATCATCATCTCCATCAGCATCATAAGCATCATCATCATCAGCATCATCATCACCACCACCATCATCATCATCATCCCCACCACCACCACCACCACCACCATCATCATCATCATCATCACCACGGCTCTTCCAACCGCGGAGGCACAAGGTGTCACACGTGACGGCTTCCTGTGCCCCCACCGAACAGTCGGGCCGTCTTTGGACCCTCTTGGGTTCCTCCGGGAGCCCATTCGGGCCGTCTTGGACGCCTTTGGCCGTCTTCGGACCCATGGAGCCGTCTTGGAGCCCTCTTGGGGGTTTCGTGGGCCGTCGTAGGGCAGTCAGTCCAGGGAGCATGTTGGGCCGTCTGTGTTGCTGTGAAGGTCCCGGAAACAAATATGCTAAAAATGCACGTCTTCCTGAGGGAGTGGGAAGAGGTGTGCCCCTCGGGGCTCTCTCGGGTGTCGTCTTGGAGCGCCACTTGGGGCGTCTTCGAAGCTTCTGGCGCCGTTCGAGACGCCTCGCTGGGAGTCCACGACTCCTGGAGGCCGTCTTGAGCCGCCTCGACGACGGCGGGAGCGCTGTCGAGGTGGACCTGGGGCCCCCGAGGAGCCCCGAGGAGCGGGCCCGGCCCCCCGCACCGACACTTGCGGTAGTGGTCCCAGTCCCTCCCGGCCCGCCCGGGCCCGGGATGACTCACGGCACGCTCGCTCTCGGGAGCCATGGTGCGAAAAGCTTGTTACGGCGTTTTGGTTGCTCTCTCTCTCTCTCTCTTTCTCTCTCCATCTCACTCTTTCGTTCTTTCTCCTTCTCTCTCTCTCTTTCCCTCTCTCTTTCTCTCTCGCTCTCTCTTTTTCTCTCTCTCTCTCTCTCTCTTTCCCTCTCTCTCTCTCGCTCTCACTCTCTCTATGTATATATATAGATATATGCACGGATGAAGAATAGATATATACATAATATCGGGAGTCCTAGCGATAGCAGATTGTTACGTTACGGTACTGCTCGCTCCCGGGAGACCTTAGCCCTTTAGGGCAAGAGTGGTTTGGAGTTTCCTCTTCCAACCCCCTTATTCACCTTCGGGGAGGGGCTTATCACTGTTCCCTATACACTCCCACCCCCAGGCGACCGGCAGCCAAACAGGAACCAGGAGGACAAAATGCTCTCTCACACACACACACCACCCGACAAGAACAGTACAAAACGCACTCTGCCTCCACATTTGGAGCATGCGCGGCCAATCCGATGCGGCCCCCCCCCACCGTCCCTGTCAACTAACAATACACGAAATACACTTTGGGGCAAAGTCTTGAGTCATGTTCGTAAGGCAGGCGGGCGCTTTGAATTGTTTTTGACAGGGACGGCGGAGGTGTCAGCACATTGCCTGCTGCTGCGCGCAGGGCTACCATCCAACACAAAATGCACCTCGCGGCTAAATCTGGATCATGCGCGGCCACTCCGCGATCACTGACAAGTGGTTTTTGACAGGGACGGCGGGGGTGGTGGCGTATGGCCTGCTGTGCGCAGGCCCACCAGACACAATGATGGGCATTGGTTTTCGACAAGGATGGTGGGGGCCGACATGTTTGCCGATGTGTGCTGTCACGTGCGCAGGTGCACCTGACACACTCTGCACGTGCCCCGAACGTGGCGCACCTGGCGCGGCTGGAGTATGCGGCACACCTGGCGCACACCTTGCACGAAGCTCTCGGAAGAAATGCGAAGAGACTCCGGAGGGCATCCAAGAGGCTTCTGGCCTTTCTGTTCGCCCTCATCCTCCTGCTCCTCCTCCTCATCCTCCTCCGTCTCTTCGTCATCCGCCTGTTCCTCCTCCTTCCTCCTCCTCTCCCTCCCCCATCTCCCTCCTCCTCCTCCTCCTCCTCCTCCTCCTCATTCTCCTCCTCCTCCTCCTCCTCCGCCTCTTCCTCCGATTCCGATGCCTCCTCCATCCTCCCGCCTCTTGAGATAGGACGTCTTACCCAGCCCACTATTCCACGGCATGCCCCTCCACATCCCTGATCAGGGCAACTCGTCTTCGCATCGTTGCTGGAGTGGCTGGTGGGGTTACACGAAGCGTCTAGGATTCGCGAGGAGGGTGACAGGGAGATTGGCCAGGAAAGTGGCCAGGGCGGTCGGGAGGGGGAGCCGACCTCGACTGCTCGGTGCCGCCAGCCTGGCCTCCTGCCCCCCCTGCCGCCCTGCCCCCCCGAACCCCTCCACGCTGAGGGGCAACGACAGGATGGGGACTGGCTCCACGGGGGGCAACATCGAGCTGCAATCGGCGCGATACATCGCCGATGGGTCGATGGGTCGGCGATGGGCCCCCGACAGCGAGTCCGCACGCTCCTGGGCGGGGTGGGCCATCGGGCCCATACCAGCGATGAGTGGGCGATGGGCGGTCGATGCGCCTCCTCCTGAGCCTATCCCCCCCTCAACGTTGCACCTGACATACACACCCCTGCCGTCTTCAGCCCGGTTCTTTTTTGCCCTCACCGCGTCGATGCAGATCGGACAAATATGTACACACATGAGGCTCAAAGCACCGCAGAGGCCTCCGTGGAAAAGCAGAAGCTTCCCCACGGCAGGGAACTGCACAACTACTGTGGTGATGCTCTCACTGGCCACTGGGGTTGTCACAACGAGCCGGAAGACAATGGGGGCCTCCCATTAAGTAGCGCCAGCAGCGCCAGGCTGCCTGCTGCCTCGGACACATCTTCGCTCAACACCAGCTTTGTGTGGTGAGGAGTGGCCAGGGCAGCGCGAAAAATGCCTGCACGACCAAAAAACGGCGGCCGCGGGGCACAGCAGGCAAGCGGACAGGGCGCTATGCCTGGCGCACTGCGGCTTCACTGCCTGCTGCAGGGCGCTCAGTAGCCAAATGCGTTGGTGGTGGCATCCAAGCACGCCATATAGTCCTCGGGCTTCATCAGCGGGTGGTACGCTGGGAAGTTCTCGCCGTCGCACGTGGGCTTCCACTTCTTGTTCTTCTTCTCGGCGGTTGGCCGGTCCGCCTCGCAAGTTCCGTCCAGCTTGGTGCCGAATGCCTCTCCACGAGAGACGCCGTTCGTATCCAAGCAAACCTGGGCAAACAGATCCTCGCCCATGGGGCCGTACTTGCCTCCGTCAACGCCGGTTTTCCAATCGACGGTGCCCCCCTTGCACGCGGCCATCGACCCCAGAAGCGTCTCGAAGGCCACCGCCGAGAAGATCTCCAGGCTGCCGAACCACCCGTACTTCACGCCTTTGCAGTTCTCGAGGTAGAGGCCATTGGCTGGGACCACCTTGCTAGAGAGGTAAGACACCAAGCGGCTCGGCACGAACACCGCGTCTGGATCGACCTTCACGACCCAGCTTGCGCTCTTGTACACGCCGGCTTCCCCAATTGCCTTCCAAGCCTGGTAATGCAAGCCCGTGTTCAGCCAGGTGCCGGTCTCCTCTCTCTTCGCGAAATGGAAGTCCCCGTCGGCATCCTCCAGCTTCACGAGCGGAGCGCCGGGCCCGACCTCCCCCTCCTTGTCGCTGAATACTCCCCAGTTCTCGCACCCGAAGATGCTGGTCTTCCTGCCGTACGCTCCCTGGAGCAGCTCCAAGTCGTACATCTTCTTTGTGCTGCCGATGTCCTGCATGACCACTGCGAAGCAGTACAATGACGGGCCGTACCAGTCGGCATCCTTCAGGATCGGGTCCATGATCGGCTGCGTCTGAACGCACAACTGGGAGGCGCTGGGGGTGCAGTTCTTCAGGCACTTGCCCTTCCCCGGCTTGGTCTCGAAGCAGTTCAGGCCCGCAACGTTGCAGCACCCCAGGCTGTAGCAGTCGTCGTCCGTGCTGGCGCACTTGTCGCGCGGCGGCAAGGCAACCGTCTGCACCTTGCTCTGGAGGCGATCCGTGTCCGAGGCCGCCCCGTGCAGCGCCAAGCGCGCTGCCCCCGCGCCTGCGCCGGCCAGGAGCAGGGCGGCCACACCTGCGCCACCCGCCACCCTCCAGGGCGAACGCCTGGCGCGAGCATCCTGGACCAAGAACTGCTCCGACCCGCTCGCCTCGCCGCCGACCTCCGCGAGCTCCATGCGCTCCGTGGCCGAGGTCATTGGTGGCAGGTCGGGATGTGGCTGGGAGTGCTCGCGGATCAGGCTGGCTGCAGAAAGCTCTTGAGCCAGAACGGCGACGGGCCCAAATCTAGACGGGTCGGCCTCGTACAAAAAAGATGGGGGTCCTGACGTCACGATCCCTCGTGCAAGTAAGATGCGTCCGTGTCCTGAGCTTCCAAGACGGTCCAGGCAGCCATCCGAGAACACCAAGATGGCCCAAAGACCTCGAAGACTGCCCAAGATGGCCCCCCAGCGGTCCAATATGGACTCAAGGCGGCCCAAGATGCCACCAAGAGGGTCTAAAAAGGGCCACAAGCGGACCTTCGACAGGGCCCGAAGAAGACAAAATCAGTAAGTTCCCGTTGGTCGTTGAATGATGTTCACAACCTCTCCGTTTCGAGCGTCCGTCAGCTCAGACGGCCCAAGAAGCCTTCACGATGGTCTCGAGGCGCCTCAAGAGGCCCCCAAGAGGGTCCCAAGAGGGCCTGAGAGGCCCCACGATGGCCCAAGAGGCATCCAAGAGGACCCCCAGGCGGCCCAAGAGGGCCTCCCGTTGGACCTTAGACGGGCTTAGAAGGCCTTGCGACGGCCTAAGACGGCCCCCCCCGACGGCCCCACCACACTGTCAAGAGGGTCCCGAGACGGCCCAAGAGAGCCCGAAGACGGCGTACAAGTGCCCCCCATGACGGCCAAAGATGGTCCCCAAGGGACCCCCAAAGCTTCCTCACAGGAGGTCAAGACAGCCCCAAGACAGCCCAACCGAGTGCCATGAGAGCTCCACAAGTAGTGAAGACGAAAGCTGTCTCATGTGACTAGACTCCCGATCCTCCTCCTCCTCCTCCTCCTCCTCCTCAGACGTGTATGGTTTACGAGCTTGGTTACCACACCTTGGGATTAAAGGGCCGAGGGAGTACTCGCAGTTTGGGTTACCACGCCTTGCGATGGATCTGCGTGAGGGGTGGCACCGAATTTCAGAAATGTGGCAAATCCCCTGTGTTTTTGGACCCTGACCCCGCGGATCTGCGTGAGGGGTGGCACCGAATTTCAGAAATGTAGCAAATCCCCTGTGTTTTTGGACCCTGACCCCGCGGATCTGCGTGAGGGGTGTCGATTTCGAGCCCCCCCAGCAATTCAGACAACGCGCCCAGGGGGTGCTAAAAGTCTTGTTTGGGCCTCCCCCCCCCTCGCGCGGTCAATCAACTAGTTACAGTAACCAGCAAGAAGTCAACTAGTTACAGTAACCAGCAAGAAGCAGAACTGTAACACTGGAAACTACAAGCTACAACTGGTACTGGAAACTGCGAACCCGTGCCTCGCAGCCTGTGGCCCCACAAGGGGGCCGGCGGATTATTATTCGAATGTGTATTAGTAATTGTTCCTTCTTCTTCTTCTTCGAGGTATCGATACCTTTCCTCCTCTGGCGGGGCGGCCGCGCGGGCACTTCGGGGAGGGACCCAGCCGACCATCCCAGACTCGGGGATGGACAGACCCCCCTTTAGCAAAACGTGGTTTAGTGAAAACGACCTGAGGCCCAAACCTGGCGGGCGCAAGCCTGGAAAATAACGGCCATGGCGCCCTCTCGAGAACCGAAAACGGACAATTCACGAATCGACGTGTCACTGTTGGGGGGTCTCTGTCCACCCCCGACAGACCTTCCTCGAGGGCTAAAACAAAGAGCACCAAGACTCGGGCATCTGAGATCCGGCCGAGGTTGATAAGCCGTCCAGATGGGCAAGTCCCGGGTCAGATACGACACCTCCCTCCCCCACCTTCTCGTCCTTCTCCCCGTTCCCCAAAACCATCCCACAGCCCGTGCCTCTTGCTGCGCATTGCGAACAGGGTCGGCGGCACCGGCCGTAAGGCCTTCGCAATAGCACCAGGACTCGGGCATCTGAGATCCGGCCGAGGTTGATAAGCCGCCCAGATGGGCAGGGACCGAGCCACCACGACGCGTGTGAAACGCGCTGGCGCCCGGGACGAAAAGCGGCACGAACCCGCGCGCTGTGCTCGGCCCTCGCAGGCAGGTCCACAGGTCTGGAGGGCTGT
>CAUYUJ010016933.1:140321-142821 GCA_963575745.1 Prorocentrum cordatum
GGCGGATTGGAGGAGGATTGAAGGAGGATTCGAGGAGCTGCGGAGGAGGAGGAGGAGGAGGAGGATTGGAGGAGGATTGGAGGAGGATTGGAGGAGGAGGAGGAGAAGGAGGAGGAGGAGGAAGAAAACAAAATGCAGCGCTCAGAGAGCTGAGGCCCGCGCGCCGGCAAGCGGGCCGGGCGCGGCCGGGGTCCTCGGGCAGCGACCTGGCCGACCACGCGAAGGCGCTCCGCGCCGAGTGGCTCTCGCCCGGCGCCGCCGCGGGGCTCCTCGGCAGGGGCACCGGACGAGGAGGAGGAGGAGGAGGAGGGGGGAGGGGAGGGGAGAAGCGAGGAGGCAGGAGGAGGAGGGGGAGGAGATGGAGGAGGAGGAGGAGGGAGGAGGAGAGGAGGAGGAGGAGGAGGAGGAGGAGGAGGAGGAGGAGGAGGAGGAGGAGGGCCGGGGGGAGGAGGGGGGAGGAGATGGAGGAGGATGAGGAGGAGGAAGTGAGGAGGAGGAGGAGGAGGAGGAGGAGGAGGAGGACGAGGAGGAGCCCCCCCCCTTGAGCGCTGGCCGCGCCCGCGCCCGCCCGGGTGGCCAGCGAGCCCGCCAGCCGTCCCAGGAGGCCGAGACGCCAGAGCAGCGGGAGGTCGCCAGACGCCAAAATCCACCATAATGAACACCCTGACACGCGAAGTCGTTTAGTAAACGCGCCCAAAGAAGGAATCAAGCAGGGCAGGGCTGTCTAGTAAACGCACAGGGCCGCTTAATAAACGCCCAGGGACCGACCGTCCCGGCATTCCTGTAGGCCTACCCCGACATGTTCTCAGAACTCAAACATGCTCTAAGAGCACAAGCAGTGTTCACAGCACATAAGCCCCATGCGTTAAAACAAGACAGTCCCAGCCAGACATGTTCTGAGAACATTTCGTGGACACCACAAAAGGTTCTTAGAACATTCTTCGGTGGGCCTATAGGCGAGCCAAGACGGTTCGCCACTGCTTGAAGAAGGAGGTCTCCGCCGCCGCCGGCGAGGCCGCGGCCGTCGCGGAGAGTTCGGTGGAAACTCACGGGGGCCTCCCGTGCCATCCTGTCGGCTCTTGTGAACCGACGCCAATCGACGCTGAATCGACGCCGGCCGACGCTAAATCGACGCTCATCGGCGCCAGCCCACGCCAGATCGGCGCTATCTCGTCGACTCCCAGACGCTAATCGACGCTAATCGACGCTAATCATGCGAGTGTACACAACGCTCCCATGATTTGCTACCCCAAAAAATCTCCGCCGCCGCAGGCGAGGCCACGGTCGTCGCGGAGAGGCGTCGTCGTTGGGGCCGCCGTGCCGGTCGTGGCCGGCTCGAAGTTCTTGGACGTTCTTGCAGTACCGGGCGGGGCTCAGGCTCGACAGGCTCGAGTTCTGAGGTGCTCGGGCGTTTTCCTCGGTTCTTTCCAGCGGCTGCGCCTCACCGAAAACGGGAGGAGGAGGAGGAGGAGGAGGAGGAGGAGGAGGAGGAGGAGGAGGAGGAGGAGGAGGAGGGGGAGGGGGAGGAGGAGGAGGAGGAGGAGGGGGAGGGGGAGGAGGGGGTGCCAAGGTCGTCCCAAACGGCCGCCGGAGAGCCGAGTAATGACCCGAAAATCACGGGTCAACGGGGCGCGGCTGACACTGGCGATCCCCACCTCCAATATGTTCTTGGCCAGCAGTTCGACTTGATGAAGCCTGGAAAACATGCTCTGATCAACACTCCCCGTGAAGGGCGCTCCAATACAATTCTTCGCGTAGAGGCTGAGGCGCGTCAATTCCGAGGGCAATGCGCAGACACGTATTTCCAAAGGTGCTCGTTGGCTCGAAAATTTGGATTGAATTTCGAGCGGATCTTGGCCATTACCCCTCCTCGGCCTCGGGGGCAACGTTTGGGGGCCCGAGGTGGAGGTTTCCTGACAATTTCGTCGATTCTCGGCATTTTTCCAATTTCGGGGTGCTTCTCGGCAACTGCGCCTCGCCGAGAGCGTCAGTGGGTGCTGGACCTACCCGAACGTCCGCCGGAGGCGGTCGTTATGGGGCCCCAGATCAACCGTCGTCGTTGTCGTCGTCATCGTCGCCACCGCCGCTGCTGTCGCCATCACCGTTGCAGATGTTGTCGTGAAGGTCGTCACTCGTCGTCATGCCCCTCCCCCTCCCCCTCCTCCTCCTCCTCCTCCTCCTCCTCCTCCTCCTCCTCCTCCTCCTCCTCCTCCTCCTCCTCCTCCTCCTCCAGGAGTGCATAGGCGAGCCCCCGAGGTGTCCCCAGATGGGGGTCTCGTTTTTGCCTGTGGTATCCCCCTGCAGGGCCCCAAAAACTCTCGAACCCCTCAAATAGTTCTCGAACGCCTGATCCGTTGATTGTCTTCCTTGAGGGCCTGCAGGGTGTTGTAGTCTCTAGGCGTATGGATTCATCGGATCATCGGTGCTGCTCTGCTCTGCTCTGCTCTGCTCTGCTCCTCCTCCCTCTCCTCCACAATTACACAATATGAATACTACTCTC
>CAUYUJ010016933.1:145093-152593 GCA_963575745.1 Prorocentrum cordatum
GAGGAGGAGGAGGAGGAGGAGGAGGAGGGGGAGGAGAAGGAGGAGGAGGAGGAGGACGACGACGACGACGACGATCGTAAGAATGCAAGGGCCGTGGAAGGGCGTTTCGAGGCTTTTCGAGCGGGGTGCGGCCAACGAAAGTGGCCGAGGGTGGACCGAGGAGACAAGGATGCAAGGGTACCCTGGGGAAGGTTGCCCATCCTTGCACTCCCCGGGCCTCTCCTGGAGCGCGCTCTGGCCAGCATTTCGAGGCGGATCCAGCCGTCGCGACAAGGGCCTCCCAGGAGGCCCCAGAGGGCGAAAGCCAGGAAAGGGTCGTGCTATTGGTACCTCTTCCTCCCCTGACGATCGGGGGTCGATGCTCCACCCCTGGGCCAGTCCGCGGCCCCTGCCGCGCCGCCGCTTGCCGGCGGCGAGCGGGGCGCGTTAGGGGGGAGCGCCCGAAGAGGGACTCGTCGACCTGCGCCGTCCTGGGAGGGCCAGGGCTGGCGGCGCGGAAGCGAGGGGGAGGACGAGGAGGAGGAGGAGGAGGAGGAGGAGGAGGAGGAGGAGGAGGAGGAGGAGGAGGAGGAGGAGGAGGAGGAGGGCGGGGGGGGAGGGCGGCGAGGAGAACGACGAAGAGGGAGGAACGGGGGGAGGGCGACGAAGGAGGAAGAACGACGAGGAGGCCGACGAAGAAGGGAGGGATGGAGGGAGGACGGAAGGGGAGGACGAGCAGGGAGGAGGGAGGACGACGAGGAGGACGACGGACAGGGGGGGGGGGGGGGGCGACGCGGAGGCCGACGAAGACGGAGGGAGGGAAAGAGTGAGGACGACAAGGCCGACGAAGAAGGAGGGAGAACGACGAGGAAGGGCGACGAGGAGCGAGAAAGGGGACACGTCGACATGCGCCGTCCACGGGGGGAAAGGGAGGGAGGACGATGAGGACCTTCTTCGTCGGGTCGGACAAACGGGGTGGTGAGATCCGCCACCGTGCCGCTGGGCACGGAGTGGGCGTGTCCTGAGGTCCTTTGCCCAATCCCATGAGCCTCAGTCCTGACTCCTGTGGGCATTTGCTTCTTTTCGGCCTTCCGACGGCCCGAGAAGGCCCAAGAGGCCTCCAAGATGGCCCCAGAACGGCCCAAGAGGCCCCCAAGAAGGCCCCAAGAGGGCCCCAAGACGGCCCAAAAGGCCTCCTAGACATCCAAGATGGCCTCCAAGACGGCCCTGGAGCACCCCAACAGGGCCCCAAGTCGGCCCAGAGAGGCCCCCAAGACGGCTTCCGACGGCGTCGGACGGGCCAGGAACCCACCAAGACGGCCCAAAATGACTTCAAGATGCCCCAAAACGGCCCGAGAGGCCCGCAAGAGGTCTACAAGACGGCCCAAGAGGCCTACAAAAGGGCCTCCAGGAAGCCCGGGCGAGGCCAAAAATCATTGATTATCATGCGGGTGTCTGATGATGTTGGCATTTGCGTCTTTTTGGCCTTCCGACTGCCCGAGACGGCCCAAGAGCCCCCAAAGATCGTCCCAAGATCGCCCTGAAGGCCTCCAAGATAGCCCCAGAACGGCCCACGAGGCCAGCAAGACGGCCCCAAGAGGGCCCCAAGACGACCCAAGAGGCCTCCAAGACGCCCAAGATGGCCTCCAAGACGGCCCTGGAGCACCCCAACAGGGCCCCAAGTCGGCCCCCACAACGGCTCCCGACGGCGTCAGACGGGCCAGGAGGCGACCAAGACGGCCCAAGATGGCTCCAAGATGGCCCAAGACGGCCCAAGGGGCTCCAAGACGGCCCAAGAGGCCTCCAAGAGGGCCTCCAGGAAGGCCTTCAGGAAAGCCCGGAGAGGCCAAAATCATTGATTGTCGGTAGGTGTTTGAAGGATCTTGGCATCTGCTTCTCTTCGGCCTTCCGACGGCCCGAGACGGCCTAAGAGTACCCGAAGATCGCCCCAAGAAGGCCCAAAAGGCCTTCAGGATGGCCCCAGAACGGCCCAAGAGGCTCCCAAGACGGCCCCAAGAGGGCCCCAAGACGGCCCCAAGAGGCCTCCGAGACGCCCATGGCCTCCAAGGAGCACCCCAAGAGGGCCCCAAGTCGGCCCAGAGAGGCCCCCAAGACGGTTTCTGACGGCGTCAGACGGGCCAGGAATGCCCTAAGATGGCCAAAGAGGCCCCCGAGAAGCCCCCCAAAGGCCACCAAGAGGCCCAAGGAGGCCCACACGATGCCTTCCAGAGGCTCCCAGGAAGCTCCCAGGAGGCCCCAAGAGTGCCCTCGAGAGGCTCCCAAGATGCCCCCTCCTCCTCCTCCTCTCCTCCTCATCCTCCTCCTCCTCCTCCTAACTCTCCTTCTCCTCCTCCCTCCTCCTCCTCCTCGCCTCCTCCTCCTCCTCCTCCTCCTCCTCCTCCTCCTCCTCCTCCTCCTCCTTCCCCAGGAACGACGGGGCCGCCAGACCCAAACTGCGCAGCGATCGGGCGCCCACGGCCTCAGCACGCTCGGCCCTGCGCCGCGGCTGCCGTCCGAGGGAGCAGAGCGGGGTGCGGGGTGGAGGGTCGCGGCCCAAAAGCGGTGCCCCAGCGTCGCGCCGGGACCCGCACCCACTGCGGCCTGCCAGGCAGGTCCGCCACCGTGCCCCCCATGGCAGTTTACGGTGGAGGCCCGTCCACAGGTAACCCTCCACGAGAAACCCAACCCCAGGACGTCCATGGAATTTTGGTGTGGGAACGCAGCGCTCAACATGGCAAAACCATCGAAACCCAAGAAACCCAGGGCACCCTGGAGGCAAGCAGGATGTTTCTTGGCATGGGGCCCCCACTGCAAGGCACTCCCGATGCCACGATCCCCAGCAAGCAACGATGGATCCGAGCTCCCGAGCCTCCCAAACGGCCGAGGCAGGCGACCAGGGCCACCACGAGGACACTAGGACACCTGCAGGGCGGCCCACGATGGCCCCGGGACGGCCCAAGATGGCCGCAAGACGATCCCGACGGCACTTGAGGCTTCTCTAGGATGGCCCCAAGACAGCCCCAAAAAATCCCCCGATCGTCCTCCAAGACGGCCTCACGACAGCCCAAGAGGCCCCCTTAGACGGCCCAGGGCTGGCCGGAGAGACCCTGAGCTGGCCCAAGAGGGCCTCCCGAAGGACCGAAGACGACCTTAGAGAGCCCGTGCGAGACCCGCTAGACGGCTGAAAGGGCCCCAAGATGGTCTAAGAGAGCCTCAATACGGCCCAAGGGGGCCCAAAGATGGCCCAAAGTGGCCGCGGAGGACCCCCAAGACGACCGCCCCTCAGGAGCCCAAGAAAGGACGGAAGGAAGAGAGGAAGACGACGAAGACGAGAAGAGAAACGCCGACAAGACACGGATGAGCGTGCCACATGGTACGGCTAGGGGTACAAAAGGTGTAAGGCGGTACGGCTCCCCGTGCCCGCTCGATCAGTCGCGGCCCAGAATGGCCCTAATTAGGGGAAGCTCACTAAGCACGTAACGAAGCAGGGCAGACATTGCTCCTCATGAATGCGCGTTGCTTGACATTGCTGTGCATTGCGTCGCATTGTTTGGCGTTGCCTAGCATTAAGTTGCGTTGTGTTGCATTGCAATGCGTTGCGTTGGGTTGTTTTAATATGCTTTGCTTGGCATCGTTGTATTGTGCATTGCAGTGCTTGGCATAGCTTGGTTTTTGTCTGGCATTGCTTGGTATTGCTTGGCGGCGTTGATTGGCATTGCGTTGCATTATCTGGCATTGCTTGGCGTTCTTTGGTACTGAATGACACGGATTGGCATGGATTGGCATTGTTTCGCAGTGATTTGCATTGGTTTACATCGTTTTGCATTGCTTGGCATTGCTTGGTGCTGCTCGGCATCACTCTGCATTTCTTTGCACTGCGTTGCGTTGCTTGGTGTTTTGTTGCTTGCCAGTTCCCCAAAAACAAGGGGAACCCGGACAAGGCCAGAGACCTCGCCCAGGCAAGCCGCGCCCCCCAAAAAAGAGCGAACCTCGCCATCGGAATGCGACGCGCGCGCGCGCCCCCGTGGCGACGCTACCCCGTGCCAGACGGCGCTGCGGCGCGCACGCAGCTTGTCTGCCGACCTCTACGAGCAGCTCTTCCAAATTCTGAAAGTCGTCTTGGGCTCTCTCAGGCCATGGTCGGCAATCTTGCGCGGCCCAGCGCGTCGTGAAACGGCTCCTCAGACCGAAGGGGAAGGATCGCGGGGAGGATCCTCTTCCAAAAACCATACAAAGAAACAAACGAGGGAGCCTGGAGAGCCTGGGCGAGGCCGCCCAGCCGGCGCAGGCCCACCCGCCACTGGCCATCCGAGGACAAGCTCGGTGGCAACTCCTGGGAGACTCCCATACCATCTTGTCTGCACCTGCGAATCGACGCCAGTCGACGCTAAATCGACGCTCTAATCGACGCTAAATCGACGCTGACCGACGCTACATCGGTGCTATCTCATCGACTCCAAGACGCTAATCGACGCTAATCGACGCCAAAGGCGGCATTAAGAGGGTACAAGGCTCCCATGATTTGCGACCGAAAACACATGAGAAATCCTTAGGCAAGCCTAATTGGGGAAAAAGTGACGGCTCGAAGGTGGTGGTCGCGCGGCGGCTAGGCTCGGCGCGGCTGCACTCGTACGGGGACGTTCCATGAGATGGGCGCCTGGAGGAGCACGGCAATGCAGGACCTGAAACGCAGCGGCATGCCACGACCAAGACATCAAGCAGTCTAGCTTCGCCCGGCAGCCTGGAAGGTGATCGGTTTCTTATTCGGTCGGCGTTTCGACATTGGGCGGAAGGGGGGGGGAGGGGGGGGGGTCTGGCTCCGGACCTCTGCTTGGTGCGACTGTTTGCAGCAGTGCGTCCTATGGGGGGAGACTCCACCTGCCCGAAACAGGCGCCAAAAACAGCCAAGATCCACTGCAGGGGGGGGAGGGGGGGGCGAGAGCCCGCGCCGATCGGCAAAACAATGAATACAAAAACGATCACAAGGCCATCCAATAGGCTCATGTTCGGCGGGGCCAGCGGCGCGAGACGTGGATGCGGTCGCGTCGGACTTCGGGCGATCCCAACGCTGGCCCCTTCCTCTCCGAAGCAACTGGCGAGGCGAGGAGGAGTCGGCCGCCGCCGCGGGGCGGCCCCGTGCGAGGGCATAACGGGCGCGCCAGGCGCGCTGGCCTCTCTGGGAAGGCTGGGCTGCCGAGCAGGCGCGAGGCGTCGAGCCTGCAGAAGGACACCGCGCGCACCCCACGTGTCGCGCCCTGCGCATCCGTGTCCTCACCGTGGGGCGGGGAGGGAAGGGGGGCGTCGACCCTGCAGGGGAAGGCCGCGCGCACCCCACGTTCAGGCGCCCTGCGCATGCCCTTTTCTTCATCCGGAAGGGGGGCGTCGAGGAGAGAACGCCGAGCACATCCTACGTTCCGCGCCCTGTGCATCCCTTTAGCCACCAGGTGAGAAGACGTCGAGCCTGCGGAAGAAGGCCGCGCGCACAGTACGTTTCGCGCCCTGCGCATGCCCGATCGATCCCCACTCCTCGATCGATCATCAATCCTCGATCGATCCCCGAGTCTCGGTCCTCGCTCCTCGCTCCTCGATCGATCCTCGACCTCTTGAGAACTGCATACGCTTCCTGGCAGCGCGCGCGAGCACGCGCTCCCGGAGGGGGGCCCTGGGACCCATGGGCTGGAGCTGCGGCGGCGGGCGGCCACCTGCTTGGGGGGGGCACCCCACAAGAGGACGACGGCGACGACGACGACGCCGAGGACCAGGAAGGATACGGCGACGGTGGCGACGACGACGACGACGACGACGACGACGACGACGACGACGACGATCACGACGACGGCGACGACGACGACGAGGATCAGCGGATGACAAGTCGTGCAACTGCCACAGACAGAAGCACGGGCCACCATGTGGGCCCTGCTTGCCCTACCACTCAACCATCCCGAGCAGGCGAGGCCGAACAAGACCGGACAAAATCATGCAAGCTTCTTGCCCGCCGTAGGGCCCTTGAGCAACAAGAGGCGGCTGCAGCCCCTGGTCTCTTTGGGCCCTCCGAGTCTGCTGAGGGGTGGGTGCACCGGGGGGGAGGCCAGCAATTCAGCTGGACTCGCAGGGGCCCTAGGCACTGCTCAGCACATCTTACAATCGAGCACCTTGGCCCCTAGCGACGAACGATCAACAAGCACCCATACCCATAGGGGGGACGGAATGAGCTATGGGTGCGTGTTGTCGGATGGGGGTCCCCGCTCGAACGGGAGCCCCCCCAGGGGTCCGACGACCCGCACCCATACCCACAGCCGGTCCTTCTCCCTCCGACCTCCCTGTGGGTACAAGTGTGTGCTGTTCGTTCGTCACCTGGCCTGGCCACCACATGCTGCGCGATCTCACTGGCTTGGGATGCAGCCGCCTCGGCAAAGGGGGCGACGACGACGACGCGGAGGAGCAGGAGACGACCGTAGCGAGGGGGGGCCTCCGGCCCCGCCTGCGCGGGGCCGGCGGGACCCCCCTTCGTCGCGGGGGGGCGGCGGCGGCAGCTCTGCCGTCCCAAGGGGGAGGAGACGGGCAGAGGCACGCAGGGGCAGCAGCAGCAGCAGCCATCAAACTGAACATCCTCTTCGGGGGGAGGGCTCAGGGCGAAATCCAGATGGGCTCGTGCGCCTTGACAACCAATCCGTCCTGTGATTCACCTTCTGCGGGTTCAGGCCTCGAGAATCCATCGAAACGGCATTTCAGGTTTCACCCTTTGCCCTCCACCCAGAGAAAATGCTCGGCCAAAGGCGGACGAGGGGCGAGCGGAGGACGGACAGGCGACGCAGCGAGAGCGGGAGGAGAGGGAGGAAGCGGAGGGCCGCCGTCCTGTTGATGGTGCGGTAGACGCCGCTGCGGCCGCTGCGGCCGCTGGCGTTGCTGACGCCGCTCACGGACACGCCCGCCACGGAGCCCGGCATCGCTGCTGCTGCCGCCTCGCGTGTCACAGGGAGGAGGCTCGGCGGCGAGCCCAGGGGGGAATGCAGAGGAGAGGGCCTTCTCAGCAGGCTCAGAGTACCTCTGGCCTTCTGAGGAGTTGCCCGAGCCTTCTCGAAAAACACCGACGAGGGCTTCTGAAAGGCCCTGGAGGGCTTCTGAGAAGCCCCGCCGCCTTCTGAGAAGGCCTGGCCCCCCCCCACTTCACCCCCTCCGCCGCCGCGAGGCGGAGGACAGAGGAGGGATGAGAGGGAGGAGAGGAAGGACGCAGGAGGGCGGACAGATGAAGGAGAAGAAGTCCGGCCAGCCCTCTGAACATGTGTGGCTCGGTGGGTTCTCTCTTCCAGCTCCCACATCCCCTTCGAGGAAGGATCTCTGTCCCTCCCCTTACCCCAACCCCCCTCCCCTGGGGTCTGCATGGGGAAGGTGGATGGTTGAAGCGCTACACATGGCCCTAGATGGCTACAAGACTCCCAGGTAGCCCCAGAGGAGTCCAAGCTTGTCTCCAGCATGCCCCACGGCAGAACCGACGTCGCCCCCCGCACACCACGACGGTTA
>CAUYUJ010016933.1:157593-178224 GCA_963575745.1 Prorocentrum cordatum
GAAACCAGCGCCCCGCCTGAGACATCCTCACAATCTGCTCTCCAAGCGAAGGATGTTGAGCCCAGAAACAAGCAAACCGCCTGAGACATCCCCACAAAATGGCCGCGAACGAGCCCGTGCAACCACCCCTGGCGGCTCCCCTTAGGGGTGCTGAAACCAGCGCCCCGCCTGAGACATCCTCACAATCTGCTCTCCAAGCGAAGGATGTTGAGCCCAGAAACAAGCAAACCGCCTGAGACATCCCCACAAAATGGCCGCGAACGAGCCCGTGCAACCACCCCTGGCGGCTCCCCTTAGGGGTGCTGAAACCAGCGCCCCGCTTGAGACATCCTCCAAATCTGATGTGTGTTGAGTAAGTCTGAGTATGAGTAGGTCTGAGTATGAGTATGCCTGAGTATGAGTAAGTCTGTGTATGAGTAAGTCTGTGTATGAGTAAGTCTGGGTATGAGTAGGTCTGTGTATGAGAAAGTCTGTGTATGTGTACGTCTGGGTATGAGTAAGTCTGAGTATGAGTAATACTGTGTATGAGTAAGTCTGGTATGAGTAAGTCTGTGTATGAGTACGTCTGGGTGTGAGTAAGTCTGTGTATGAGTAAGTCTGTGTATGAGTATGTCTGAGTGTGAGTAAGTCTGAGTATGAGTAGGTCTGAGTATGAGTAAGTCTGAGTATGAGTAAGTCTGAGTATGAGGAGGGGAGGAGGAAAGAGGAGGAGGAAGAGGCAGTAGGAGGCGTCCAAGTAATAACAAGAACCCCATCGAAGGATATGGGGAAAAAACTCCTGAAGAGGGACTGGCCCGACTGAACTGTAGCCCTCCCAGCAAGAGCCGAACAGCTGCTTGGCGCAACCCTGCTCACGACGTCGGAAGTCTGGCCCCACCAGGCCACAGCAAGCCAGGCAGGAGATCGCCGTCCAGGACGACTGTCGTCCCCCCGAAAGGAGGGCGCAGCTGCTGGATAACACTCGGGGACCCGGTCGTACCGAGGAGCCAGGGGAACAGAAAAACATCGATGCCATTGCTTTCTTGGGCCTTCCCCCGGGCGCGCTCTGCCTGGGATGCCGAGGCGACTCCAGCCGAGGCGACGCGTGCGCGCCCCCAGGAGGACCGAGGGGAGAACGAGGAAGGGTCATCAGTATTGGTAACTGTTACTGGTTCCCCAAGCAACAAACAAAACGCCGACGACGACAACGAGGACAACGACATCGACGACGACGACCACGGTGACTACGCAGGCGGAGGAGGAGGAGGAGGAGGAGGAAAGAAAGGAGGAGGAGGAGGAGGGGGAGAAGAAAGAGCAGGAGGAGGAGGAGGAGGAGGAGGAGAAGGAGGAGGAAGAGGAGGAGGAGGACGACGACGACGACAGCGACGGCGGCGGCGGCGGCGACAACGACAGCGATGGCGGCGGCGACTTGGAGGGAGGGAGGGGGGCGCCGCCCGCGGCCGCCTCCTCTGGCCCGGCAGGGCAGCCCTCCCGCGAGGGTGTGCTGAGCTCAGCCCCCAGGCGCTGGCGCCCTGCTCGAGACGGGCGCGCGAAGGCCCTGCTCGAGACGGGCCGCAGGCATGAGCGCGGCGGGCAGCCGTGCTTCCGCCCAGCTGCGCAGAGCGCAGCGGGAAGCCGAGGCTGTGCAGAGGGCGCCCTTCGGCTGCCGCCGGAAGTGGCACTGGCCAGGGGAGGCCCAGAAGGCACCCAGAGTGATGGGTCGATTTTCCACCACCACGACCATAGGTAGGAGAGGGAGGAGGAGGAGGAGGAGGAGGAGGAGGAGGAGGAGGAGGAGGAGGAGGAGGAGGAGGAGAAGGGGACAGGAGGCGGAGGAGGAGGAAGACCTCCCCGTCCTCCCTTTCCCCCATCATGCATGCGGCGGTGGCGGTGATGGAAAAATGGCTCATGACAGACCCAGACCCCCGACGTCATGGTTTTTCCAAAACGTCGAAAGTCTCGACGAAAGTGTCGACCCATTCCCCGGGACCGGTTTCTCATCCTGAATCGTTTTTTGACGGTCCCGAGGCCCTGCGAGGGCCCCCAAATGCCGAAAAAGGCAACAGCAACAACAACAACAACAACAACAACAACAACAACAACAACAACAACAACAACAACAACAACTCCCGTCATGATTTTTCATCACCCGGAAAAAAATGAAATTAACTATCCTGTCATTGAAGGGATAATCTCATACATGATAAGTTCTTGCGCCTGCCATGCAAGTGGTCGCCTTGTCCTTGGGATAGGCGTTGCATCGGTAAGCACGTATTCCTTTCCTTTCTGAAGAATACTGAGTCCCAGAGCACAGCTCGCTGTCAGCATCATCGTACCTACGGTAGCACACTCATGTTGTGAAAGCGTAATCCAGCCACTCTTACTCGTAACTCGGGGCACACGAGTCCAGAAAGACGAGGGTAAAGAGTAGCGGTATTCCAGTAACCTTCGCTCTCGTGCATGTCGTGGGCACTCGGCGAAAGCATGGCGAAACATCGGGGTCACCGCCCCGCAGTGCTAACATGGTAGACCTGTTCTTGTGCGTGTCTCTGATGTCACCGCCCCCGATCTGAAAACCGCCAGCAACGCTCGATCTTCCTCGCCCAGGGAACTGAACCATTTATGATATGTTTTGCTTGAAGACGCGTGGACATCAACATCATCGATATCCTCTGCGTCGCGTCTTGTGCGCACCACTGGCTGGAGAAAGCAGATGCGCGCAATACTTCTGAGGGCATGCCGGGCAGCTTTGCTGTTGATTTTGCACTGCCAGTTGTCACCCACGAGCCTCTCGACTGCATCACGGATCCTGGAATCGTCATGCGAGTCGACTTGTAACACAGCGCCCTGCGTGGGCGAATACCGAATAAAAGAAAGCCCCAGTACCCGAGCGTATGCTGAGAGGGTCGTACCCAAGAAGTCACTCCAGACCAATCTCCCATCAATCAACTTCAGAAATCCAAGAATAGCAGCCGAGTGCTCCGGATGGAATACCACTTTCTGCGCCCAGTAGCGGCCAAAACACCACCAGCTCGAGCTCGTCCTCCACCGAGATCTGCACAACAGTCTGGTAGAACGTCGTGGAGGTGGCGTCGCGACGGGCAGTGCCCATGCACACGGGGGCCTTACATATGCACATGCCAGTCTGAGACGTACTTGGCGACGGCCAGGGATAGCCCCCAGCGCGGACATCGCGGTCTCTGGCTTCTGCCACCCGCCCCTCGGGAGCATGGGGACTGCGCGGTCTGTCGGCGTCGCCAGTATTCCGAGGTGCTCCACTTGGACAGGAACAGGGCCATCGATACTCCAGCGTTGCCTCTTGCTCTGGTTCTCGCAGTAGCCGATGGAAGCGTCGAACTGTTGGGCCATCAACAAGTCCGCGCCGAGGCCATCGGTGTTCTGGGCAAGCAAACTTCTGTCATACATGAAGGCATGGCCTTGAGACGTCGATACCCATGGCACCAGCGTCGACATGAGCGCACATGGAGCCGCGCCGTGGCCCGGGGGCAGGCCTCTGCACGGATCCAGCGGTGGAGCGAGCTCACCCTGGATAGAACAAATCCACGGGCCCTTCCACGCGGCGTAGCATGTGCACATAACTGCGTTGGGCATGGCTGAGTGGTCAGCAGCTTCCAAAGCCAGGTCGCGGCCCACCTGGTCGACGGCCGCCGAGAGGTCCATCTCCGCACCGCACTGTCCTGCTGAGCAATCTTTCAGCCACTTTGACACTGCATGCACCACCGACGCGCGTCGGCGACTGGCCCACTGCAGGTCTGGAGGGGATGCCGAAGCCGTTGACAGCGACCGAAGCCAGGCGCGCAGCAGTACAGATCCGACCGAGATAAGTCGGGTGGCCTCTTTGTTCTGTGGCATGCCAGCCACACGCCATGGAAAAAGAGCGCGCAGCACTTCCTGCGGCAGCCGCCCACGTAACTCAACTGCCTCTTGAGATGCAGCCACCCACAATTCGCACAGCTCTTCGTACAGCTCTTCCTTTCCAATGCCTTCAACTCACGACCCGTCCAGCCGTCCAGTCCCGGGCATCCTGAAGCTTGACGGACTGCGTGCACGAAGGTGTCGAGCGACGGCACCCAGTCCTGAGGGCACGTAGACTTCGGGAAGGCCACGGCCGAGGCGCGATGCCTCCAGGCGGCGACGTAGCCCGTGTTGTCGCAGTTCTCTGGCTTCCAGTGCTTGGCCCCCAAATCTCGCAGATCTGCCGCTGCATGGGCTGGCGCTGGTTGGCCACCCTTGAAAAGAGGGGTAGCTGCTTTCCAGGCTTCATTGCTCCAGCTGGCGAAGCGCTGTCGCCACTGCGCGGTGGTCCTCCTCTGCATCTGAGCCTGCTCGACGGCGATGCCCTGCGAGAGCCAGTCCAGCGCGCCCGAGCAAGTGGTTATGCCAACTGCTGTGACCCGAAGCAGTCTGTCGAAAGCCGCGGCAGTCATCTGCGCGCAATGCTTCGGCCCCAGCGCAGCGGTACCTGGAGTGCATTGGCGCAGGTGTTCTGCGAAGCGCCGATGCAGACGACGGAGGCGTCGCAGTGCGATGGTCTCGTCGGGTCTGTAGGCCGGCGAGTGGGAGGTCGGGCGAGAGGTTGGTTGCGAACCTTTGCCCCGTTCTGCTTCACATTCAACTGAGAGCAATCCTTGTTCGACTGCCAGTAGCATTGCCATCTCCGCCCTCCTGTGCCAGTAGTGCCAGCGCTCTACCAGAGGTGCGTTGGTAGCGTCGTTCAAGTAGCGGTGCGGGCCCACCTCTTGGTCAAGTAGTTATTGAAGTAAGGCTTTCTCCCCGTCGTTGGCGTTGCGCTCAGGTGTATATGAGGCTGTGCGCTTCCGACGGGTAGGCGTCGGATTGACATGTATGATATTCAGCACGTATCCCACCAAAGCATGATGAGGAATGCCAGGTAACAGGTGCGTCGTGATCTGCTCCGGTGCAGCTCCTCCTCCCCGCAACAAGGCTCTCGTTGGACAAGTACCTGCTGCCGTGGCGGAGGTCTCTGTGCCCAGTCGCACCCGCCCCATGTGCCATCTCGCGGTCAAGGCCGAGTAGAAAGGGCGACACTTGAGATCACCAATCACGTAGACTGGGTGGCCCATGCGCCCCAGAGATTGGAAGTATTCGAAGGCGCGCAGGAACCACCCTCTGCCCACGTCCACGGGGCCGTAGACCGACGGGAACGCAGCAGCAGCACAGCGTATCCCAGCCATACGATGGCCGAGGTCTTTGTGGCGGAGGACGGTGATCGCGCCGAGAGAGCGACGCCAAAGTATAGCGCATCCCCCCTGTCGAACTGCCCCCCGAGCCTGCGTCGGTGGTGGGCCTGAGCAGGCAATGCCCCACCCGAATCTCAAAGCGTTTTGAATAATCCAGCGTGGTCGGAGTTCGTGGTGCCGCATCTCCTGGAGGCATATCACCGTCGCGGTCGATACGGGCAGAGTCAAGAATGGTGAGCAGCCTGGCCTTGGTAATGCTCGTGACATTGATGGTACATACTTTGAGCTTGGTGGAATCAGAGTCTGGCGGTCCCGCATCGAACAGATCGGCAAAGTCGAGCTCCTCCTCCTGCTTCGGTCGCCTGCACTGCGCCTGACTCGGGCTCGAGGAGCACCCAAGATCAGGATTCAAGCATATTCCAGCATGTGGCTGCCCAGCATGCGGCGACTGACCCTGGGGAGCAGACGTCGGCAAAAGCCTGTCGCGACCAGGACTTGCGCTCTGTGCGCCACAACTTCGTGGACTGGCAGAGGGGGGCCCAAAGACGGGCCCCTTGCCAGTGCGTTCTAACTCCTGCTTCAGGCGCTTCGCCCGAGGTCCAGCGTGCGGCGACGGTGCCTGACTCGGGCTCGAGGAGCACCCGAGGTCGGGACTTGCGCTCTGTACGTCGTGATTTCGAGAGCTGACGAAGGGGGCCCAGAGACGGATGCCTCGTCAGCGCATTCTAACTCCGCAGTGCGTTCTGGCGCCAAGGTACCCGCGGCCGAGGCGGCACAGGCAGGCGCCGGCAGTGACAAGGGTGAACCAGCAGCCGCTGCACCTGGTGCCGAGGCTGTACAAGGAGACGCAGGCGTTGGCAAGGTTGAACCAGTTGCTGAAGCCCGTGAAGGGCGGGCACGATTAGCCTTCGGCGTGGGACTCGAAGGGCGCGCAGGATCTGCATCGGGAACTTGGCGTATATGAACGGTGCCCGCTGCAAATACAGCGGCGTTTGAATTCCTATCTGAAAATACAGTATTTGAATTCTGTCGCGCCTTCGTGGACGGCGGTAAATTCGGCAGGCCCGATGGGCGTGAACCTGAAGCCGTACCCGCTGAGGCTGGGGAACTCTGCGGTGCCGTCGCGCTTTCTTCCGTCTTCTGTCTCTCGCTTACTGGCGTCGGCCCCCGCGAGGAGCGCCCTCCGCACAGGAGCGGATCCCGTCAAGATGAGGTCGGGAGAGCATGGGCCGCGGCCTCATTGCAGACCGGCGCTCGCTTGAACACCGTCGGCAGACCCTCGGCTTTTCGACGCAGCTTCTCCTCGCGGTCGCACGGCGTCCGACCGCAGCGCTTGTAGTACTCGGCGTAGTAGCCTGGGGCCTTGGAGGCCTTCCTCCAGCGCTGCTTCACCCTCCTCGCGGAGTCGGCGACTCGCTTCTTGGCAACCTCGTTCCCCGCGAGTCTGGCCAGGCCCGTCTGGAAGGTCACCCCCTCTGGGCGCCGCTCGCAGGGGTTGATGCGGAACATGGCAAGGCAGAGCTGCCTGCCACACTTGATGCAGAGGTACTGCGTGCTCATCATACGCCTTTGCTGCACGCTCCTGGCCGAGCCCTCTCCAGGGCAGCAAGTGACCTCGAGCTGCGTAGGTATGAGTTCGGCCCTCCAGAGCTGGAAGAGCCTCCAAGCCTTGTCCCGCTTGGCCATGTCCATGGCCGCGACACTCAGCCCTCCCTTTCCCAACCGGTGCTGTCGCACTTCCGCTGGTACCTTGGGTGGGTCTTCTCCCTGGCATACTCGCCGGTGCTTCCTGACCTCGGTCCACATCTGCTGGTTCGTCGGGATCGGCTCGGGGGTCCATTTGCCGCAAGGGCAACGCCAATGCTTGCGAGGGTCGGCCAATGTCGGCAAGGGAGACGGCATCGGGCTGCGATTCAATACGCTGCCGACTCGCCTGGACGAGAGGGGTCTCGTCTCAGGCGTAGCGATTCCAAATGCACCCCGCGCCCGTCGCGTCGAAATCGAGGCCCGCGACGGCGTCGGCGCATCAAAGATGGCCATAGCCGCGTCTGAAGAAAACGATCTCGAGGACAATGACTTTCTCGCGATCAGCGCCGCCATGCTCTCGAAGTCCAGCCTTCTTCTGCGAGGTCTTCCCCCCGCCCGTGAAGTGGTGGGGATATGGCCTGGCTTTCCCCCTCCATTCAGCTTCGACTTCAGGAGGTACAGGTGCAGTTCCAACCAATAGTTGAACATGTTTGCCAACCAGGGCCATCCAGCACTTGTGCTTCGTCTTGGTCGCGGCGGGCGCCGAAAACAGTGCCCACCCCGTACCTTGCTTTTTCCGCATTAAGAAATCACACGCGACTGCCGCCGCTGCTGTCTTGATGGACGTTGAAGTAGCATGCGTTCCCGCCTTGGCCTGGTCGCCAGCCCCCATCTGCGGCAACTTCTGATCGAGCATCTCTGCGGCGACCGTCGCTCGAAGTGCTGTCTGGATCTTCCCGCCCGGGCCGAGGTCGGCCCCCGTCGGCATCTTCTTTCCAGTCTCGCCCCCCGATGGCTGATGTGAGGTGAATACAAGCCCGCCGAGACATAGAAGCAATCCCCCTTGCCTCCACACTCTCGCTGCCTGGAGCATGCCCCCCATGGGGCTCTAGCAGGCACAGACTGTTTTTGGGTCGAGGCTCTCCATCTCCACCATTCTCCGCGTTCGTCATTGGTGCATCTCCGTCAGCATCAGGCTTGGCCTCCTGGGGAATCACAGCTGGCGCTTCAGGCTGGTGTCGGGTAGGTCTGGGAGTGCCACAGGCCGCCTTGACGACTTCGTCGGCGCTGGCCTGGAGCTCCCCCGACGCGGCGCCGCCAGACTGGCCATCACCCCTGATTTGAATTCCAAAACTCTGCCACTTCCCAACTGCTCAAGATCTGCTCGAATGAACCAGCGTCTCGTACCACAACGTGCGATGCCGTTGACATTCTTGAAACCACGGTCAAGTGCCCACGCCTTCACCTCATTCTCTTGGGACCACGACGCCCGCGCGCGTTGAAAAAGTCAGCGGGGTCGCGTGTCAGCCGTCACAACTTTGGCCGAAATGGAGGGAGCTGTTGCCCGAAGGTCCGTATACGAGACGCCCAGCAGCTGGTCGCGCAACTGCCTGCACCCTCTTGAAGTAGTCCGCGGCCTGCTCGTCATCTCCGAGAGTGTGCCACAAAGGAACCAGGGTGGTCCCCTGGCGATTGAGAGAAACTCTATTTGGCAATTGATACTGCATGATGTCGTCGATGTGGGCAGCTTGCACGATAAGGATCGCCGCCACCTCTGTCTCGTACGCCACCGCCCCCTTGGTTTCGAGTACTTGCTTTGTGAGGGCCGCACTCAGGATGTGTGCGGGAAGGGCCACAGAGTTCTCTTCTGCTTCTGCATAAAACCAATATGGTGCATAGTCTCGAGCGACTGTGATCCGCACCGCGATCGGCTTGTCCGCGGGGGCTGCCACCTCCACGTCATCCTTGACTCCTTTCGGTAGTCCTGCCTTCTGGGGGGCCTTCTGGCCCATTCGCAGGATCTGGGCTGGGACCAAGGCGGCCCCTCCACTTTTGGCCTCGACTGCGACGTCTGTGTTCTCCCAGCCGTCGAGCTTGGTGTCTTCGTCGAAGAGCACGTACGTGGCCGTCGCGGCCGGGTGTCCCCTGACACCGAACTGTTCCACCACGCTGTCGTACTCCTCCCGACCCTTGCAGGCGATTACTGGTGATGCCTGAGGGTCGTAATAGTTGTCTTTGATATGTGCTGCTTGCCACACCGATGATGATCCCCATGGATGTTGAAGCAGCTTGTACGTATTAGGCGACGTCATGGCATTTTTCTCTGTGCCCTTGGTCGCGGCATTCTTGTCAGCTTTCTTACTCTTGGGCGAACTGTCCTCGAGCAAATACCTGTGTTGCGATCATCCCGTCGTGGGAGGCTGATATTTTTTCATCCGCTTGGCGAATGAGGCGCTTGAGTCGAACCAGCAGACGTGGATCCCGTCGTCTGTCGGTCTTCTCTTGGGCACTATCATGAGATCGATGTTGTGGCTTCTCTTTGAATCGTGTTCGATTACTCCCACGGACTTGGCCCGCCAAGTCTCGCAATCGCTCTTCCAAGAGTGCCAGTTGGGTCTGCATCGTCGCTTTGTCGTTCCCCCGACGCCACTACGAGTACATACCACCACGTCCTCCCGCTAGAAGCGGGTCTGAATCTGAGTCAGTTTCTGAAGTGTCGACCTCTGGCTCGGTCAACTGGTGCAGCTCCGTCGTCCTCGGCGCCTCCACGACCACGGCGGTCACCAGGGACATGTCGTGCTGCTCCTCGTTCTGGGTCACCTCCGTGACGCGTCCGCAGCACTCCGCAGTGGCGGGGGCCGCCCCATCAACCTCGACGAGGAGAGGTACTGCATCGTTGATGATTTTTCATTACCCCCTTCCCGAGGCCCCTGGGCACCCCAGTGGCTCCCAAACGGCGCGAGCGGCTGGGGGCCACCGCGCTGGGAGCACCACTGGGGACGGCCTCCGGGCCCCGATCGCGGGCCTCTCCCCGGGGCGTGCTCTGCCCAGGATCTTGCGCGGCGCAGCCAGCCGCGGCCACGAGAAGCCTCCCGGAGCTCCTCCACCGCCTCCTCCTGCTCCTCCTGCTCCTCCTCCTCCTCCTCCTCCTCCTCCTCCTCCTCCTCCTCCTCCTCCTCCTCCTCCTCGCCCTCCTCCTCCTCCTCCTCCTCCTCCTCCTCCTCCTCTCCTCCTCCTCCTCCTGCCCAGGGGCGCTGAAAAACCCGAGCCTCGAACCTCGAACTCCGAGCTTCGACCGAGCCGCTCGCGCGATCGAATCGGCCCAAGATCGCCCGCGCGGTCGAGTCCACCGAGGCGGGCCCCGCCCAAGGCAGGAGGGCGGCGGCCCCTCGGGTGCAGCAGCTGGGGATGCCGCGCGCCCTCTTGGACGGCTCCGTCCTGGGCCGCGGGCCTCGCGTCAGCGGCGTCGCGCCAAAGGTTGGCTGCTCATTCTGGAGACCTTCCTGGAGCCACTCGCTCCACTCGTGCGTCGAAGCTGCGTCTAAAGTCCGTCGACTCGAGTCGAACCTGAGTCGAACCTGAGTCGAACCTGAGTCGAACTTGAGTCGAGCCTGAGTCGAACTTGAATCGAACTGGAGTCGAACAGATCCGTTGGGTGGGCCCCAGGAAGGTCCCCAAAACAAGCATGTAACAAAGGGGGGGCGCGCGAGGTGGGCGGCCTGCTCGGAGGGCAGAGGAGACTCCTCGGAAAGGATCGGAGGCGTCTGAGAAGGCTCCGTGAAAGCAGGGAGGGGTCCTCCCTAGTGTTCCGGATGGCCGAGACGGCCTCGAGTGTGGCCCAAGACTGTCGCCGCATGTGGTCTCCGACATGGCAAGGGAGCTGCCGTAACGTTGGCGCACGACGGCGCTGGAAGAAGTCGCCCCCCTCCTTTCTTGGAAGGCGGCCCCCTCGCCCCACCCCCCTTGGCGCACCGCCAACTGCGAACGATGAAGCGGGCACGATAAAAACAAAGGCGATCGGGACTCCAAGGTTCCACCCTCCTCCTCCTCCTCCTCCGCCTCCTCCTCCTCCTCCTCCTCCTCCTCCCATTCCTCCTCCTCCTCCCATTCCTCCTCCTCCTCCTCCTCCTCCTCCTCCTCCTCCTCCTCCTCCTCCTCCTCCTCCTCCTCCTCCTCCTCCTCCTCCTCCTCCTCCTCCTCCTCCTCCTCCTCCTCCTCCTCCTCCTCCTCCTCCTCCCAGCACTGACTGCTCAATGAGCCGTGGGAGACTCGGACGCCTCACGCCGAACGGGGAAGAACGGAGAGGGAGAAGGGAATAGGAGGAGAAAGGCGAGGACAGGGGCGGGGGCACCAGAGGACAGGCAGCAATCATGGCTTCGGCGCAGGGGCAGTGATGCACACTCAGAGCACCGCCCCTTGCGAACAGACTACAAGAGCCACCCCGAACATGTTGCTTCTGGTACGTCGCCCGCCCGATCAATGCAGCCTGCAGGTGCGCCTCCAAACGCACGGCACAAACCGTCCAACGATTCCGCACCTCTCGCACTGCCCGCGCAGGCAGAGGCCCTCCCAGCACGACGACCTTCGGCCTGGCCCTTCCCCGAGCGGCGAAGCCGACACTGCGGCGCCTGCTGCTGCTGAGGCTCCCGCGGACCGCCCGCGCCGCACACCGCGCGAAGCGGCGGGCCGCCCGCGCGCGACCCCCGGCGGGCAGCCGGCGCGCACAGGCCCGCGCAGTCGACCCCGCCCACGTGCCGCGTCGCTCGCCTGCCGCCCACCGGCCAGAGGCTGCTGGAGCGTGGGCGCGGGCGACGTCGGCCGACGCCGCGCAGGGCCCTGCAGGGCGCCTGGGCACCCCGTCGGCGGGGCCCGCGCGCGCGCGGGGCTCGCCGAGAGGTCGCGCGCCGCAGCGGCCACCACAGAGGCTCGCGCTGCATTCTCGGCGGGCCTCCTCTGTCCCATCTCGGGTTCTGTGGCAACTCTTGGGAGTCTCCCATGTCATCGTGCTAACTCTTGCGAACCGACGCCGATCGACCCTAGTCGACGCTACATTGACGCTGATCGACGCTAAGTCGGCGCTTCCTCATCCATTGCAAGAACGGTAACGCACGCTATTGTGTTCTAAAGAATGATTTCCGAGGCCACACAACGCTCCCATGACTTGCTAATTACCGAACTCGGGGGGTGCTAGAGTCGTCCCTGGCCCAAGGTGCCCCCAGCTTTTCGATCAATGTTGGAGCCCCCGGGGCCCTCTGGGCCTCGTGGGCGGTGCTCGGGACGCCGTGGAGGCCTCCTTGGAAATCCTGGGGGGCACCTTGGGTTAGGGAGACCTCTGGAAACGACCGACCATCGCGGCGCCGCCCGCGCCGCTGCTCGCGGCGGGCCCACGCCGAACCCGCGCCGGCTCCGCGCCGAATCCGCGCCGCACCCGCGCGGGGCCCGAGAGGAGGCCGCCGCCTGCAGAGCCGTGGCTGGGAAGCGCCCAGCACCGAGCGCACACCCCCAGCGCGCGCCCAAGGGGGGGGGGCGGCGCGCACACGGCACTGAGCACCGAAGGGCAGCGAGGGGCCTGGCACGGGGGCGTGCGCTGCTCCCATCGTACCTGAAGGTCCACATCCCAGAGGTTCGCCGGCCCAACGGACACGAGGCGTGCTAAGATCTCCGCCAACCGCTGTGCAGTAATGCTACTTAGCGCGCGCGGGGCGGCCCCTGGGGGTCCCCGGAAGAAACATACCCCAGGCAGGTCCCGGGCGCTGCGGATCAGAGATGATTATGTTGCTCCCATCGTGCTCAAGGTCCACATCCCAGAAATGAGTTCGAGCACCCAGGACATGTATCGAAACGGTGTCGGACGAGTATCGCCTCCAAGGGCCCGAGACGTGAAAGCCCTCCAGCTGCGGTACTTTCTTGTTGCTCGAAGTTATTTCTGGTAATCGGGGCCAAAGTAGGTTGGAAAAGCATAAGCATAGGGGGGGAACATCGACCTGCAATCGGCGATACATCGCCGACTGATCGGCGATAGGCCCCCGACAGCGAGTGTGCACCTTCCTGGGTGGGGTGGGGCTATCGGACCCCTGTCGGCGAGCAGTGGGCGACTGGGGGTCGATGCAGCCCCCCCTATCAGTGCCTGTCCCCCCCGATCGCTGCCGCTGGCGCATGTTTGGGTGATGCCGAGCCGAGGGAGCGAGCGACTTTTCTTTTCGGACCGACCCGACCGCTGCGGCGCACCGGCAGCCGCCGCGTCACTCCAGGAGCCGCTCCCTCTGGGCCTGCTCCAGGCGCGGCGCCAGGTCGCGCCCGTCCCGCGCCTCGCGCGCCAGGGCGGCCTTCTCCTGCCACAGCTGCAGGTACTCGTTCAGGCGCGGGGCCAGCTTCTCGATCTCGCCCAGCTCCTCCTCGCTGAGCCAGAAGAGCTTGTGCCCCGTGCGGGTCGCCAGCACCACCTGGGCCTCCAGGAAGCCGTCCACGTCGCTGCGGGCCAGCTCCACGGAGACCTGCTTCCGGCCCCCCGGCAGCCGCGCCGGCGGCTCGAGCCCCTCGGGCCTCGTGCGGAGACCGCGAAGGCACCGGTACCGCTGCTCCCTGGACCTCTCCCGGGGTGCGTTCTGACCAGGGCTTCGAGGCGAATCCAGCAGCGGCGACGAGGGCCGCCCAGGACGCCCAAAAACGGGACAACCCGAGGGGAAGGTGGAGGTATGGGCACCCCTTCCCCCTCTCGAGGGCCTGGGGTACAGCCGCGAGCTGCGGGGCGCGTCCCTCGCGACGTAGCCGCGCTCCGCGAACGTCTTGCCGCGGGGATCCTCCGCGTACTGCGCCCTCCGCTGGGCGCCGCGGCCCTCCCCGGCGCGCAGCGCGAAGCCCCGCCGCGCGGACAGAGCCGCAGGCGCTGCGGCCCTGCGCCGCCCCGCGCCGCCAGCGAGGCCGCGGGAGGCCCAGGCCGCGCCAGCAGAGGCCATGGCGCCGTGGGCCTCTGCCGAGAGGGTTCGGTGGCAACTGCTGGGAGGTCTTCGTCGGAAGGATCAAGTCGAGATTGTCCCTCTATAGAGAAGGAAAGCTCAAAAATATAGTCAAAAAGAGAATGCGGGGACGATGTTTCGATCATGCGCTGTCTATCTTTGAATATGTTTCGACTGTTTGTTAACTTTCGCCCGAAATCCGCCCGTAGGAGGACATGCCCGACCTAACGGCAGGATCAGGGAGAACTCAGCTCCATGGGGGGGGGCTGCTACGCCGGGCTCGGCCGCGGATGGAAGGCGGGAGCAAGCCGGAGATTGACCGTAATGGAGCCAGCTGGAGGCGGGATTCCGCCGGACGAGGCGGGATGCCGGGCCCGGGCAACGCCAGGCTTTGACCTCCCAGGAGCTGCCTCCGAACAGGGGGTGGGGGGCGAGGCCCGCCAGAGGCGGCGAGCCGAAGCGGCTGCCCCAGAGCAGCGGGCACGCGTGCCCGGGCTCCTGCGGCGGGCTCCCGGCCAGCGGAGCGGCACCGGAAGGGGCCGCTCGGCGTTCCGAATCGTAGGGGGGCACATGCGAACCCTACAGTCGCGGCGTTGACCTAAGGAACCCTAAATAAGTAACGAGGCCCCTTTTTTCCAAAAGGTTAACCTTCGATTTCCTGACGAAAACATAAGGAAAGCCTGAGGCAAGCTGTGAAACACTTAAGAAACGCGGAGCCCCTCCCCAACGAAAAGGGTTCCTTGTTCAGGGCCCCGACTGTACCTCTACCCCCCTCTGATTTCTGAGGGGGAGGGTGGGGTTCCCTCCTCTCGGGAGCTCCCGAGCAAAGCGAGCCCCACCCTCCCCCTCAGAAATCGTGGGGGGCAGGGGTAGGGTTCGCATGTGCCCCCCCTAGAGTCGCGCCCCGTGCTGCAGTTTGAGCTGGGCGAAGCACCGCGACGCGGGAGGACTTGCTTGATCCGCGGGTCGAGAGCGAACCTCTTCCGGTCGAAGCTGAGCGGGCCGCGCACAGCTCTAATTCACAAAGGGGGGGAGCAGAAGGAGGGGCCTCACGTCAAGGCCAGGAGGGGGCAAAGCCCCGGAATCAGGCGGTGTCGAAGACGATGTGCTTGCAGACGCGAAAGGACACCCTGGTAGCAGAAATACGCCGACCCTGCTGGCGTGTGCGAGGGGCGTGTCTGCTCGAGTCGTCGTCTTCTCCGTCAGTCGTCGCCTCCGTCGTCCCCTTCCCCTGCACCCTTCTCCTCAAGCTCGCCAGCGAGAGAAAGTCGAAAGGAAGCCCTTCCCCTTTGATCCCTACTCCGTTGGGTGGGTGGGGGGGGGGTCGTAGGGGGGGTCGTGAGGGAGGTCCCAAGGGGGGTCAGATACGCATCTCCCCCTTGGGGTCCCGGGGCCTCCGAAAGGACCAGGGCAGGCCGAGAGTGCCCCAAGGGGCTCCCGAGACGGTCCAAGAGGGCCCCCAATCGCCAAACCATCGGTCCAAAACGCCCTCACGCCCTCCAGACTGCCCGGGAGGCCTCCAGGACGCCCCGAGAAGCCTCCAAGAGCGCTCCCAGGAGGACTCCAAGAGGCCAAAAACATTGAGTTCCTTCGGTTTCGTTTTAAGATTTGCGCGTTCTCGCCTTTTCCACCTCCTGCGAGAGGCTCCCAAGATCGCCCCAAGACGGCCCACGAGGTCTCAAAGAGGGCCCCAAAACAGCCCAACAGTACCCCAAGACATCCCAAAACGCCCACAAGACGGCCCAAGAGGCCCCCAAGACGGCTCCCTCAGAGCGTGCCCAGACGGGGGGCCCGAACGGACATTTCGAGCCCTGGGCCCCGAGAGGCTCCCAGGAGGCCCCAAGAGGTTTCCAAGAGGCCCCAAGAGGCCCACAAGAGGTACCCAGAAGCCAGAAAAGGCCCCCAAGAGGCTCCCAAGAGGCCCC
This sequence comes from Prorocentrum cordatum, assembly GCA_963575745.1. Classification (NCBI taxonomy): domain Eukaryota; class Dinophyceae; order Prorocentrales; family Prorocentraceae; genus Prorocentrum; species Prorocentrum cordatum. The sequence continues at coordinate 173,203 of CAUYUJ010016933.1, forward strand.
CAAGAGGCTCCCAAGAGGCCCCAACATTCCTCCCCAGATGCATCAGAGAGCCTTCCGACGAGACCCCAAGAAGCATCCCTGAGGACCCTGGCCCACCGAAGAAGCAGGGTCGTCGTCGTCGTCACCGCCGCGTCGCCGTTGTCGTCATCGTCTCCCTTCGGGGTCGGCGGCACCAGCCGCAAGGCCTTCGCAATAGGAGAGCACAGGGCTAAATGGGAGCAGGCTGCGGGGTGCGGAGGCAAAGGCAGCCTGAGTGGTAAAAAGGGACTTGAAGAAGACGTGGCCAGTGGACACAAGTAGATTTGGTTCTACGCACCCCTGTCGCTGGTGATATGACTAAGCTTAGGTCGGGCATGTCCCCCTACAGGCGGATTTCGGGCTAAAAAAAATCGTCAAAAATCCTCAAACATATGTTTATAGATTAACACACACACACACACACACACACACACACACACACACACACACGCACATGGCCCCCAGACTATGTTTAACTATTTTGGAATATTCCTCCTGTAGAGGGACATGCCCGACTTAAGACTAATCACTGCCCAACTGCGTCTGGACACGCCTCGCGAATGTCGTCAGAACGACCGCACAGCGGAGACGGTGGGGCAGATGGGGAGGCCAACCCTTCGAGGTTGGAGGATCGAGGTTCGAGGCTCCTGAACGTCCCACGGCCTCTTCGGGCCTCTTGGAGCGCCCTTGTCGCAACGGCTGGATCGCATATCATATCTGATATCGAACGTCGGCCTGCAGTCGAGGTGCCGCGGGTGCACTGCAGTTGGGCGCCGCGGCGCCGCTGTGGCTGACAATGAGTGGCGGCGAAACAGAGGCACAAGGGAACGAGAGAAGAAAGAGAAAGAAAGACACAGGAACCGCCTCGAAATTGTGGTCACAACGCACTCCTGGGCAAGTCCCGGGGTCGCCGTCGTCCTCCTCCTCCTCCTCATCCTCGCCCTCGGCCAGGGGCGCAGGAGAGGCGGCGAGGCAGAGGGGGAGACCCACACCTCGTGGTTCCAGGATCGACTCCAAGAGGCTTCCGAGAAGCCTCCCAAGAGATCCCCCAAGGCATCCAAGAGGGCCTCTGACCTACAACCCAGGCACGGTATATAGATATATATATATATATATATACATATATATATATATATATATATATTGGCATATACATGTGTAAATATAGCAAGTGTGTATGCGCGCATGCCAGTGTATGCTTAGATGCATACATAGACACGTGTAAATAATACACAGATATATGCATGCATGCATACATGCATACGTACGTACGTACGTACATACGTACATACATACAGACAGACAGACAGGCAGACATGCATACATACATACGTACATACGTACATACGCACATAAGTACATACATACATACATACATACATACATACATACATACATACATACATACATACATACATACTTACATACATACATACATACATACATACATACATACATGCATGCATGCATGCATGCATGCATGCATGCATGCATGCATACATACATACATACATACATACATACATACATACATACATACATACATACATACATACATACATACATCTTCCATGTACACATGCACACATGCATACACACATACATCTTCCATGTACACATGCACACATGCATACATGCATACATATACGCATACATCGCGCGCTTCGCGCGCGGTCAAGTTCCATCGCGCGCGCTTCGCGCGCGGTCAAGTTCAAGCTAGGCTTGATGGTCTAACTCATGATCTCATGATGGTCGCTTCTTGCGTCTAAGGACTCCCTTGGAGGCCCTGCGCAAGCCTCGGAATCGTATAGAAGGGGAAGTGCTGCAGAAATCAGTAAGTTCCTTTTAGATATTCAACGGTTTGGGGCCCTCAAAGGCTCCCTGGGTTCTTTTTGGGGAGGTGAGGGGGGTCTGAATTGTGGTCTGTTGCGCAAGAGTAGACCGGGGGCCAAACTTGAAGAACAAAACAAGAAAAGGAATTGTGGGATTCCCATTTTTTCCAGTTCCTCGGCGCTGTGCGGCGCTGGTTTTTGTTTGTGCCTCGCGGGTTTTGTTTGCCAGGCCCCTTAGGGGTGGAATCTTCCGGACCCCCTGGGGATTCTGGAGGCCTCCTGGAGGCCTGGAGGGCCGTCGGAAGGACGTCTCGGGCTGCGCGAAAACGTGTTGGGCCGTTCTTTACGTTCTGGGGGCTCCTTGGGGTCGTCATGGACTGTCCTTCGGCGTCTTTGGGTCTCCCCCCGCGAAGCCAGGAGGCGTGGTACCGGCCAGATGTCAGGGGATGTGTAGGACCCCCGAGTAGCAGTCCCACTTTGAAGAAAAAGGGAATGCTGGGAATTATATTTTTTTCAAAATCCTCGATCTTCGAGGGTTGGAAACGGGAAAACGTGAGAAGGCGAAAAACATTAGAAAAAAACACAGGAAATCAAAGATGTTACCCTCGTTGGGCTCTCTCGGGGCGGGCTCTCGCAGCTCTCATGGGTTGTTCTTGGAGCCTCGTCGGGGTCTTTTTGGGGCCTCTCAGGGATCGGAGGTGTATTGTGGGCCTCTAGGGGGTCCGAGAGGCTCTCGGAGGTCTCTGGAAGGTGGTCTGGGGGTGTCCTGTGCGCCTCTTCGGCAGTCTTGAAGCCTTCTTGGCTCGTCTTGGGGCCGTCCTGAGGGCCTCTCGGGGGGTCTTTTCTGTTTGTCGTCGCGCGCTGGAAGGGCAACTCTCAAAAGAGCTGCCAACGGGAGTCGCCCGCGGCCTGCACCTCTGCAGGAAGGGGACGATTTCTGCTTCTTGGAGCTCTCTTGAGGTGCCTCTTGGAGCGTCTTGGGGTGCTTTGGGGAGCCTTTTGGGCGCTTCTTGGGGGCTTCTCGGCGCCTCCTGGAGCCACTTGGGGTCGAAAGCTTGGAATTCGATAGTGGCTTTCCTCCTCTGGGGCCCTCTCGGGCCCGTCTTGGGGACTCTCTTGGGCCGTCTTGGGCCCTTCGTGGGCCGTCCTGGAGCTCTCTGGGGCTGTATTGGGGCCCTCTGGGGCGCATCCTCGGCCGGACAGACAGCGAAAACAAGCAATATGTTAAAAATATACGTTTTACGAGGGGAATGGGGCTATGTTGGCCCCTTGGGGCTCTCTTTGGGGCCCTATTGGGGGTCGCTTGGGGTGTCTTGGGGGCTTCTGAAGCCGCCTTGGAGGCCATGTTGGACGTCTGGGAGCGACCTTCGGGCGTCCTGGGTCTGTTCTGGAGCCTCTTGGGGCCTCCTTGGTGCCTTCTGGCAGTCTTCTGCGAGGCCCCGGGGCTCCCCGAGGGCCCCGGAGCCCACATTTGCGGTGGCGGCGCCGGCCCCGGGCGCTCGGACCCGGTGCGCCGTTATATGTATACACACCGTGGATGGTAAGAGAGAGAGGAAAGGGAGGGAGAGGGAGAGAAAGACAAAGATGGGATGAGTAAGGACGAATTGGGAATAGAGGGAGGGAGAGAGAGAGAGAGAAAGAGAAAGACAGACAGGGACAGAGACGAATACAAGGTGGAAGCATGAGAGAGATGGAAGGGAGGGAGAGAGGCAGAGAGTGAGTGAGAGGAAACAAAAAATGAGAGAAATAGAAAGGGAGACGACAAGAGGGGGACAGTGCGACAGGGAGAGGGAAAAGGACAGCAAAGAACAGAGGGAGAGACAGACGGAGCGCACCAGGGGATGAAGCTATGGGATAGGGAGGAGAACCAGAGAGAGACAGAGGAAGCCAGGAAGGACGGAGCGCGCGAAGGAAACGCAGAGAGAGACACAGGGGCGGAGAGATGGAAGTGGACGCGAAGCCGATATACACCAGCACTGGACGCCGCGTGCCCGCAGTGTCCCCACCGCGACGCTGCACCCGTCCTGCCAGGACAGCTCCACATCTGCCGTGCCTCCGCCCAAGCCCCGCGAGCTGCTCGCTCTGCGAGCTCAAGATCTCTTGAGCTTCTCCCCCGCGCCGAGCACGTGCCGCACGACCAGCAGCGTCGGGAAGACGATCCACACGGAGCCACACGACCGATCGGCCCAGGAGAGCCAGCAGTGCGTCTCGCCCTTGGCCACCGCGGGAGCATAGTACATCACTGTCCCTGCCAACTGGACGCTGGCGGCGCAGACCTCCAGCAAGAAGCGGCCAGGGTGCCGGCGCCAGAACAGAAACAGCACCAGCAGCGCGAGCGGCGCCTCGATGACGAGCTCCAGCAGGTAAGCGGAGTCCAGGGGGGCTCGCGATGGACTCCAGCGAGCGTCCCGATGCGCGGGACTCATGTGCATGTAGAGCTCCGTCAGCACGGGCATCACCTGGTAATATCCGCTCAGCACGTCGCACCCGATGTGGAACCAGAAGGCGTTGACGAGCCACCACACCATCGACATATGCTCCTGCGGATCCAGCATGGCGCTTCTCACGAAGAGATTGAGCCAGACGAGCCCGACGACGATAGGAACCGTGGTGCACAGGACGTGCTGGCAAGGCTCGGGACTGCGCACTGGCACCGCCGATGGAAATTCTGGCTGCCTTCAGCAAACTCGCGGCGCAGTCTGGGCCACCCCAGCTGCATAGCGTTAGGTCGGGAATGTTCCCCTACAGGCGGAGTTTGAACGAAAAATGAAAATAGTCAAAAAAACAAAAAACAAAAAAAAAAAAAAAAAAAAAAAAAAAAAAAAAAAAAAAAAAAAAAAAAAAAAAAAAAAAAAAAAAAAAACTATTGTTGTTCCTGCTTTCGAGTATTCCTCCTATTGAGGGACACGCCCGACCTAAGCATAGCGACCCGGGAGCCGCCGCTGAAGACGGCCAGAAGCAGCACCAGCGTGTGGAGGGGAGACCGCCCCGAGCTGCTCTGTGGGGGCCAGCGAAGGCCGCGATATCAGAGGAGGGTTAAGGGAGACAGCGGCGGCCCCCCCGAAGGAAGAGGAAAGAAGAGGGGGTGGAGGAGGAGGAGGAGGAGGAGGAGGAGGAGGAGGAGGAAGAGGTGGGCGTAGGGAAGAGGGAGTAGGGAGGAGGGAGGAGGGAG
>CAUYUJ010016933.1:178324-185824 GCA_963575745.1 Prorocentrum cordatum
CCCCCCCCCCCCTGCCTCCCCTGCCAAGGCCTCCGATATCAAGACTTTTTGTCACAGGCCTCGAAAGCCGCGAATTCGGACAGACGCACCCGTCGTGCTGTTGTTGGGGGGGGGGGCCTGACATTGCGTGCATTCGCGTCTCCGCTGATGACAAAAGAATCGGGGAAACAACGGGGGTGGATCTCCATTCCGCAAACTCGTAAGGCGTAGTCGTAAGGCGTCCCCCGACCTGTCCCAGGGTGCGCACAGACCAGGACGTCGAGGCGAACCAAGCCGTTGCGGCGAAGGTACCCCAGGAGGGCCAAGAATGCGCGAACATTGAAGAAGTCCCCCTCCTCAACATCATACTATCACCATCATCGCCACCAACAGTATTATAAGCCTCATCGTCCTTGCCATCACCACCAAGGCAATAATCACCCTCTTCCTGATCCAAAAAGCTGAAGCGGGAGCGCCCTCGTCATCACCGCCGTCAACCGAATCAGCATCGTCGTCCGCATAGTCCTCAGCATCGACATCATGGTAAGATTCATCATAATCGTCTTCATCATCATCATAATGTTCATCATCATCATCATCATCATCATCATCATCATCATCATCATCATCATCATCATCATCATCATCATCATCATCATCATCATAGTCTTCATCATCATCATCATCATCATCATCATCATCATCATCATCACCACCACCACCACCACCATCATCATCATCATCATCATCGTCATCGTCATCGTCATCGTCATCATCATCGTCGTCGTCATCGTCGTCATCATCGTGATCACCATCGTCGTCGTCACCATCATCATCGTCGCCACCATCTTCAGCATCAGCATCCGCATCGGCATCAGCATCAGCATCAGCATCAGCATAATCATCATCAGCAGCAACAGCATCATCAGCAGCAGCAACAGCATCATCATCAGCCGCATCAGCATCAGGATCATCATCATCATCATCATCCCATCATCATCAACATCAGCATCGTCATCATCATGATTGTCATCATCGTGATCATCAGCATCATCTGCATCAGCATCATCATCCTGAACATCATCATCCTCATCAGCAGCAGCAGCATCATCGTCGGCATCACCATCGTCATCATCATCATCGGCACCTTCATCACCCTCATCATCATCATCATCATCATCATCATCATCATCATCATCATCATCATCATCATCATCATCGTCGTCGTCGTCGTCGTCGTCGTCATCATCATCATCGTCATCATCGTCATCGTCATCATCATCACCATCATCACAATCCCCCGCCCCCACGCCTCCCAACTCCCTGCCTCCCTCCCTCCGTGACTGTTCCCTCCCCTTCCTCCCCACGTCCTCCTCCAGGGGGGCCGCCCGTGCGCAGCCGTCGGGCCCCGCCAGGGGAAGTACGGGGAGCTCACCACGACGAGGGCCTGGGCGCCGCTCAGGTCCAGCTTGGGCGGGAAGGTCGCCGCGGTCTCGGGCTCCACCTGCGGGGAGCAGCAGGCGACGCACCTCCTCGGCCCCCTCGCCAGAATCTTCGAAGATATATGGATTGTGTACGTGCATATGTATGTGTATATGGATACATGCGTGCATACATACATGCATGCCTACATACCCACATACCTACATACATGCATGCATAAACACATACATACATACACATACACATACCCATACACATAAACATACACATACACATACACATACACATACACATACACCTACACCTACACCTGCACCTACACCTACACCTACACCTACACCTACACCTACACCTACACCTACACCTACACATACATACATACATACATACATACATACATACATACATACATTCATACATACATACATACATACATAGATACATACATACATACATACATACATACATACATACATACATACATACGTAAGTACATGCATGCATGCATGCATACATACATGCATATCTACGTACATACGTACATGCATACATACATACATACATACATACATACATGCATGCATGCATGCATGCATACATATACATGCATACATACATACATGTATACATACATACATACATACATTCATTCATTCATACATACATTCATGCACACATACATACATACATGCATACGTACATACATACATCCGTCCATACATACATACGTGCATGCATACATGCATGCATCCACGTACACATACACATACACATACACATACGCGTACACATACACATACACATATCCATACCCATACACATACACATACACATACACAAGTATGCACACATGCGTGCATGCATACAGACATACGAGCATGCATACGTACATGCATGCATACATACGTATATGCATGCGTGCATGCATACATACATATGTACGCACATGCATACATACAACCATACATAGGTGTATACATGTATGCATACAACCACGCACACGTATATACATGCATAAATACAGTCAAACATACATGCATGCATACATACGTACGTACATACATGCATACCCGCATGCATACATGCATAAATTCATACCTACGTACGTACGAGCATACATACACACATACCGTCGCACACATACAAATACACATGCACACATACGTACCTGCATACACGCATGCATGCATACATACATACAGATGTGCGTGCCTGCGTGTGCGCGTACGTACGTATAAACACACATACATGCATGAATGCATGCGAGCGTGCGAGCGTGCGTGCGTACGTGTGTGCGTGCATGCGTGCGCCCGTGCGTGCGCATTCATACGTACATGCACGGTTACACCGAAGCATACATATATATATATATATACATATGTACATTGATACATGCAAACATGCTTGTATACATACATACATACATGCGTGCATGCATGCACGCGCACGTACGTACGTACGTACGCATGTACATAAACAATCAACTACATGCATGCATGCATGCATGCATGCATGCATACAGACAGACATACAAACATGTATACGTAAATGCGTCGGTACACATATACATATAGACATGCATGGATACATAAATACATGCATACATGCGTGCATTCGTGCATGCTTACAAGCATGCGTACATACATGCATGCGTACAGGCATTCATGCACACACACACATTCATGCATGCATGCAGACATACATACCAATTTACATGCATGCATGCATGCACACATACATACATAGATGCATACAAACATACATGCATGCACACATGCATGCATACACACATGCATGCATGCATGCATGCATGCATACATACATACGTACATGCATCTGATCGGGCGGGATCGGACTCCGCAGTGCCACTCCACCAGAAGAACCCTCGCTACTCGCTGCGTCGAATCAGCCTAAGGGATTCCCAAAGACAAATATGTGTATATATATATGTATATACACATATACTCGAACCACGCGCGCGTTTCGGCTTGGGTTCTGTCGCAGTCCCAGCCAATCGGACTGGATGAGGATGGACATCATCCCGCGAAGGAAAATCATCTGGGAGCGTACTCCCTGATGAGCGCTCAAGGAATCGTTGGATAAGCAGTCTAAAAGGTCCTGTTGCTGCTGCTCTGAACAGGTACACCGAGTAGCGGCACCGCCCGAGTGCACCCCACACGAAGTCATGGAACAGGGCAGCAGTGGCTACACGCTGCGCCCAGAGATGGAAGAGGAGGAGGAGGAGAAGGATAAGAGGGAGGAAGAGGACGTGGCCTCCGCGATTGCCCTGATGCTCAAGGCATTACCACGGATTACCCTGATTGCCCTGATTCTAACGGGCGAAGAACCGTATAAAATAAACGTTTTTGCTGTCGGGGGCGCCTGTCCCAGGGCGGCTGCAAAGTTTATACCCTTACGGTGGCACGTCAAGGTATGAAATTTCCTGCCGCCCTGGGGCAGCGCCCCTGGTGACGGACAAATTAATTGTATACCAATCTTCGCCCGCTAATGACTGGTCCATCGGGCCCGCGCCGCATGCTTGCTGTGGCCAGCACGACGGGCCGCCAGAAACGGCAGGTAGACCTGCGGATGGTTGCTCGGCTTTGGCGCTGCGAGGGCCCACTGAACAGTTCCCGAAAGAATGGGTGGCAGCAACCGACAACTGAACAGGGCTGGGGGGTCAGGTCTGCAGAACACCCCAAACGGACGTCAAGGGGCGCAACCAACCTGTTCGGTCAAGCTGAAATTGATGCACCACACCCGGCGTCAAGCCAAAATGTTGGACACAAGCGAATGGTTGGACTTTGCACACCTTCGTCGGCTTAATCGGCGAGGCGTTTGACCACTTTGACGCCACTTTTTGGGTGGTCCTACAGAGGAAGGCGCTCTCTGAACCTCGGCACGACTCAAACCGACAAATACCTTCACAGCGGCCCAATTGTCCAATATGGTTCATCGTAGGAAACCTGCAAAAACGTCCGCAATTGCCTGCGTGTCATGGTGAACTTCCACAGACGTGTTCACTGCTTCTGCGATAAAAGCTCGTTTTCGAATGGACGTCGCCCGCGGCATGTGTTTGATCCCTTTGAACTCCACCAGCATTTTACCAATTCGCTGTCTCTGGTGCTGTCTCCGTATCCGTAAAACCTCCCCCTTGAGGTTCTTACCGTGAGGACATATCCCCCCGCTCAAAAATCTACGTATCAAGGTAGTCGTGTTGTTTGCCGTTCCTGCTCGATCTCGTCGACACTAGTGCTGTTTCCCTGGCTGCTTCGCGCAATGCAGCCTCCAATTCATTATACCTGTCGCCACGATGTCGTTGTATAGCTCCAGGTCCCCCATCTTCGAAGCTGCTTGCTCCACAAGAGCATACGGTCGATACGCAACGTTGGTGTGTCTCCGCTTGCCGTTACCTGGCTTGCCGGCAGCGTCAGGAAGAGGAAGGAGGAAGGAACGAAGGAGGAGGAAGGAGCTGGTTGACGAAGGAGTGAGGAGGAGGAAGGAAAAGGAGAACTCGGTGAGGAGAAGGCGGAACACCAGATGCCTCAAGGCTCGTTCCTGGGCACACTCCGTGTCTGAGCCCACTCGGGCGCCGAAGGGGGCCCCTTCGGGCCACATCGGCGGGCAGAACGAGCCCAGCTCCCACCTCCATGGTGCAGCTGGGCCCGTTCGGCTGCCTATTCGGCGGCGGCCGAGTGCTGTCCTTGCTCATGTTCCCCTCCTCCTCCTCCTCCTCCTCCTCCTCCTCCTCCTCCTCCTCCTCCTCCTCCTCCTCCTCCTCCTCCTCCTCCTCCTCCTCCTCCTCCTCCTCCTCCTCCTCCTCCCTCCTCCTCCCTCCTCCTCCTCCTCCTCCTCCTCCTCCTCCTCCTCCTCCTCCCCTCCTCCTCCTCCTCCTCCTCCTCCTCCTCCTCCTCCTCCTCCTCCTCCTCCTCCTCCTCCTCCTCCTCCTCCTCCTCCTCCTCCTCCTCCTCCTCCTCCTCCTCCTCCTCCTCCTCCTCCTCCTCCTCCTCCTCCCCTCCTCCTCCCTCCTCCTCCTCCTCCTCCTCCTCCTCCTCCTCCTCCTCCTCCTCCCCCTCCCCCTCCCCCTCCCCCTCCCCTCCCCCTCCCCCTCCCCCTCCCCCTCCCCTCCCCCTCTCCCTCCCCACCCCCCTCCCCCCCCCCTCCCCCTCCTCCCCCTCCTCCATCGCATTCCTCCGTTGCCATTTTGGCCCATGCTGGCTCGAAAGCCCCTGGCGCGGTGCGAGGTGCGAGCGTGGTGGCTGCGGGAGGCGCACCCGTGGGCGAGGCCTGGGAGGCGGCGGCGGCGGCGCGCAGGGCTCGGCGTGGCAGCGCTCGGGAGGCTGCTGACCGTGCCGTTCGCAACGCAAGTGGGTGCAGCCAAGCAGCCGGACGGAGGAGCGGCTCGCTCTCGCCGAGTCCGCCCTTTCGAGCCTGGTGGGCGACGCTGCGCTCGCAGGTCGCACTGCAGCGGTGATCCCAGCGCTGCAGCACCTGGCTGCAGGTCGAGTTCCGCCTGGGGTGGATCGTCTCAGGACCAACGTGGCGCGTCGTGCTCGCGCTCACGCGCTGGAGGGGCGGATCCGCACGGCGCTGTCGTCGGAGCTCCGCACGGCCGCCAAGGGGCAGCGGCCGGGCGCGGAGAGAGGCGTGGATCTCTCGAACTTCTCGATCGAGATCTGCGTCGAGGAACACGTGGCGTTCAGGGCCGGGGGTAACGGGCTGCCGGCCCCACAGACGGCTTGGCAGCGGGAGGCCCCTCCCCTTCGCCCCGGCGCTGGGGCGCACTTCACTTCGCGAGGAGGAGCGGGAGACCCCCACGTGCTGCTGGATGCCCCGTACCAGGACGGAGACCCTCCAGACCCCCTCGGCGCATCCTGACATCATCGAGGTGGGACTCAGGGAGCAGCCGCCGGACTCGCTGGAGCAGGAGCTGCGGGACCTCGAAGCGGATCGGGATCAGAGGACTTCCGACGACGCGTTCGAGCCCGTGGGCGACTTCGCAGGCAATTCGGATTCGGGTGCTGCATGCCCCACTGTTGTTGTTGTACAGTCGGAAAGGGCCCTTGAGATGGCCAGGACCCAGGTGGTTGGAGGAGTGTTCCGCGCGGGTTGTAGAGCCCAACTGGCGGGAGGAGTGGCCACAACCTCATGCACTGCTGCTCAGCACATGGCATGAAGCGCGCTCATTCCCCGACGTCGGGAAGGGCCCTGGCAGCGAGCGGAGCTGCCGAGGCCAGGACCCAGGTGGTAGGAGGAGGGGGTCCCGCCGGTTGTTGGCCCCAGATTGTGGGTGGAGTGGCCACAACCTCACGCCCTGTCGCTGCAGCAGGCGCCGTGGAACGCGCGCCTTCCCCCGACAGTCGGGAAGAGCCCATGCGGAGGGGGGAGAGAGAGGCCGAAGCCCAGGTGGCGCGAGGAGAGGCCGCGCGCGCCCTGCACGGGTGGAGGGCGGAGAGGCAGGCGTGCACGCCGCGACGAGTCCCTATACAGACAGAGCAGTGCCCTGGCCCCGCCGTTTCCTGGAGGGCCGGCTGCAGCCCGCCAGCGGCAGTGGTTGGGGCCTCCTGCACTGGAGCTGCCCCAGAAGCGCCGCTGATGCCGGGGCCGCCTCGCAGGAGAGCTTGGCCCGCGCCGCTCGCCTCTCCATGCACGGCAGGCGCTGGACGGCCGTAGTGGTCGAGATCCGCGAGCGTGTGAAGGGGCCGCGTCCTCGCCTGCCCCCACTCTACTGCCCGTGGTTCCACAGCCGCCACGAGCCGCTCTGCGAGTGCAAGTCGTGCATGGAGCAGGGCACCACGAAGTCCGATGCTGTTCGTATGCCAGCGGATTACCGACGTCCACGGGCGCCTGGCATCCGTCGTGGCCGCCGCCTCCTCAACAAGGGAGCCCCGCGGGCAGACGCGACGGGGAGCAGGGCCAGAGGGGGCCGCTGCGGCCCACGGGCGTCGACGCGAGCTGGCGGTCGAGTACATCTGGGGGGTCAGGTCTGCAGAAGCCCCCAAACGGACGTCAAGGGGCGCAACCAACCTGTTCGGTCAAGCTGAAACTGATGCACCACACCCGGCGTCAAGCCAAAGC
>CAUYUJ010016933.1:190824-198173 GCA_963575745.1 Prorocentrum cordatum
TCCTCCTCACCCTCCCTCCTTCGCGTCGTCAGCATCATCCCTCCCGCTTCTCCTACTCCTGCTCCTCCTCCTCCCTCTCCACCCCTCCCTCCCCTTCCTGGCCCATCTCCACCTCCCTCTCCCCCTCCCTCCTCGGAAGACGGGACGAGAGAGGGGAGTGGGGACCCGGGTGCAGGCGTGGATAGGCCTGGGGCCGTTTTCACACGCCTGCACCTCTCCACCCCGCCGCGGAGCGTGCGGCGGGAGGCGGGAGGGAGAAGATGAAGGCCGCCCAACATGTTCCCAACCATCCTGTTGTGTGGGGTCCTCGTTTGGAAGAGACAGCGCCCCATGCATTCCTCCTCCTCCTCCTCCTCCTCCTCCTCCTCCTCCTCCTCCTCCGCGTCCCGCTCCCTCATCCCCCTCCGTCCTCCCATCCTCATCATCATCATCATCATCATCATCATCATCATCATCATCATCATCATCATCATCATCATCATCATCATCATCATCATCATCATCATCATCATCATCATCATCATCATCGTCATCGTCATCACCACCACCACCACCACCACCATCATCATCATCATCATCATCATCATCATCATCATCATCATCATCATCATCATCATCATCATCATCATCATCATCATCATCATCATCATCATCATCATCATCATCATCATCATCATCATCATCATCATCATCATCATCATCAATCATCAGCATCATCATCATCAGCATCCTCAATCATCCTCATCTAATCCTCATCCTCATCCTCATCCTCATCACATCATCACATCATCATCATAATCAGCATCATCTCAGCAGCATCTCATCAGCAGCATCATCAGCAGCAGCATCAGCTCATCATCATCATCATCAGCATTATCAGCATCATCATCATCATCATCCATCATCATCATCATCATCATCATCACATCATCATCATCATCAGCACAACCATCATCATCATCAGCAGCATCATCATCAGCATCAACATCATAAACATCAGCATCATCAGCATCATCATCAGTATTAGCATCAGCATCATCATCAGCAGCATCAGCATCAGCATCAGCATCAGCGCCATCGGCATCAGCATCAGCATCACCATTATCATCATCAGCATCATCATCATCTGCATCAGCATCATCATCATCATCAGCATCATCAGCAGCAGCAGCAGCATCTTCATCATCATCATCACCACCATCATCATGTTCATTGGCAGTATCATCATCATCGTCATCATCACCATCATCATCACCATCATCACACGGCTCGTGGCCACATGGGGAACTCCACCAAAGGCCCAAGCGGCAGGGTCCACATGGCGGCGCCGCCCCATGTGGCGCACCACTCACACGGATCGTGGCCCCATGGGGTAATCAGCCGAAAGCCCCAGTACCAGGGTCCACTTGGCGGCGCCGCCCATTTTTCGTGCACCCGTCACCCGGTTCGTGGCCCCATAGAGCTCCACGGAAGGCCATGGTGGCAGAGTTCGCATGGAGGTGCCGCCCCAGTTTGGCGCACCCTCACACGGTTCGTAATCCCATAGGGAGCTCCACCGAAGCCCCAAGCGACAGGGTCCACATGGCGGTGCCACAACACGGTACTCACAACTGCAAATGGCTGGGTCATTCGCCACGGTATTTTTTCACTGCGCAATGTCTTAAAAAAGGGAACGGAAGGGAACTCGCGAAGCACCAACTCACTCGCACAACAAGACGCTTCCGAAGATTGGGTCGGAACCGACACGGTCGAAGGATCGCGCCGCACCGCCGCTACGCCGGCGATGCATCGGCAACGTCGGGGTGGAGAAGTTCCGGTATCCAGATCGAACCGCACCGCCGATTGGGACGCACAAGGACATGCTAGCATCATGTGACATGTGTCTCCTTGTTCTGTCACAGCGCGGCAAAGGCAATCCGCAAGCGCGCTCTAATATCCCGGGGCGCGGCATACGAATTGTCCGGCGGCACGAGTCGGGGGAGGAAGGCGGAAGGCGGCCGCGGAGAGCAGGCGGTTGAGGAGGGCACTCACCGCACGAAGGACTTCGGCAGGAGTGGCTAGGGCGGCCGGCCGTTGCCGCGGCGTCCTGGCAGTGGACGTGGAGCGGCATCGCGCCCACACCCAAGGGCTGAGGCAAAGGCCGCAGGCGCTGAAAAGCGCAGAGCGAGTAGAACCAACATGGGAGGGGAGCGGCGAGCGGGCCATCTGAGGCGGGTGGCATCGTAGTGCTCGTCAGAGGGCAGGGAGCGACGGGCACTGCCGCAGAGCGGCGGCGGCGGGATGCGAAGGCCAGCAAACACGGGAGCCGGCCAGCGGCACGCTCGCAGCAGCAAAATGCTGCGAGGCTGCCGTGCTGAGCCGCTGCGGGCCACGCGGCAGGACTGCTGGCCGATGCGCCACGGAGGGCGGCAAGCAGGGCTGCCCAGCGCCAGAGGCTGCTGAGCACGGCACCATCTGCGGGGGTGGCGCTGGCGGCGAAGAGCCGTCACCAGCCGCTGGGAGCGCCAAGGCGACGACAAGGCGTCGAGAGGCGGGGAGAGGAACCCCACCCGGCTGGCGCACGCATCACAGCTGGGTGAGGCGGGGACGCCCAGCCACAGGGCCGGCAGGGCGGGAGCGCCCAGCTGCAAGAGCAGCGGGGCAGACGCGGGGGAAGGCGGCCTGGCCGCCCGGTGCCAGCCACACAGCTGGGAGGCCACTGGGCCGCCCGGCCTCGGAGCCAGCCAGGCGCGGGCGTCCAGCAGGGGCAGCGAGGCAGGAGGCCCGGCGGAGCCGGGAAGGCGCCTCCCAGCACGCGACAGCCAGGGGCCGCCCGGCGGCACAGGCGGGGCGCACGGCCGACGGGAGGCGGCGGCGGGAGGTGCCCTATGAAACGGCGCAGGGGCCCCACCCAGGATCTCTCGGCCGGCAGAGGGAGCTGCGCCAGCAAGGACCTCAGCGTTCACGCCAGCGGCCACCCATCTCGTCTGGGACCCCCGCGCCTGGTCGGTGCACATACATGTGGACGCACCCACCTGGAGGGGTGAACGCTTCAGTCGCGGCGCGCCAAAGCAGTGGAGGCGCCCGCCTGGGGGGGCAGGTGCTCCAGCCAGGAACGAGGGGGAAATCCACTGGGGGGGTGGACGCACCCGCAGGAAGGGGGGAGGGAGGGCGCGCCACCTAGGGGGGTAGCGCGCGGGAGGAGCATCTGATCGGCGCACGTACGAACAATGGGGCAGGGGGCCTACCTGGGTGGGTAGGCCCCGTGCGAGCCGTCATGGGCGCCCAAGGACACTGCCAGGTAGGGCCCGAAGGCTCTGAGAGTGCCAGACTTGGGAGCCAGGTGCCCGAGGAAGACAGGGCCGGGTACGTATCGCTACGTCCGACCCGAATGTCGTACAAACATGTTGTAGAATATCGTTTCTCGAGCGGCATGGTCAGAAACCGACCGCCACGGAGCATATGCTATAATGTTTTTCTGTGCGCGCATCGCGCTTTTGGGAACAGCGCGCACATAGTATTAGTACGTTTGGGTGACGCCGACCGACGCACTGGGCGACGCGGCGTGAACCTCCGTCCCCATCCTGGCACCCCCACTGGGGCGGCCTGGAGAAGAACCTTGGCTTGGTGGGCCTGACGAGGGCCTCCGAGAATCGCGCCGCATCGCCGATACGCAAGCGACGCATCGGCGACGTCGGAATGGAGAAGCTCCGGATCCAGATCGAGACGCACCACCGATGCACTGGGCGACGCCATGCGAGCCTCCGACCCTATACCGGCACCCCCGATGGGGCGGCATGGACAAGGACCTTGGCTACGAGGGCCTAGGAGGGGGACGTAGAAGGGAAGGAGGAGAGCATGCACCACACAATCCAGCCCCTCTCGGCCTCCTCCTCCTCCTCCTCCTCCTCCTCCTCCTCCTCCTCCTCCTCATCCTCCTCCTCCTCCTGTCCCTCTTCATCGTTCTCTTCCTCCACTACCCTTCCTCCTCCTCCTCATCCTCCTCGTCATCCTCCTTCTCATCCTCCTCCACCTCCTCCTCCTCCTGCCTCCTCCTCCTCCGCCTCCTCCTCCTCCTCCTCCACCTCTTCCTCCTCCTCTCCTCCTCCTCCTTCCTCCTCCTCCTCCTCCTCCTCCTCCTCCTCCTCCTCCTCCTCCTCCTCCTCCCTCCTCCTGTCCCTCTCCTCCTCCTCCTCTCCTCATCCTCCTCCTCTTCCTTCCTCCTCCTCCTCCTCCTCCTCCTCCTCCTCCTCCTCCTCTTCCTCCTCCTCTTCCTCCTCCACCTCCCTCCTCCTCCTCCTCCTCCTCCTCCTCCTCCTCCTCCTCCTCCTCCTCCTCCTCCTCCTCCTCCTCTCTCCTCCTCCTCCTCCTCCTCCTCCTCCTCCTCCTCCTCCTTCTCCTCCTCTCCTCCTCCTCCTCCTCCCTCCTCCTCCCCTGCCTCCTCCTCCCTCCTCCTCCTCCTCCTCCTCCGCCTCCTCCTCCTCCTCCTCCTCCTCCTCCTCCCTCCCTCCACTCCTCCTCCCTCCTCCTCTCCTCCTCCTCCTCCTCCTTCCTCCTCCCCCCCCTCCTCCCCCTCCTCCCTCCTCCCTCCTCCCTCCTCCCTCCTCCCTCCTCCATCTCCCTCCTCCTCCTCCCTCCTCCCTCCTCCTCCCCTCCTCCCTCCCTCCCTCCCTCCCTCCCCTCCCTCCCTCCTCCTCCCTCCTCCCTCCTCCCTCCTCCCTCCTCCCTCCTCCCTCCTCCCCTCCTCCCTCCTCCCTCCTCCATCCTCCCTCTCCCTCCGCCTCCTCCCGCCTGCATCCTCCCTCCTCCTTCCTCCTCCTCCTCCCTCTTCCTCCTCCCTCCTCCCTCCTCCTCCTCCCTCCTCCTCCTCCCTCCCTCCTCCTCCTCCTCCTCCTCCCTCCTCCCTCCTCCCTCCTCTCCCCTCTCTCCTCCTCATCCTCCTCCTCCTCCTCCTCCTCCTCTTCCTCCTCATCCGCGTCCTCCTCCTCCTCAGCCGCCTCCGCCTGCACCTCCACCGTTCAGAACAATACGAATTAAGATCACGGCATGTCAAAATCAGTCCCCAGATCCCTCCCGGAATCCAAACGCACTAGCTTTCCGAGCTGCGCCAGGCCGTTGCGACGAAGGGCCCCCCCGAAGGCCACAGACGTTTGTCTCGACTCGCCCTCCTCTGAACCTCTCCCTCGGATGACCTCTGGGAACACATGACATCTGGAAGTCCAAAGACCTCCAGGGACCCCCAGGGACCTCCAGAGGAGGACCCGCAGACAATTCCGAGAACCTCCAGAGGGGGTGGACGACCAGAGCCAAAAGATGGGTAACTGGCTCTGCGGGGGGGACATCGGGCTGGAATACGCAGTGTATTGCCGATTGATCTGCGAGAGGGCCCCCACAGCCAGACCGCACATCCCAGAGCACGGCGGTGCACACAGGACATGATGGGCGATGAGTGGGCGACGGGGGGGTCAGCGACTCCCCCCTGAACCAATCCTCCCCCCCACATCTGGCGCCAATGAAGATCAGGGGCAACATCAGGGGGGACCGGGAACCAGCTCAGGGGGGGAAACCTCGACCTGGAATCGGCGACACATCGCTGACAGATCGGCGATCGGGGCTCGCTTGCAAGTCTGCACGCGCCTCGGCGGGCTGGGCTATCGTACCCCTATCGGCGACCAGGGGGCGATTCGGGGTCGATACTCTGCCCCTCTGAGCTATCTCCCTCCAACGTTGCCCCTGAAATACCCCACCAACCATCGATTCTCACTAATCGATGGGAGGCGGGGGTAGTGTTCGGATTTCGCCACGTGTTCAACGAATTTCGAACCCTACCCCCGCCGCCCGTCGAGTTGCCTGAATGTTTGATCGGCGAGGGTAGGGTTCGGATTTCGCCGCCGAAAGGCATCCACCGCCACATGACCTCCCCAGCCCCAGCTCTGGGCCACCCCCCCAAAACGAAAATCACCCGGACACACATGGCGCCCCGGCCTGGCAGGGCGCCGAGGCTCGCCCGGCCTCCTGGGCCCACACTGGGCCCCCCAGGGCCTTGCGGTGGCAGATGCATCCCCCCCCCTGGGGCAGTACCAGGAGAGGAGAGCGAACTGAGCACGTGGCCAACCATCCTGGCCAGGCCCAGGATCGGTTCATACGCCCTCTTGGCGGGGCCCGGGAAGCACTATGGCACCGACCCGGGGCTCAGGGGGGGCCTCGCCAGAACCGAAGGTGGGCCCTGCCAGGACAGGCGCATCGCGCACAGCTCCCACCGCCTCGAGAGCAGGGCCCCCGACGCGACGACCGCCCCAGTGCGCGGGGCTTCCGAACCTCAGCCCCGACGCCCGCGTGCATGCTCGGGCGCCGCGGGCCGCCTCCCGGGCCCCTTGGCGGCCTGGACGGACCTCCAGAGAACCCAAGATCTCGCGTGAGCCCTCCCTGAGAGGGGCGCCCAGCGCCCGAGAGGCACCGCGCCCCAGCGCGAGAACCGCCTCAGCCGGTGACCTGGAAGGACTTCGCAACCTGCGCACGCCACCCAGTCATTCCCATCGACCCCCCCCCGCCCACTCCTCTTCCCACCCCTCGCTCTTTCCATTCCTCTCGCCATCTGTTCCTCCGCGCCCGCCTCACCGGTCATCCGCTCCTCGTCCACCTCCTCCTCCTCCTCCTCCTCCTCATCTTCCTCCTCCTCCTCCTCCTCCTCCTCCTGCTCCTGCTCCTCCTCCTTCTGTTCTCCTCCCCCTCCCTCTCCTGCTCCTCCTCCTCCTCCTGTGCTACGACTACAACTACAACTACAACAACGACTACGACTACGACTACGACTACGACTACGACTACGACTACGACTACCACTACGACTACGACTACGACTACGACTACGACTACGACTACGACTATGACTACGACTACGACTACGACTACGACTACGACTACGACTACGACTACGACTACGACTACGACTACGACTACGACTACGACTACGACTACTACGACTACGACTACTACTACTACTACTACTACTACTACTACTACTACTACTACAAACTACTTACTGCTCTGCTTTTCACTGCTACTGCTACTACTACTACTACTACTACTACAACTACTACTACACTACTACCTACTACTATATACTACGTCTAAGTACTACTACTACTAACTACTAACTACTAACTACTAACTACTAACTACTAACTACGAACTACTAACTACTAACTATAACTACTACTACTACTACTACTACTACTACTACTACTACTACTACTACTACTACTACTACTACTACTACTACTACTACTACTACTAGTACTACTACTACTACTACTACCACTACTACTACTACTATTATTACTACTACTACTACTACCACTACTACTACTACT
>CAUYUJ010016933.1:198273-245773 GCA_963575745.1 Prorocentrum cordatum
GCCACTGAGGCCTTTGGTGGACACCCCCTATGGAGCCACGAAACGCTGTACGGGGTTGATGAACCGCATGCGGACATCACCACTGAGGCCTTCGGTGGAGCTCCCGATGGGGCCACGTGGTACTGGGAACGGGAACCGCATGCGAACACCGCCACTGAAGCCCTCGGTGGATACCCCCTATGGGGCCACTTACCGCTGTACAGGGCCCGGGACCCGCATGCGGACACCGCCACTGAGGCCTTCGGTGGAGCCCCCTTTATGAGGCCACGAAACGCTGTCCTGGGTGGGGGAAGCGCATGCGAACACCGCCTCTGAGGCCTTTTGTGGAGCTCCCGATGGGGCCACGAAACGTTGCTCTCGGTGGGGAACCAGATGCGGACACCGCCTCTGAGGCCTTCAGTGGAGCTCTCTATAAGGCCACGAAACGCTGTCCTGGGCGGGGGAACCGCATGCGGACACCGCCACTGAGGCCTTCGGCGAAACCCCCTTCATGGGGCCACGAAACGCTGTCCTGGGTGGGGAAACCGCATGCGAACACCGCCAGTGAGGCACCCGTGCTCCCTACGGGGTCACGAAACGTTGCACTTGGCGGGGGAACCGCATGCGGACACTGCCACTGAAGCCCTCGATGGAGCTCCCTATGGGGTCACGAGACGCTGCAGTGGGTGGGGGAACCGCACGTGGACACCGCCGGTGGGGCCTTCGGTGGAACCCCCCTTATGGAGCCACGAAACGCTGTGCTGGGTTGGGGAACCACATGCGGACACAGCCATTGAGGCCTTCGGTGGAGCTGCCTATGGGACCACGAAACGTATGAGGGGTGTACCGAGACGGTTGACTGGTGCGGAGGGCAGAGGCACGGATAGGAGAAGGAAGGAGGGGGGGAGGAAGGATGAGAGGAGAGGAGAGGAGAGGAGAGGAGAGGAGAGGAGAGGAGAGGAGAGGAGAGGAGAGGAGAGGAGAGGAGAGGAGAGGAGAGGAGAGGAGAGGAGAGGAGAGGAGAGAGAGAGGAGAGGAGAGGATGAGGAGAGGAGAGGAGAGGAGAGGAGAGGATGGACGGCGGCCACAGTGGGCGGGGAGTCGGCGCTGCGGGGACAGCTACCACAGCCGGGAGGGGAACCCTCCTCGGCATGGTCTCGCCTTGCATCCTGGCCCCCTTCGGGCACAGCTCTGGTGAGCGGGAGGGAATCCACCTCTGCTGCCGCCCCCTGGGGCCTGCAGGCAGAAGGGAGGGGCAGACGAAGAAGGGAAGCACCCAAACACCAGAGAGGTCCCAGACGAGCCGCACACGGATGCAGAGAAGAAGCTCTAACAAAAAGATCCGCCGTGGGGACAGCCAGCCAGTCCGTGCAAGGCATACCGCAGCCCGTCCGCGTGGTAGGCGGTGACCACCAGATCCGCTCCTTGCCGAAACACGCCCCCAACCGCAACGGAGCCCCAAGCACCCCCATCCTGCGGAGGGCAATTCTGATTCCGATCACCGCGCCGACCCCTGCCACCCCCGATTCGGCAGGCCAGGGCAAGCTGGGCTGTCGAAGATACAGCATCCCTCTCCCGCCCCCCGTCCCACTCAGACGAGCCGCCTCCGACTTCAGGCCCCCCAGTCTGCAACGACCCCAGCCACCCCGAAACCCTCCACGGCAGGGGCAGGCTGAGCAATCGCCGAGAGGGAGGGGAGAAGGAGGCGAGAGGAGCAGGAACACAGGCGAGGGGGGGAAAGAGACAGAGAAAAGGGAAGGGAGGAGGCCGAAAGAGGGAAAGGCCGCAGGGGGAGGCGGGCGGCACCTCTCCGCCGCGGCGACTGCCATCCACCCCTGGCCGGGAGGGCGGCCAGGGCAGGCAGGTCATGCCCGCGCGCCGGGGGGCCAGGGGAAGGGAGCGAGGTTGCCGTCGTAGCTGCGCTTCTGAGAGGGCGCCTCCCCAAAAGCCTCTGGCGCTGGCGCCCAGCGCCGCTGCCCACCCCGCCAGCTGCTCGCAGCCCCGCGCTTTCGGCACGGCTGCCAGGAGAACTGCTGATGGAGCTGCCGCGCCCACGCCCAGAAGTGAGCGAAGGGCCGCCGGCGATGCATCCCAGGCCCTACAGGCATCCAGGACGTGGACGAGACTGGCAGCCACGGCCACGATTTCGTCGCAGAAGATGCACTGTGGCTGCTTCGCCCATGAGCGTTTGCGGCCATGGCGTGCGCGCGTCAGTAGGCGTGCGCGAAGGCGTGAGACTGATCGTTGGGCTCGCATACATTGGGCGGGGAGCCCAAGGTTGAGTCCCTCCACAAGATCCTGGCTCGGGCGAGGCCGCGCCTGGGCACATGGGTGGCCCGCCAGGGCCTGAGCGCGCGCTGCGAGCGAGTACGCCGTGATCGCCTGCTTGGCCTAGTGCTCGCGGGCCGCCCAGCTGCCCGCAGGCCGCACCTGCCAAACAGGCCAGCCCTCAACGCCCCATTCCTGGAGAGGACGGAGCGACGCTGCGGCCCGGGCAGGATGGCCCTCTCCCTGCGACCTGCGAAATACTGCACTGCACAGATCATCCGCTGGAAGGATTCAAAAGGTAGCCCCGCGCGCTGCCGCGTCCACTGCTGCGCGAAAGGAAACCGAACAGGGGCTGCCTGTCCTCTAGAAAAACGAACGCGCTAGGCTGCTTGAGGCCTGGCGCAGCAAACGCGGCCCATAATTCGCGTGCATACGGAATGCGAAGCCGAAGCCGACGAAGGAAAATACACCCTTCAAAAAATGAACTGCATCAGGAACTTGAAATACCAGAATACAGAAATGCCCAAAGTATGCAGTCACCCAACTGGAATACCTGAGCACATATGAATCGGCAGTGTCGGGACTACTTCCTCCGTTCCGTATAAGGCTGAGGCCGGCCAGATTTGGATCCAGCATCGCCCTCAACACGCCCAAAGGGAGGCGTCTCTGACGAAGATCCCCTCTGGTGCGCACTGGATCGCGAATGATCTTTGGCGAGCGCAGATGGCCCTGCCGGTTCTCGCCCCAGTGCGCGGCAGGAACTGGAGCCAACTGCACTCCCAGCAGCAGACTCCGGGAACTGAGGCCGAGAATGAGGAAACATTCAGACTGCAAGGGTGAATAAGCGACTGGACGTCGAGCAAGTGCCAGAGCGGGCTCTGCAGCAAGACTTGCCCCGAGGTCTGCGCTTGGCCCGGTTGCACCTGCCTGAGGTGACATGGCTTCAGCGAGAGGCTGAGGGCCATCAAGAGGAGGAGGAGGAGGAGGAGGAGGAGGAGGAAGCACTAGACCATCATCTGCCACCTGCTTGGCAGCCCAGCGCTTCTCCTTTTTACGTAGACGTTGGGCTCGACGCACAGCTCGAAGTTTCTCCAACGCTTGCACAAGTTAATCGGAGTCTTCAGCCTTGCCCCGTGCATCCTGAGCTCGCCCCTTGCGCGGAGTCGCTGGCGCAAAGGACCGCGCGGCCGCAGACATCACAGCGCCCGCAACCGCAGCAGCCACAGCAGCGACAGCGCGCCTCGGCGCGCGCTCACGGATCGCCGCCTGCAAAGCCGCCGCCACAAGGGAGGGGCCATCAGCAGCTATGGCCCACGGTGCTCATCTGCGTCTACCAAGGGGAGGCCCGGGGGGCAGCTAAACCAACGCAATCGCTCGAGCCAAAATGCGTCCACAACTGCGCGGCCGGCGCCCACGAGGGCGCACCCCAGCTCGAAGGCTGCCGCCGCGGAGTTCCTCCAAGGCTGGGCCTGAAGGAGGGCCAGCGCCCAACTTGAGCACGCTGCATCCAGGAGCTCTGGAGCACCGGGCTGCACGGCCAGCAGCCAGCGGCCGAAGCGGAAGGAACCCTCGATGACTGATTCGAGCGCACCCATGGCCGCCGCAAGAGGAGCACTTCCATTGGCGACGAACCCCGCCAGGCCAGCGCACTGGGCCCCCGCGGCCCCAGGGCGCCTGGGGGGAGGGGCAGGAACTCATGATCGGATGACCAGTGGAGGCCAAGCCAGAGATGCTGCGCTACTGGGCGGACCGACACCAGAGGGCGACCGACCAGGCGCAGCTGCAGCAGTGGGCACTCTGACCTCTGACCTGCTTGCGGACCGTCTGGCCCCACCAAACAGCATGGCAGCACATTTGGCTGGCTTCGTGCGTGGAGAGGCCTTGAACTTCCACGACCACGCTGCCAGCACGCCCAGCGAGGCCTGCGCGTTGCCCCACGAGGGCGAGGAAGCAAGGGATCATCTGCATGGAAAATACCAACGAGGCGCCTCCAAACGAGGCGGTCGAGCGCTTCGAGCGCCGACGCCTCCAATGCTGGCCATGCCGCCAGCGCCCGCTGCGAAGGCAGCAAAGTGCATTGCTGGAGACCTAACAGAGATGCTCCGCGAGGTCCTCCCTGGGCGAGCCGGTGCCTGTCCACCCGTGACCCTGCCACGCTGCGGGCATGGCGACGCCGACTCCCACGCCGAGCCGCGCTGCCTGCTGACCGGGCGTGAGGTCCTCCATGTATATTGGGAAGATGAAGGGGCCAATCGGCCCTCCCTTCGCTGTAGCCTGGTGAATCGCGACGGGGGCGCACGCATTGAAACGCACGCGGATGCGATCGAAATCCAGCACGCTGTGGAGCAGGGCGGGGCAGCCGTCTCGCGCTCCCGCTATCCTGTAGAGACTGCGGAGGAGCCCCTGCCTCCAAGTGCGTGGAAACGCTTCTTGGAGATCGCCGCAAAACACAGTGAGAGGACGCCTGTAGTGTTCAAGTTCCGCCACGATTTCATGTAGGAGCACACGCGCATGGCCCGCGCCCCGCACGCACCCACTTGGTCCTGGGGCGATGGCCGGGCGGACAGAGGGCTGAGGAGATGGAAGAGGACCCCCTCTTGGAGGAGGCCCAACTGCGCCTTGATCATTAGCAACCATAGGATAAGATTTCTCCCTCCGCCGCAGACCCTTCCTTACGAAGCTGCACCGCGCCGCTGTCTCGCCAAGAAGCCGGCCAGAGGGCCAGTGCCCCGGGCCCTAGAACGCCCATGCTGAGCCATACCACATCGTTCAGGGTGCGGCTGCCCAGCTGGAGAACAATCCGGGGGACCAGGTCAGGCGCAGTTGCGTCCGCAGGGCCCTACTCTAAGGGGGCCCCAGGACACGCAAATAAATACACACAAATAAAAAGATTCCCCATATTTTCCCATATGTTCTGGGTTTTTGTCATCCCCCCCACTTCCCATATTTCCGCATATTTTCTGGGAAATCGACGAAGAATTGTGTCTGTGTATTTGTTCCCTCCTGATATTCTGACACCACGTGAATTACCTCCGCCTGCGCTGCGCGATGGGGGCATCCACAACGGAGAGACCGCGGGCGGGCCATGGGCGAGCCCACGAAGTGCGGCATGGGGTGGCTTATGCAGTGGTCGAGAGCCTCCTCGCATGGCCCTGGCCAACCACTTGCGCGGCGCAGCTGTCTGCCCCACACGTGGAGGCTCTCCGCTGGGGACGCGAGGACAGCCCACTCCCGCAGACACGGACACGGCGAGGGCTTGATTTGTAGCGGGTGGAGGTGGCAAAGAAGCGTTGCCACTGCATCTGCCTTCGAGCTGCAGCCAACAACGTTCAGCTGGAGGGCCCCATCCCCAGACCTGGCGCGCTGGCGCCCTGGCTACCCTGAACGCCCCTTGGCCAAGCCTGCGGGCGGCACGTCCCAGCCCGCCATGGCGAGGTGCATGAGAAGCCTGAGGGGCCAGGCACTGGCATCCGCCAGCCACTGGCTAGTAGTGATGCTCATGTGCAAAAGCCATACTAAGGTATAGCGAGGGCTCTCCTGAGTTCCTGCAGACATGCCTCGGCCGTCCGGAGGGCCGCCCCCCAGCTTCTGGCATCCTACCACCAGTGCGGCATCCGCAGGGCCACGAGGTCAGTACAGTGCCCGATTTACCGCGCCGCAAGGCGGACTTCGAGGAGGAAATGGTCCCCGCCCGTGCGTTCGTGGCAGGGCGGCCAAAAACGTGCGGAACCTGCAGTGTGGTGGGATGAGATGTGGACCGTCGCGGGACCTGCCGCACCCTGCGTCCCCCGGATTAGGTCCAGCGCACGGGATTGGCATGCACAGCGGTGTGTGCCAAAGACACAACTTGACGGCCTTCTGCCTGATGGGCGGGAGGATCCGACTGGGGGGGCTCTCTCCTATAGCTGGATTGTGTAAAGCAAGACCGCCGTTTCGGATGGAAATTGCCTAGTGAGTTTCCCGGGGGCGATTCCGGTCGGGCCCACCTCCGAGACTCGTTGGCTGCATATTGTAGTCCTAGGACCGGCGTGGGGGGAACACCGCCTTGCGCTTGTTCATTGAATGCCGCAAGGTCACGGGCAAGCCCATCCAGTTCAATGTGCCATAAATCGTCCTGGTCAGATTTGGAAACAGGTGGGAGATAAACACAAACGCCTTGGTGTCCCGTGGGTAGTTTAGACATCCACCCAAAGCCGCCTGTCAGATCCCATGTCGGTTCTCGTGTACACAAATGGAAGGAGGACCTTGACCCAGATGATTGCTGCACTGGCGTATGCTGGACCTCCACGCGACGCCAACCCATATTTGGTGCCTGCCCGTCCCTGGAGCTGCAGGGTGGCGCTAAGGCGTGCCCCTCGGAGGCACACCATGCTCAGACCCAGCCGATCCATGGTTGTGAGAATCCCTGTCTCTGGGTTGTCAAACACAGACCAGCGCCCTGTGCGGCCGTCAACACCCACGCAACCCATGGTACTCGGAGAACCCACGGCGACGTTAAGTGGCTGCCACGGGTTGAAAGCAGATACGTGACCTGGGGATAAACCAGCCTTCGCAAGGGGAAGTGTTGCAAGGCGCTCCCAGTCAAGAGCCTCTTCCAGGACACCCACTCCTCGCACCATATCTGGAGGGATTGCGGCCACACCCCGGCGGGTTCGTAGTCGACAACCCTCTGCATGGATGTCAGAAGCAGCGGCGCGGAGTTCATCTGCCGCTCTGTCCCCAGAAACCACCGCCAGCGCCGCCTCGCAGCGTCCATCGCGGAGCGTCGCGAGCAGGGTCCGCATGAGGCGTCGCGGTGCACCTCTCGCGCGGGGCATCTGGCGGCGCTATGTGGCTAGAGCAAAGATGACCACGGCGGGCGGAGAAGGGGGCCTTCTGGTTCAGTTACCCACCAGCCGTTCGGACGCGCCAGAAGCGGAGACAACTCGGATTCTCTGAAAGATCCGCGGGTCCAAACACCAGGGCCCAAGGGGCGCTGGACGGGGAAGACCGGCAGACCAAAGAGAAGAAGCACAGAATCTTCGTCGCCAAAATGCGTGGCTTGCGCACGTCTCTGCGTTGGCTTAAGCCTTCTCCGGCTCATATGACGCGAGGGGGGTACGATCCGTTAACACCCCGGCCAGCCCAAAACATCCCCTTACCTCAACCCACCAGAGTTAATGGCATGAAGCAACAGATACCTCCTGATCGACCGTAAAGCAAGAAGCAACAGGAGCCTCCTCATCGGCCGTACGGTGCGAAACGATAGAAACATCCTGACGTCGCGCTTAAAGAGGCAACAGCATCCTCCCTATCGGCCGCTCTGAGAGGACTGCCCGAGGGAATGCGAGCGCGATCGTCCAGTGGTACAGCGCGCGGAAGCCCCGGGCTCGGAAAAGCTCATCTGCCCCTCGGGGGAAGAAAGGGAGGAGGGGGAAGGAGAGGGATGGGGGGGGGAGAGGCGCGGATGGGGTCCCGCTTCCTGGGACTACTGCACTGGCAGGAAGGCATCCGCCCCCGCCCGAGGAGTCCTCCACGACGAGGCGAGGAGCGGGAGCGCCGAATCCCGCCCGCGGCGCCAGGCCGCCCGCGGGGCCGGCACAGGCCAGAGAAGCGAGGCTGGGGGCCAGAGCCAGCGAGGTGGACGAGAGGGAGGAGGAGGAGGAGGAGGAGGAGGAGGAGGAGGAGGAGGAGGAGGAGGAGCAGGAGGAGGAGGAGGAGGAGCCCCAGGGGCACCCGAGAACAGACCCACACGGCCCAAGACGAGGGCGACGACCCCGCCCAGGCCGCGAGCCCCGAGGGAGAAGGAAGCCCGGCGCGGGCGGGGGGCACAGACACACAAGAGCACAGCCGTGCTCGAGCTCCTGCAAGAGCTCCTGACCGCACCCGATGCTCCCAGGAGAAAGGAACACACTTTGCTGTGGCGTGCTGGGGGTCAGGCCGAACAGGGATGGGCACCGAGCACGCTCAGGATAGGCTGTGGATCCTCGGGCGCCCTCGTGATGCGAACGAGTCCTCCCAGACTGCGGAGACCCCAGCCACCCCCAGCCATCTGAGGCTGGGGCAGGCTGAGCAATCGCCGACGGGGGGGGCGGAGGGGTGGAGAGCAGAGTAGGGGAGCAGACAGAGGGGGGGGGAAGAGACATCAGAGAAGGGGAAGAGAGAGAGAGAGAAAGACGACGACGAGGCAGGAGGAGAGTGCAGGGGCACTGAGGAGACAGCCTGTATACCGCTTTCCAAGATGAGACCGGCCCCTCCAGCCCAGACAACGACACGCGAGACGCGAATGTCGAAGCGCCCCCGAGGCTCACGCAGCACCGCATCCACGCACGGGTGCCGCGACGACTGACATCCAGAATCCTCAGACATCTGTGCGAGCTCCTGCGGCCGTTATCTCAGCTGGCAGGAGAGCCTGGGTGGTGGGTCCACTCCTACTTCAGGCCCTCCCAGGCTGCGGAGACCCCAGCCACCCCCTACCCTCCGAGGCTAGGGCAGTCTGAGCAAATCGCCGACAGGGGGAGGAGGGAGGGAAGAGCAGGGGGGCAGGCGAGGGGGGAGGGAGGGGCGGGGGAAAGATGCACAAGAGAGGGGGCGGGGGGGAGAGAGGGGCAGGGGGGGGGGGGAATCCTGCGGACGCAGGAGCAGGTGGTCCTCATCCAGATGGCAACGACCCCGGCCACCCCCGGCCTGACGACCGGGGCAGGATGGGCAGTCGAGGGCAGTGCGGACGGAGATGGACAGGCAGAGGTGGGGAGAAGGGGGCGGGAAGACAAGAGAGCGGAGGGATTGAGGGCTCCAGGAGGGGGCTGGCAGCGGCCAGCCTGCGGGACCGAGAGCTCCGGAGGGCCAGAGCGGGGCAAGGATGATTATCTGATCTCTCGAGCCCCGCAGACCTGCACAAGCTGATCGTATCATCTAGGACAGTTTTCTCGGCTCTCGCTTGTCTACCAGACGACAATGTCACGCGACGAACGGTATTCCAGCCAGGGTCGTTCATCCTAGCCCGCCCTTTCGGGCCCCGGAGGCGAGGCAGACCGAGGAATACATGGAAGCGCAATGTGTTTGACTTGGCCTGCGCAGCGGCCGGTGGCCGAGACGCCTTGGAGGAGCTGTGGCGGCACAGACCTGGAGACTGGCGCGGAGTCGCAAGGCGCTTCTCTTCGCAGCTGTAGCATTCAGCAGGTATGGGTGGTTTGTCAGAATGTGGAGTGGACTGTCTCTGCTCACTGGGTGGTGGGGGAGCCACTCACATGGACTGAAACAGCGTGAGCAGTGAGCCTGCCAATGCTGTTTCCTCCTCGCCCTCCTCGCTTTCGTCCTCCTCCCCCTCGTCGTCCTCCCCCCCCCCTTCGCCGCCGCCGTCGTCGCTGTCGGTGTCTGCACGGCGTCTTCTTGTTTCGCAGCCGCGCCTCCAGCAGCGGCACTTGCTGCTTCACTTGCGGCCTCTGGCTCGGAGGAATGCGCCGGGGGGGAGCCCGAGGCGGGGCCTGAGGCTGAAGCTGAGGCTGCGCCCGTGTCGTCCCAGGGGGACGGCCCTGCTCGGAGCTGGGCGGTGGCGCCAGGGTGCCGGCGTCACTCGAGCAGAAAAAGGAGGAGGGACGAGGGATGCGATGAGGGAGGGGAGTGGGAGAGGAAGAGGAAGTGATGCGCCAGGAGGGAGTGGGAGACGAGGGCCTACCTCACAGTGGCTCAAAGCGGTGTACCAAGGATGGGGGAATGTCGCCGACACGAGCCATACATTTCGCCTCAGGCAGACCTGCCAGTTGGCGGAGGCGTCGCGGGCCCGCTACAAGCATGTTTGTGTCCTTACCTGTTCCTCGAATGCTCGCGAAACAGCTCAGCTAGACACGCTGCCTGAGCGAGGGGAACTCACCAAAAAAGGTCGGAGGCACTCGCTGTAAGCGACGCTGTGCCGATCCTTTTGTCAGAATCAGGCCTCCCGGCCCTTGAACGGCTGTCCGTGGTCGACGAACTACCACTGAAGCGCTGCCGAGATCCCCTTTACTGCCTTCCCTCCCATCCTCCCTCCCTCCCGCCCCTCCCCCGCCTCTTGCGGTTGACGAGCGACAGGCAAAGGGCCTGGATGTGGCAGCGACCGCGACGCCGGACGCCCGACGTAGCCTTCGCCATGGCAAGCGTTCCGGAAACATATCCGACGCCTGCTCCTCCACCTCCTCCACCTCCACCTTCACCACAACCTGCTCCTCCCCCTTCTCCTCGCAGGCGGGGACCCGCGGGGTCGCGGCCAGCGAGGGATGCGAGAACTTGCATGATGGCATACGTAGAACAAAAAAAAACAAAGACTCTGCACTGTCAACCAACCAGCGGTCGGCATACGCTGTCATGACGACACCGCTAAGGCCCGCTCATCATCAGAAAGTCTTTTCGTCGGCGGCAAACAGCTCGAGTAAGTCTGCCACGGCAAATGCAGGAATCGGGACATCCATGGCGCGAGGTATGCTCGGCGGCATCTCGAGGCATGGGTTGATGGGCATCATCGCGTCAAACGGCCGCACGAAGCAGAACAACTTGGCGCTTCCTGCCACGGCAAATGCGGAAATCGGAACGTCCATGGCGCGAGGTATGCTCGGCGGCATCTCGAGGTATGGGTTGACGGGCATCATCGCGTTAAGCGGCCGCACGAAGCAGAACAACTTGGCGCTTCGCACGCTGCGCGAGTGGCTCCTGTACCAAGAGAGGAGACACTCTGCCAGCCCCTGTTTCTTCGAGGGAGTCACGCGAATATCAGAGCCCGCCGCGAACTTCGAGAGCCCACCGAACGCGATAAACTGCACGAACCTCTTGGCCGCGCTGGAGCTCAAAAAGTTGGCGATCGCGTACCCGAAGCTCCTCTTCGATCGAGAGTCGGACGGCACGTACAGGAAGTCGTACCCTCCGCGCAGACCCACGGAGTCCATGGAGGCCATCAGCGCCGTGGTCGTCGAGCCGCCGCGCAGGCCAAGAACGCAGAGCGTCACCTCGGCGGAGCTGGCCACCGTGACGGCCCAGCTCCGGACGTTCCACTCCATGCACCCCTTCTCGGACATCGGCCCGAGCAGGGGAGGAGGGGCGGCGGCGGGAGGAGGGCGAGCGAGTGTGGCTCTCGAGAGTGATCGGGGGAGCGCGGCCCCACCCAAGGCGAAGGTCCACGTGGCGCTTAAGCCAAGACGGCTCGAGCCACAACCACTGCGGGCCCCTCTTGGGGCACTCGTGGGGCGCTCTGGGGCTGTCTTGGGCTTGGGCCGTCTTGGGGCTCTCTGGGACAGTTCCCCGATCAGAGCTTGCCTCTGCAGGAGTCCTAGCGGATTTAAGGGTAGGTGAGGTGTGCCGCCGATTCGGTGGCCGGGCCCGGGTGCCCGGGTGCCCCGGTGCCCGGGTGCCCGGGTTTGCCGCCGATTCGGTGGCCGGGCCCAGGTGCCCGGGTGCCCAGGTGCCCGGGTGCCCGGGTTCGCCGCCGATTCGGTGGCCGGGCCCGGGTGCCCGGATCCCCGGGTGCCCGGGTGCCCGGGTGACTGGTGCCCGGTGCCCAGGTGGGTGCCCGGGTGCCAGGTGCTGGGTGCACGGGTGCCCGGGTGACGGGTGCCCAGTGCCCAGGTGGGTGCCCAGGTGCCGGGTGCCGGGTGCCCGGGTGCCCGGTGCCCTGTAGCCCTATAGCCTTATAGCCCTATATCCCTATCGCCCTATAGCCCTAGAGCCCTATAGCCCTAGAACCCTATAGCCCTATAGCCCTACACCCTGTAGCCCTATAGCCCTGTAGCCCTATTACCATATAGCCCAATAGCCCTATAGCCCATATAGCCCTATAGCCCGACAGCCCTAAAAAGATTATAATTGGGTTTTTCCTCCGGTATCATCTGGGAGCCGTCCTGACGAGAGGAGAGGAGAGGAGAGGAGAGGAGAGGAGAGGAGAGGAGAGGAGAGGAGAGGAGAGGACAGGAGAAGAGAGGAGAGGAGGGGAGGAGGAGGAGGAGGAGGAGGAGGAGGAGGAGGAGGAGGAGGAGGAGGAGGAAGAGGAGACGCGGGACGCTGTCTCTTCAAAACGAAGACCGAACATCACAGGATGGGTGGGAATTACAATGCAAACGTTGCGGTTAAATTTAGGGTGGTGCTCGGGGGGCCCACGAACCAATTGCATTGTTTAGTGACTAGGACGGCAGGGGTGCCAACGTATGGCCTGCTGTGCGCAGGATCCAAATCTTTCTCAATTAGCCTAACGAAGGAACCATCCACATGCAGTTGCGAGTGCCGTAGTGTGGGTACCGCGAAACGTGCGAGGGGTGCGCCGAAATCGGTGGCGCGGACGCATGTGAACACCGCAACTGGGGCCTTCGGTGGAGCTCCCTATGGGGCCACGAAACGATACCCTGGGTGCGGGAGACGCATGCGATCTACGCCATCGGAACCTTCATTGGAGCTCCTTCTGAAGCCACGAAACGCTGTCATGGGTGGGGGAGACGCATGCGAACTGCGCCACTGCCGCCTTCGGTGGAGCTCCCTATGGGACCACGAAACGCTGTCCTGGGTGGGGGAGACGCATGCGGACCCTGCCACTGGAGCCTTCGGTGGAGCTCCCTATGGGACCACAAAACGTTACCCTGGGTGCGAGAGACGCATGCGATCTACGCCATCGGAGCCTTCATTGGAGCTCCCTATGAAGCCACGAAACGCTGTCATGGGTGGGGGAGACGCATGCGAACTGCGCCACTGCCGCCTTCGGTGGAGCTCCCTGTGGGACCACGAAACGCTATCCTGGGTGGGGGAGACGCATGCGGACACTGCCACTGGAGCCTTCGATGGAGCTCCCTAGGGCCACGAAACGCTGTCCTGGGTGGCGTTGCTCTGGAGCCTTCGGTGGAGCATCCTATGGGGCCACGAGACGCTGTCCTGGCTGACGCACGCGGGCCCTGCCACTGGAGCCTTCGGTGGAGCCCCCTATAAGGCCACGAAACGCTGTCCTGGGTGGCACTGACGCATTTGAACGGTGCTACTGCGGCCTTCGGTGGGGTCTCCCTTGGCGGCCACGACACGCCGTCCTAGGTGGAGGGGGCGCATGCGAACGTTGCCGTTGGGGCCTTCGGTGGAACTACCTGTGGGGCCACGAAGCGCTGTCATGGGTGGCGGTGACGCATGCGGACCCTGCCGCTGGGACCTTCGGTGGAGCTCCCTGTGGGGCCACAAAACGCTGTCCTGGGTGTCGCTGACGCATACGGACCCTGCCATTGGAGCCTTCTGTGGAACTACCTATGAGGCCACGAAACGCTGTCCTGGGTGGCGCTGACGCATGCGGACCCTACCACTGGAGCCTTCGGTGGAGCTCCCTATGGGGCCACGAAACGCTGCCCTGGGTGCCGGTGACGCATGCGGACCCTGTCAGTGGGACCTTCGGTGGAGCTCCCTATGAGGCCACGAAACGCTGTCTGGGGTGGCGTTGACGCGTGGGGACCCAGCCACTGGGGCCGTCGGTAGAGCTCCCTATGGACCCACGAAACGCTGTCCTGGGTGGCGCTGACGCATGCGGACCCTGCCACTGGAGCCTTCGGTGGAACATGGGCCACGAAACGCTGTCATGGGTGGCGTCGACACATGCGGGCCTTGCCACTGGAGCCTTCGGTGGAGCTCCCTATGGGGCCACGAAACGCTGTTCTGGGTGGCGTTGACGCACGCGGAGCGAGGGGCAAGGCTACCGCGCCTGCGGCGACCCTCTCGCATCCCGCGGTGGAAACAACGCCATGCGCGAGGGGCGACGCAGCCCCGCGCGCGCGGCGGCCCAGGCCCACGCCGCGTGGAAAACCACCTAGTGCGCAAGGGGCCAGGCCGCCGCGCGGCCCTGGCGCACTCTGCGGGGGGAACAACGCACAACGTTATTCGCTATGGGCGAAGCCGTCGCGCGCGAGGCGGCCCTAGCCCATCCTGCGTCGGACACCACGCCATGCGCAGGGGGCAAGGCCGCCGCGCGCGAGCAACGGACCTGGCTCATTCTGCGCGGGATCCGAAAAGGCCTTGCGCCAGGGGCAAGGCCGCCGCGCGCGCCGCGGCCCTGGCCCATTCTGCGCGATAATCACGCCACGCGCCACGGTCCAGGCCGCCGCGCGCAGTGGGCCTGGCTGGCGCTCTGCGGGAAAAATCACACACTGTGAAGAGCAAGGCCGCCGCGCGCGCGGCGGCCTTGGCCAAATATGCCCGAGGTCCCAGCCGCCGCGGGCACGGCGCCCAGGCCCATTCTGCACGGGAGAACAGGCGAGTTCGCCCATTCAGCATTGGAAGACCCGACGCGCGGGGGGCCAGGCCGCCGCGCGCGCGGCGGCCCTATAATCATGTTTCTTGCGAGAGGGGCAAGGCCGCCGCGCGCGCGCGGCCTTGGCCAGTGCGCAGGGACCACGCGGAGGGGCAAGGCCGCCGCGCGCGCGGCGGCCTTGGCCCGTTCTGCTGCGTGGGGGGCCAAGCCGCGCGCGAGGGGCAAGACCGCCGCGCGCGCGGCGGCCCTGGCCCATTTTGCGTAGAAAACCACGCAGCGCGCGAGGGGCAGGGCTGTCGCGCGCGCATCGGCCTTGCTGCGCTGGAGAAAATTATGCGCGAGGGGCAAGGCTGCCGGGCGCGCGGCTGCCCTGGCCATTCTACATTGGAAAAGCACGCCATCCGCGGGAGGCTCGCTACGCCTGTCGTCCATTATGCGCGGGAACAAGCAGTGAGCTAGGGGCACGGCCGCCGCGCGCGCGGCGGCCCTAGCCCACTCTGCGCAGGAAAACCACGCCACGCGCGAGGGGCAAGGCCGCCGCGCTCGCGGCG
This sequence comes from Prorocentrum cordatum, assembly GCA_963575745.1. Taxonomy (NCBI): domain Eukaryota; class Dinophyceae; order Prorocentrales; family Prorocentraceae; genus Prorocentrum; species Prorocentrum cordatum. The sequence continues at coordinate 213,286 of CAUYUJ010016933.1, forward strand.
GCCCTGGCCCATCCGGCATGGAAACCCTTGCTTTGCGGGAGGAGCAAGGTCGCCACGCGCGCGGCGGCCCTGCCGCATTCTGCGCAGGATCAAGCGATGCGCGAGAGGACAGGCCGCCTCGCGCACAGTGTCCTTGGGCCACTGAGCGGGAGAAAAAAAAAGGTTGCGCGCGAAGGGCAGGGTCGCCGCGCACGCGGCCCTGAGCCTCTCTCCGCGCAGGAAAACACCGCGCATGCGTGGTGCGGGAAGCAGGGCCGCCGCGCGCGCGGAAGCCCTGGAATATTCTGCGTAGAAAAGGCATGCGCGCGAGATCCAATGTCGCCGCGCCCGCAGAGGCCTCAGGCCACTCGGAGGAGGGAGATTTATGCGCGAGCGGCTAGGCCGCCGCGCGCGCCGCGGCCTTCGGCAACTCTGCGTCTGATAAACACACACACACACACACACACACACACACACACACACAACAACAACAACAACAACAACAACAACAACAACAACAACAACAACAACAACAACAACAACAACAACAACAACAACAACAATTACTAGCACGTGGGGACACTCCGTTCTCACCAGTGCCAGGGTTTTCATAGGAGGCGGGCAATACCCCCACTTTGTGGGGGGGCCGGTTCAAGCTCTACCAAATTTCCAAACGACTCTTCGCCACCACCCACACCCAGCTTCCCGCCCTATGACGTTCGGACACTTCACTTCGTGGCCTGCGGACGACCGTGGCTACTACACTGGCGCATGGGTACAGTGACTTGTTGTGGTAACATTTTCTGGACGCTAGCTTAGTATACGACTTGAAAAACCATTGGTTTTTTAGGATTCGGACAGCGCGCGCGGGTAGAAATTTTGAAAATTCGTACAGATGTTTTTCGAGGACCTACGGTGCGATTCGTATGATTTTATGTTGCGCGGTGCTAAAATTCCTAAGGAACCCAATGGTTTTTGGAGATTTCGGCGTGCGCGCGCGAAGAAAAAACGAATGTGTCCCGCATGGTATTATTTGACAGGGATGATGGCCCTGGCAGGTGCGCAACCGTTGTCGCAGAAGTTCGAAAAAGTTGCTCGCAAAAGCCCGTTTGACAGAAATGTTTAAAAAGTGTTGGGTTTCCTACGAATCCGCAAGAGCGCGCGGGATGAGATTTTGACATTTTTTTGTTGAAAAACCATTGGTTTTTTGATGTTTTTATGTTAAAATCGCTCCGAACACTAAGCTTTTGGAAGGATTTCGTCTTGCGCGCGCGAATGTCCACTTTACCTTATTTTTTGCAAGGGATTCTTGAAATTTGATTATATTAGAACAAGAAATGTCATTTTATAGTGTTTTTTGCAAGGGAAAACGGATTACAACAAAACAACCGGATCTGGATCACATCGTTTTACCTGAGGCTTCCTCACGAAAATGATGAAAATGTAGCTGCGGCCTAGGCGGCGCAGGGGGGGCGCGCACCAGGGGGCCCAACAATAATTATTCTTTAGAATAAATAATGTTCAACAACAGCAGCAACAACAACAACAACCAAAAAAAAAAAAAAATGTGCGCGCCGGGGCAAGGCCGCCGCGCGCGCGGCGGCTCTGCCCCTGCACTGGCAACCACGCCACGCGGCGTTGCCCCTGCGTGACAGACCGTTCACGCGGCGCCTTTCTGTGAGAAAACAATTTGCGCGCGAGGGGCCAGGGCCGCCGCGCGCGCGGCGGCCCTGGCCTACCCTGCGTGAGATCAAGCATTGGACGTTGGGCAAGGCCGCCGCGCGTGACCGCCTCTTCTCATTCTGCGTGGGAGCCACGTCACGCGCGAGGGGCCCGCCCCGCGCGTGGCGGCCCTGGCCCGCTCTGCGCGGGAAACCGCGCCGTGCGCTCGGGGCACGGCTGCCACGCCTGCTGCGCGAGGGGCGCGACAGCCGCGCGCGCGCGGCGGCCTTGGCCCATGCCGGGTGGAAAACCACGCCGTGCGCGAGGGGCAAGGCCGCCGCGCGGCCCTTGAGCACCCCGCGTGAGAATCAATGCGCAGTGCGATTTGCGATGGGCAAGGCCGCGCGCGCGGCGGCCCCAGCCCATCCTGTGGAAAACAACCCCGTGCGCAGGTTGCAAGGCCGCCGCGCGCGAGCACCGGCCCTGGCCCAGGATCCGAAAAGGCCATGCGCCAGGGGCAAAGCCGCCGCGCGCGGCGCGACTCTGGTCTATTCTGCGTGAGAAACCACGCCATGGGCGAGGGCCGAGGCCGCCGCGCGCGCGGCGGACCTGGCGGACGCCCCGCGGAAAAAATCACACACTGCGAGGAGCAAGGCCGCCGCGCGCGCGGCGGCATTGGCCAGCGCTGCGTGAGGTTCTGGGCCGCTGTGGGAGCGGCGCCCATGGCGCATTCTGCACGGGAAAACCAGCGTGCGCAAGGGGCAGGCGCGCCAGCCCATTCGGCACTGGAAAAACCGATGCGCGGGGGGCCGCGCCGCCGCGCGCGGCGGCCCTGGCTAATTTTTCTGCGCGTGGGGCAAGGCCACCGCGCGCGCGGCGGCCCTGGCCCACTCTGCGCGGGGACTCACGCCACGCGCGAGGCGGCCAGGCCGCCGCGCGCGCGGCGCAAAAATGAGTGCGAGGGGCAAGGCAAACGCGCGCGCGGCGGCGTTGGGCCACTCTGCGTGGGCAACTGCATGATGCGCGATGGGCATGGCCGCCGCGCGCGCGGCGGCCCTGGGCCATTTCTTTGCATGGGAGACAACGCTGCGTGCGAGGGGCAAGGCAGCCGCGCGCGCATCGGCCTTGCTGCGCTGGATAACAATATTCGCGACTGGCGCGCGGCTGCCATAACCGTGAGGGGCGCGCGGCGGCCGTCGTCCATTTTGCGTGGCCCTGACCCATTTCTGCGCGAGAAACCAAGCCACGCGCGGGAGACAAAGCTCTGGCACATCTGGCGTGGAAAAAAAGCCGCGCGCGAGGGGCAAGGTCGCCGCGCGCGCGGCGGCCCTGGCCCATTCTGTGTAGAAACCAGCAATGCGCAAGAGGATAGGCCGCCGCGCGCGCGGCGGCCTTGCAGCGCTGGGTAACATTACGCGCGAGGGGCGATACCGCCGCGCGCGCGGTTGACCTGGCCCATTCTGCGATGGAAACTACGCAATGCGCGAGGGGCGCGCGGCGGCCGCAGTCCACCCTCCGCGGGGAAAATCAACGCGCGAGGGGCAAGGCCGCCGCGCGCGCGGCTGTCGCTGCCCATTCTTCGAAGAGAAACCACGACATGCGCGAAGAGCTCTGCACGAGGGTCAAGGCCACCGCTCGCGCGGCGGGCCCTGTCCCTCGCGCAGAATTCATTTCCCCTCGCAAAATGGCCCACGGTCGAGGCGCGCAGCGGCCCGAGGGCCCTCGTTTGCGCGCTTCCCCGCGCAGTCTGGGAATAGGCCGCTGCGCGCGCGGCGGCCCTGCCACTCAGGCGCGTTGTGCGTTCCTGCGCAGAGTGGCCCAAGGCCGCCGCGCGGCGGCCCTGTCACGTCGCGCCTGGGCGTGGTTTCCGACGCAGAACGGGCCAAGGCCTCCTCGCGCGCATTGTTCTTTCCACTCAGAAGGGGACATAGCTGCTGCGCGCGGTGCGGTCATGCCCCTGGCGCGAGGGGCGCGGTCCACACAGGGTTGGCCAAGGCCGCCGCGCGCGCGTCGGCCCTGCCACTCGCGCAAAACCCTTTTCTCAGACAATATGCGCCCAAGGCCGCGCGCGCGCGCGCGCGGCGGGCCTGCCCATTGCGCATCAAATCATTCCACGCAGAATGGGCCCAGGCCGCCTCGCGCGCGGCGGCCCTATCACTCTCGCACATTGGTTTTTCCCATGCGGAACGGGCCCGGGGCCGCTGCGGGCGCGGCTGCCCTGCCCCGCGCGCTTACAATGGTTTCCTACGCAAGGTGTCCCGAGGCCGCTGCGCGCGCGGCGGCCTTGCCTTTCGGGCGTAATGTGATTATCCAAAAAAGAATGGCCCACGGCCGCCGCGCGCGCGGCGACTCTGCCACTCGCACATATCGTGTTCTCCTCAAAAGAATGGGCCACAACCGCCGCGCGCGCGGCGGTCCTGCCCCTCGCGCGCACTGCGTTTTCCCGCACAGGATGGCTCAGGGGCACTCGCGCACTTTGTGCCTGTTCGTGCAAATGGCCCAAGGCCGCCGCGCGCGCGGCTGCTCGGCCCCTCGCGCATGCTCTGCGCTCCCGGACAGAATGGGCAAAGGCCGCCGCGCGCGCGGCGACCCTGCCCCCGGCGAGTGCTGTATTTTCCCGCACAGAATGGTCCGGGGCAGCCGCGCGCGCGGTGGCCCTGCCCCTTGCGCATACTGCGCTACCCCACACAATCGGCCGGGGGCGCCTCGCGCGTGGCGGCCCTGCCCCTCGCGCGAAACTTTTTCCCGCCGCAGAATGGCCCGGGGCCGCCGAGCGCGCGGCGGCCCTGCCCCTCGCGCATTCCGTGTCTCACACACAGAATTGGCCACGCGCGCGCTGTGTTCACCCCCCAGAATAGCCCACGGCCGCCGCGGCAGGCCTGCCTCTCGCCCAAGTGCCGAATGGCCCAGGGCCGCCGCGCACGGCGGCCCTGCCCATCGCGCATAATACAATTGCCCACGCAAAGTGGCCCAAAGCCGCCGCGCGCGCGTTTGCCCTGCCCCTCGCGCTCATTCGCCGCGCGCGCGGCGGCCCTGCTGCTCGGGCATTATGTCTGTCCATGCAGAGTGGGGCCTCAGACCACTGTGAGCGCGGCGGCCCTGCCCCTCGCGCCCGCACTGTACTCCCGCGCAAATGCATGGCCCCCGCCGCCGAGCGCGCGGCGGCCCCCCCCCCCCTCGCGCACGGCGTGGTTTCTCCCACGCAGAATGGCCCAGGCCGGCGCGCGCGGCCCTGCGCCTTGCGCATAATGTGTTCTGTCGCACAGAATGGGCCAATGCTGCCTCGCCCGCGGCGGCCCTGGTCCTCGCGAAAACTTCTTTTTCTGCCAGACAGGATGCTTCAAGGACGCCCCAAGGCAGCCGCGCGCGCGGCTGCCTTGCCCCTCGCACATTGCTGTGCTTCTCCGAGCAAGATGGAATGGGCCTGGGTCGCCGTGCGCGCGGCGGCCTTGACCCTGGAGCACAGAGTGCTTTCCCGCGCAGAGCGCGCCCTGGCCGCCGCGCGCGCGACGGGGTTGCCCCTCGAGCACAAAGTGGTTTCGCACGCGGAGTGTGGCAGGTCCGCCCGGCACGCGGCGGCCGTGCCCTTCGCGCGTAGGTTGTCGCACGCGCGGCGTCTGCGCCCCTCGCGCAAATTGTATTCTCCCCAGCACGACGGGCCCAAGACCGCCGCGCGCGCGGCGGCATGGTTCCTCACGCAAGCTGCGGCGTTCCAACGAAGATTAAGTCAAGGCCGCCGCGCGCGCGGCGGCCGCGGCGGCCCCGCCCCGCGCGCGCTCCGGTTTCTCACGCAGGGCGGGCCAAATCCGCCGCAGGGCTGAGCGATAAATCCGCGCGCCCATGACAGCGCAACCATCTCATAGCGGAGCGCTACCGTTAAAAACAAAGCCCGCGTACAAAAATGGACACGGGAGAGCGGGGGGGGGGGGAACAACAAAAAAAAAAAAAAACGGATGATCAAGTCGCCCGCCTCGGGGAGGGCGTCCGCGGAGGCGACCGGGGTCCCCGGCGTCTCGGCGGCGGCGACGCTCGCGCGGCGGCCTTGCCGCACCCGCACATTGATGTTCACCATGCAGAACGGCTGCGCGGGGTGCCCCGAGGCCGCCGCGCGCGCGGCGGCCTTGCCTTTCGTGCAGACTGTGTGTATCCCACACAAAATGGCCCAATGCCGAGCGCGCGCGGCGAATCTGCCACTCGCGCATCTTGTGCTCTCCTTCAAAGAATGGGCCAAATCCGCCGCGCGCGGCGGCCCCGCCCCTCGCGCGCAATGTGTTTTTTTGTTTCCGCACAGGGTGGCACCGCGCACTGTGTGCTTGTTGGATGCAAAATGGCCCCCATGGCCGCCACGCTCGCGGCGGCCCTGCCCCTCGCGAATGCGTCCAGCAGACAGATTGGGCAGAGGCCGCCGCGCGCGCGGCAGGCCCTGCCCCTAGCGCGCACTGAATTCTCTATAAAGAATGGCCCAGGGCAGCCTCGCGCGCGGCGGCCCTGCCCCTCGCGCACATGTAATTTCCCCGCGCGCAGTGGCCAGGGGCCGCCGCGCGCGCGGCGGCCCTGCCCCTCAAAGTTTTCTGTGATTTCCCATCCAGAGTGGCCCAGGGCCGCCGCGCGCGCGGCGGCCCTGCCCCTCGCGCGCCAAATGCTTCCCCACGCAGAACGCTTCCCGCATTCACTTTTTCCACGCAGGGGGGCGCCAGGTGGGCGCGCGCCGCGGCCTTGCACCCCGCGCAAATTAAATTATCCACGCAGAAAAAGCCGAGGCCGCCGCGCGGGCGGCGGCCCTACCCCTCGCGCGTAATGTGTTTTCAAATGCAGACTGGGCCAGGGCCGCCGCGCGCGCGGCGGCCCTGGCCCTCACGCATCCAATTCTTCCCCATGCTGAACTTGCGCAAGGCCGCCGCGCGCGCGGCGGCCTTGCTTGTCGCGCGCAAAAACGTGCGTGAGCAATGGAGTTGCCCAAAGCGGGCGCGCGCGCGGCGCCCCTGCGCCTCGCGGAAGTGATTTTTTGGTATGGTGTACTCCAATACAGAATGTGCCAAAACCGCCGCGCGCGCGGCGGCGGCCTGCTGTCTCCCGCGCAGTATTGGCCCCGGGCCGCGCGCGCGCGGCGGCCCAGCCCCTCGCGCGCGCAGTGTTTTCCCACACAGAGTGGCCCAAGCTCGCCGCACGCAGAATAGCCCAAGGCCGCCGCGCGCGCGGCGGGCCTGCCCCTCCCGCATCAGGTTGTTTTTCGAACGCGGAGTGGCCCAGGGCCGCCGCGCGCGCAACGGCCACGCCCATCGCGCGCAATAAAAGTGCCCGCGCAGAATGGACCAAAGCCGCGGCGCGCGCGGCGGCCCTGCCCCTCACGCACATTTTGCGGCGCGCGCAGCGGCCCTGCCCCTCGCGCAGAATACCATTTTCCATACAAAATGGCTCGAGACTACCGTGCGCGCAGCGGCCCTGCCCCTCGCGCACACCGCGCGAATAGAAAGCCCCCGCGACCGCGCGCGCGGCCGCCCTGCCCCCATCGCCAGGCTGTGGTTTCCCGCGCTGAATGGCCCAGGGCCGCCGCGCGCGGCGCTGCCCCTTGCGCATAATAAACTCTGTCGCACAGAATGGACCAAAGCCGCCTCCCCCGCGGCGGCCCTGCCCCTCGCGAAAACTTGCTTTTCCACACAGAATGCTCCAAGGCTGTCCCAAAGCAGCCGCGCGCGCAGGCGCCTTGCCCCTCGAACCTTGTCGCGCGTGGCATGGGCCTGGGCCGCCGTGCGCGCGGCGGCCTTGACCCTGGCGAATGGCGTGCTTTGCCACGTAGAGTGCGCCTGGGCCGCCGCGCAGGCGGCGGCGGCGCCCCTTGCGCACAATGTGTTTTCCCGCGCGGAGTGTGCCAGGTCCGCCGCGCGCGTGGCGGCCTTGCCCCTCGCGCGCAATTGTTTTGCCCCGCGTGGAGCGGCAAGGGCTGGCGCGCGCAACGGCCCTGCCCCTCGCGCACAATGCGTTTTACAATACAGAGTGGCCCGAGGCCGCCGCGCGCGCGGCGGGCCTGCCCCTCGCGCATACGGCGTTGTCCCACAGGCCGCCGCGCGCGCGGCGGTCCTGTCCCTCGCGCTCACTGCGCGCGGCGGCGCGGCCCCTCGCAAAGTGGCCCAAAGCCGCCGCGCGCGCGGCGGCCCGGCCCCTCCCGCATGACATGATTTTCCATGCAGAATGAGACAAGGCCTCCGCTCGCGCGGCGGCCTTGCTCTACGCCCACAATGCTGTCTCCCACACAGAATGGTCCAAAGCCGCCGCGAGCGCGGCTGCCCTGTTTCTCGCGCGCGCGCGGTTCTCCCACGCAGAATGGCCCAAGCTCGCCACACGCGCGGCGGCCCTGCCCCTCGCGCATACCGCGTTCCCTTGCGCAGTGTAGCCCAGGGCCGGCGCGCGCGCAACGGCCCTGCGTCTAGCGTTCCCACTCAAATGCGCCAAAGCCGCCTCGCGCGCGGCTGCCCTGCCCCTCGCGTATACTGTTGTTTCCCCCTGCACAGAATTGGGCCGAGGCCGCCTCGCGCGCGGCGGCACTGCCCAATAACGCATGCCCGGTTGTCCCAAACAAAATGGCCCAAGGCCGCCGCGCGCGCGGCGGCCCGGCCCCTCGCGCACGCTGCGCACGCCCACGCAGGCTTGGCAGAAAGGCCGCCGCGCGCACGCGGCGGCCCTGCCCCGCGCGCATATTATGTTTTCCCACACGCAATCGGCCAAGTCTGCCGCGTGCGCGGCGGCCCTGCCCCTCGCAAATATCTCCCCCTTCGCGGGATGGCACAAGACCGCCGCGCGCGCAGCTGCCCTGCCCCTCGCGCTACTGCGGTTTACAACATAATGGGTCAAGGCCGCCGCGAGCGCGGCGGCCCTGCCCCTCGCGCATTCTGCATTTCCACAAACGGAATGGCCCCAGGCCGCCGCGCGCGCGGCGGCGCTGCCCCTCGCCCGTACTTCGTTGTTCCGCGCAGACCGCTGCGCGCGCCGCGCCCCTGCCCCATCGCGCATATACGCGCCCTCCCAATCAGAATGGGCCACGGCCCTGCTCATCGAGCGATTTCCCACGCAGTATGACCCGCACGCGGCGGCCCTGCCCCTTCGCGAATACGCTGGGTTTCCGCGCAGACGGCCCGCCGCGCGCGCAGCGCCCTGCCCCTCGCGCATAATTTGTTTCCCCAACGCAGAATGACCCAAGGCCGCCGCGGGCGCGGCGGTCCTGCCCCTCGCGCATAATGCATCTTCCCATACAGATTGGCTCCAGACAGCTGCGCGCGCGGCGGCCCTGCCCCGCGGGCGGTATGTGTATTCCCTTGCAATGACAAGGCCCCTTCCGCCGCGAGCGCGGCGGCCCTGCCCCCTCGCGCGCGCCGCCGAGCGCCCGTGGCCTTTGCACGCGCGGCGGCCCTGCCCCTCGCGCATAACCAGCCAACGCCGCCGCGCGCGCGGCGGCCAGGCCCCTCGCGCAAATTGCGATTCCGATACAGAATGGGCCAGGGCCGCCGCGCGCGCGCGCCCTGCCCCTCGCGCACACTGTGGTCTCCTACGCAGAATGGCCCAGGGCAGCCGCGAGCGCGGCGGCCCTGCCCCTCGCAAGTACGATGCGTGCGCCACGCAGGGTCGCCCCAGGCCGCCGCTCGCGCGGCGGCCTTCGCCAATTCGGCAGCCGCGCGGGCGGCGGACCTGCCCCCAGCGCATACTGCTGTCCATTTTGCCCGAAAAGGATTGACCGAGGCCGCCGCGCGCGCGGCAGCCCTGTCCTTCCCGCAGAATCTATTTCCCCATGCATAATGGACCACGGTCGAGGCGCGCAGCGGCCCGAGGGCCCTCGTGCGCGCGCTTTCCCGCGCAGTCTGGGAATAGGCCGCCGCGCGCGCGGCGGCCTTGCCACTCGGGCGCGCTGCGAGTTTCTGCGCAGAGTGGCCCAAGGTCGCCGCGCGGCGGCCCCGCCACTTCGCATAGGCGTGGTTTCCGACGCAGAATGGCCCAAGGCCGCCGCGCGCGCAGCGGCCCTGCTCCTCGCGCGCATTGTGCTTTCCACTCAGCAAGGGCCAAGGCTGCTGCGCGCGCTGCGGCCTTGCCCCTCGCGCGCGGGGCGCGGTACACACAGGGTTGTCCAAGGCCGCCGCGCGCGCGCCGGCCCTGCCCCTCGCGCGCCGGCCCTGCCCCTCGCGCAAACGGCTTATTTCTCAGACCAGATGCGCCCAAGGCAACCGCGCGCGCGGCGGGACTGCCCCTTGCGTATAAAATCATTCCACGCGGAATGGGCCCAGGCCGACTCGCGCACGGCGGCCGCGTCACTCCCACACACTGATTTTTCCAATGGAGAACGGACCCGGTGCCGCCGCGCGCGCGGCGGCCCTGCCCCGCGCGCATACAATGGTTTCGTACGCAAGGTGGCCCGAGGCCGCCGCGCGCGCGGCGGCCTTGCCTTTCTCGCGTAATGTGGATTTCCACTGCAGAATGGCCCACGGCCGCCGCGCGCGCGGCGATTCTGCCACTCGCACTTATTGTGTTCTCCTTCGAAGAATGGCCAGAGCCGCTGCGCGCGCGGCGGTCTTGCCCCTCTGGCGCCATGCGTCTTCCCGCACAGGGTGGCTCGAGGGCACTCGCGCACTTTGTGCCTATTCGTGTTCAAATGGCCCAAGGCCGTTGCGCGCGCGGCTGCTCGGCCCCTCGCGCATTCTCTGCGCTCCTGGACAGAATGGGCTAAGGCTGCCGCGCGCGCGGAGACCCTGCCCCTAGCGCGCACCGTATTTTCCAACCAAGAATGGCCCAGGGCAGCCGCGCGCGCGGCTCCCCCCCCACACCACATCATCCTTCGGCGCCGCCGAATCACTCCTGGCGTGCCCCGGCTTCCCCATCACTTGGTTCCACGGAAAGATGCCGCGTTTCCCTTCCTGCCAAGACTAAAAAATAAAAAAGAACACCTCCGCGACCAACCGCGACTAAAACGACGCCCACCACTCTTCACAGAGCATGTTTCGTTCCCGCATTTGACGTTCAGCGCTATATATCTCGCTCGCAAGGACGAACGCTGCGCAGCCTTCCTCGACCAAACAAATTATCCCGGCAAAACAACCTAACAGCGATGTGTAGGAGCATATCTGGAAGCATTCCCCTTAAGATTCAGATGAGAATCCAGTTGTAGAATTCTGCTGTTCTCGCAGTCGTAGTCGCATTCGCGATGACAGTCGCAGTGGCAACGCAGTCGCAGTCGCAGCCTCAGCCTCAGCCTCAGCCTCAGCCTCAGCCATCAGCCTGCCTCAGCCTCAGCCTCAGCCTGCTTCAGCCTCAGCTCACTCTGCCTTCAGCCTCGGCCTCAGCCTCAGCCTGCCTCAGCCACACCCTGCATCAGCTCAGCCTCAGCCTCAGCCTGCCTCAGCATCAGCCTGCCTCAGCCCAGCCTCAGACCGCCCTCTGCCTCAGGCCACATCCTGCTTCAGCCTCAGCCTCAGATCTGCCGCCGGCTCGGCCTCAGCCTCACATGCCTCAGCCTGAGCCAGTCAACAGCCTCAGCCTCAGCCTCAGCCTGCATCAGCCTCAGCCTCAGCCTGCCTCCGCCTCAGCCTCAGCCTGCTTCAGCCTCAGCCTCAGTCTGCCTTCAGCCTCGGCCTCAGCCTCCGCCTGCCTCAGCCTCAGCCTGCATGAGCCTCAGCCTCAGGCTCAGCCTGCCTCAGCCTCAGCCTGCCTCAGCCTCAGCCTCAGCCTGCCTCTGCCTCAGCCTCAGCCTGCTTCAGCCTCAGCCTCAGTCTGCCTTCAGCCTCGGCCTCAGCCTCAGCCTGCCTCAGCCTCAGCCTGCATCAGCCTCAGCCTCAGCCTCAGCCTGCCTCAGCCTAAGCCTCAGCCTGCCTCTGCCTCAGCCTCAGCCTGCTTCAGCCTCTGCCTCAGCCTCAGCCTGCTTCAGCCTCAGCCTCACTCTGCCTTCAGCCTCGGCCTCAGCCTCAGCCTGCCTCAGCCTAAGCCTGCATCAGCCTCAGCCTCAGCCTCAGCCTGCCTCAGCATCAGCCTGTCTCAGCCTCAGCCTCAGCCTGCCTCAGCCTCAGCCTCAGCCTGCTTCAGCCTCAGCCTCAGTCTGCCTTCAAGCCTCGGCCTCAGCCTCAGGCTGCCTCAGCCTGCCTCAGAATCGCCGCGCGAGCCACATAAGCCCTCAGCAGCCTCTGCCACACCCTCACCTGCTCAGCCTCATCCTCAGTCCTGCCGCCGGCACGGCCTTAGCCACAAAGCCTGCCTCACCTCAGCTGCATACACCACAGCCAACCCTCAGCCTGCCTCAGCAATCAGCCGCAAACCGCGCCTCAGCCTCAGCCTCAGCCTCAGCCTGCCTCAGCATCAGCCTGCCTCAGCCTCAGCCTCAGCCTGCCCTCTGCCTCAGCCTCACCTGCCTCAGCCTCAGCCTCTCCTGCCGGCCTCCCCTCAGCCTCAGCCTGCCTCAGCCTCCAGCCTGCATCAGCCTCAGCATCAGCCTCAGCCTGCCTCAGCATCAGCCTGCCTCAGCCTCAGCCTCAGCCTGCCTCAGCCTCAGCCTCAGCCTGCTTCAGCCTCAGCCTCAGTCTGCCTTCAGCCTCGGCCTCAGCCTCAGCCTGCCTCAGCCTCAGCCTGCATCAGCCTCAGCCTCAGCCTCAGCCTGCCTCAGCATCAGCCTGCCTCAGCCTCAGCCTCAGCCTCAGCTCAGCCTGCTTCAGCCTCAGCCTCAGTCTGCCTTCAGCCTCGGCCTCAGCCTCAGCCTGCCTCAGCCTCAGCCTGCATCAGCCTCAGCCTCAGCCTCAGCCTGCCTCAGCCTCAGCCTGCCTCAGCCTCAGCCTCAGCCTCAGCCTCAGCCTCAGCCTGCCTCAGCCTCAGCCTCAGCCTGCCTTCAGCCTCAGCCTCAGTCTGCCTCAGCCTCAGCCTGCCTCAGCCTCAGCATCAGCCTGCCTCAGCATTCAATTCAAAATGTGGCCCGGGAATGGAGTTCTGGGAACTCGAAAACACGAAGTGGCCTACAGTTGGCTCCGGGCATTCAAAATCATGCCCAGGAATGGAGTTCTGGGAACTCGAAGACCACGAAGTGGCCTACAGGTGGCTCCGGGCATTCATTCAAAATCATGCCCAAGAATGGAGTTCTGGGAACTCGAAGACCACGAAGTGGCCTACGGTTGGCTCCGGGCATTCAAAATGTGGCCAGGGAATGGAGTTCTGGGAACTCGAAGACCACGAAGTGGCCTACAGTTGGCTCCGGGCATTCAAAATGTGGCCCGGGAATGGAGTTCTGGGACCTCGAGCACCACGAAAGGTGTAACTGTTGGCTTAAAAAATCCCCGGCACTCCCCCGGATCGCGGCCAGACCCCCCTGGGGCGTCATGATGCTCTCTTTTGACCCTACTAGAAACCTATCAGTCTTCGCTATTAGGTAAAAAACATCAAAACGCACACAATGGCACGTTCCCAGCACTTCTGGGCAAAAGCACGACAAACCCATAATGTTTAGCTTTTCACGCAAAGCCTTCGGGCAAAAACGTAATTTTGATTATTTGGTTTTGAGCTGCCCCCCCCCCTCCCCGGCTGGTACCGTTTTGGGGTACCCCCCCTTTCTGTAGACAACCTCCTGGCTAACAGATCAGGACACCATCGCCCTACCATGAAAGATGCGGAACCTGTCATCCGTACGTGAGTGCTGCTGTAAATTAGCCTCGGCATGCATTCGCGCCCGGGTCTGGGCAATAGGAGTGTTTTAAACTACGGGTACGTTCCGACAAAGACCCTCATGAAGTTATGGAATATAGAGCCATGCGCACATGCGGTCTTGCCATCCACCGTCGCGGAAAAAAATCAGGCGGAGAAGAAAAGGAGGAGAGGAGGTTCAGAGGTGGGGCAGACAACCGTGTGCTGGAAGTAATCACCTCGGTGGGCACTGCACGCACGAAAGTACTGAGCCTTCCCGAGACTGCCAGAGACTCCTCCTCCCTCATCATCATCACCATCACTAGAAGAACAAGACTGCATCGGAGGTTGGGGGTGAGGTCGCGGTGAAGCGGAGACACCACACCAGGAAATCGGCTTCGGTTTTGTGTTCGTGTCGTGCGCGCGGGCGAAGCGAAGCTGCGTGGGGGGCGAGAGGAATGAACCCTCCTCCAGCTAGGGCGCCGCTGGGCCAAAAAACCGCCCCTCCCCTCCCGTTGACTGGCGACGGCCAGGGGTGTCCCGCAATGGTGTCCCATTGGTGTCCCGTCGTGTCCCGTGGTGTCCCGTGGTGTCCCGAGGTGTCTCAATGGTGTTCCAATAGTGTCTTGGTGGTATCCCACTGGTATCTCGATGGTGTCCCTATGGTGTCCCGGTGGTCTCCCGTCGGTGTCCCGTCGAGAAATCGATAGTGAGATCGATAGTGAGACCGATAGTGAGATCAACAGAGAGATCGATAGTGAGATCGACAGTGAGATCGATAGTGAGATCGATAGTCTGATCGATTGTGAGATCGATAGTGAGTTCGACAGTGAGGTCAATAGTGAGACCGATAGTGAGATCAAAAGTGAAAAAGAGATTGAAATCAATAATAAGATCGTTTGTATGACCGATGGTGAGATCGGTAGCGATATCGATAGTGAGATCGATAGTGAAATCGATAGTGAGAGGGATAGTGAGACCGAAAGTAGGAACAATAGTTCGGTCGATAGTGAGATCGACAGTGCGAAGATCGGTAGTGAGAGACATGGTGAGATCGATACGTGGAGAGATCGACAGTGAGATCGATTGAGCGAGACGTTGGTTCCTCCCCCCGCCCAAACCTCCTCGTCACCCGAACGGTGGTTTCTGAAGGGGCCCCGGGACACACAGAATACATACAAACAAAAGGATCCCCCATATTCTCCCATATCTTCTGGGTCTCTGTCTTCCCCCCCACTTCCCATATCTTCCCATACTTCCTGGGGGCTCGACGATTCATGGTGTCTGTGCGTTTCTCTCCCTCCCGATCCCTGGATCGGCACCGGGCCGCCCTTGGGCGGCGCCTCCGGCGTCACCCCTTGCGGCCCCCGGCGCGCCGCCGCTGGGGAAGGGGGGCCCCTCGCCGAGGCAAAAAGTCCGCGCGGACAGGGGGCCACACGCGAGCCCTGCCCCTCAGAACTCGTGGGGGTATAGGGGTAGGGTTCGCATGTGGCCCCCTAGCCGCGCTTGCGTTAGGTCAGGCATGTCCTCCCACAGGCGGATTTTGGACGAAGAATGAAAAGCAGTCAAAAAAAAGAAAACTCAAACATAGTCGACGCACCTATGTTTGACTATCTGCGAATATCCCTCCTGCAGAGGGACATGCCCGACTCGAGCCCAGCGCCGATGCAGGCCCCACCCCCGCGGCGGCGCGCGGGGGGGGGGGGGGCGTGCGGGCCGCCTGCCAGTACTTGATCCCCAGGCCGGGGTCCTCCCTGTCCATCGTGGAGCTGATCAGCTCGAAGGAGGAGCCGGTGGCGTTCACAAACTTGTTCCTGTAGTCTTCGATGAAGGCCTGAGGCAAAAGACGATGGACGGAGAAGAGGGGGAGGCGGGGTGGGGAGGAGCAGCGAGCAGGAGCAGGAGTCCAGGCCTGCGCATCCTCGGAAGCATGCCTCACTGTTGTACGCTCGGGCTCGTGAGTGTCACGAGACACGCGAGCAACAGGGCGCACTGACCGCGCCGAGCTGACCGAACGTGCAGCCGGCTCCCAATCCTATGCTGGGATCATGCACAATCGGCCGATTGAAACCTCTAGAATACATCCGCAACATGCCGCAGCCGAGGATAAAGGATATCCGAAAGAGCGTGAGAGCACTCTGGAGACAACGCTGCACAGCAAAGCCGAAGCTTCAGGGTCAACCTTCTCGCGAATCGCAACTGCAGCGCGTACATGTCTCGCGCGCATGTTACTAGATTTCGGCGGACCGCATCCGTCGCGGCCTGCATGTCTGCCTACTTCGGAAGAAAAAACACCATAAACGTAATATCTCGGAGGTCCACGCGGGTTTTCCCGGAAAAGACATGGGCCCAGGTTTCGACGTGCGTAGGGCTGGCGACATTATTCTGCTATAAATCACGAGGTCGCGCAGGGCTGGCGAATTAAAAAGATAAGGATGTCCCGAGCGAAAGGCTGGCTTTTGAAATCCCGATCGATAAAACACATGGTGCGAAACACATTTGGGTCAGGGGCACGAATCCGTATGTTTTTACATGTGTTCCCATGGATTGGCCCTCTCCAGGGGCACGAATCTGGGTGTTTTCACGTATGTTCTTACAGATTGGCCCTCTCCAGGAGGCCCCACGAGGGCCCAGATCACCCAGGGAGGTATCTAACATGGTTGTCCCAAGTCCCAAGCTAGAACCACGTGTTTCTACGTGTCCAGGCCACCCATTTGTGTATCTAACATGATTGTCCCGAAATGGACCCACGTGTTTTTACGTGTCCAGGCCGCCCAGGGGGGTATCCAACATGGCGTCGGGCCGAACGCCGAATTATTAGGAAAAGCACGGGGGGCCGAGAAGCGCTACCTGAGCACATATCCCAATACAGAAAAGTGGTGTTCCCCAATCAGAGCTTGCCTCTCTCTGTAGGGCTCCTAGCGGATTCATTCCCCAATCAGAGCTTGCCTCTGTAGGGGTCGTAGCGGATTTATTCCCCTATCAGAGCTTGCCTCTGTAGGGGTCCTATGGCGGATTCATACAGTCAGGTGAGGGGTTGGCGCCGATTTCGTCGGTACGCCCAGGTGCCCAGGTGCCCGGGTGCACAAGTGCCCAAGTGCCTGGGTGCCCAAGTGCCCGGGTGCCCGGGTGCCTCAGTGCCTGGGCGCTCGGATGCCCCGGTGCCCGAAAGCCCCGGGTGCCCTGGGTGCCCGGGTGCCCGGGTGCCCCGGGTGCCCCGGGTGACCGAGTGCCCGGGTGCCCAGGTGCCCGGGTGCCCGGGTGCCCGGTAGCCCTATAGCCATATAGCCATGATAGCCTTACAGCCCTATAGCCCTAGAGCCCTATAGCCCTATAGACCTATAGCCCTATAGCCCCTGAGCCTTATAGCACTATAGCCCTATTGCCCTATAGCCACATAGCCCTATATAGGCCTAAAAAGATGTTGATTCCCCTTTCAGAGCCTGCCTCTGTAGGGGTCCTAGCGGATTCATATGATTAAGTAAGGTATGGCGCCGATTTCGGCGGCACGCCCAGGTGCCCGGGTGCCCCAGGTGCCAGGGTGCCCGGGCGCCGTGGTGCCCAGAAGCCCGGGTGCCTGGGTGCCCGGTTGCCCGGGTGCCCTGGTGCCTGGGTGCCCAGGTGCCCGGGCACCCGCGGGTGCCTGGTTGCCCGGGTGCCCGGATGCCCGGGTGCCCAGGTGCCGGGGTGCCCTATAGCCCTATAGCCTTATAGCCTTATAGCCTTATAGCCACATAGCCCTATAGCCCTATATAGTCCTAAATAGTCCTATAGCCCTATAGCCCTATAGCCCTAATAGCCCTATAGCCCTATCGCCATATAGCCCTTGTAGCCCTATAGCCTTATAGCCTTATAGCCCCATAGCCCCATAGCCCCATAGCCCTAGAGCCCCGCAGCCCTATAGCCCTATAGCCCTATAGCCCTATAGCCATATAGCCCCAGAGCCCTATAGCCCTATAGCCCTATAGCCCCTAGAGCCCCTATAGCCCTATAGCCCAAAAATGATCGACCCACGAACCCAGAAAGGAATATAGAAATGTAAGGCATGGCAACGTTTCAAAGACCCCTGATTGAGCGACGGGCAAACGCAATGCTGAATGTATCGATCTTGATGTACCGTGCCGAGGGCTGTGCTGTGCTGCGCCGTATTGAACTGCGATGTGCCATGCCGCGAACGTGCTCTATGGCGTTGTGGAGTGAGTCCCCCTGTGCATCCGAGTCCTGACCGAACTGGTCTTGATCTTAAGCTCGAGCTGCCTGAGCACGTAGTAGCTGCCCCAGAGCTACTTGACAGGGGAACATGCCAGGAGGACGCGCCGCGGAACGTCCCAAGGGACGCGACAGGCGACGTGCAAGGGGACGTGCCATGGGGACGCACCGCGCAAGGGACGTGCAAGGCGACGTGCAAGGGGACGTGCAAGGGGACGTGTCAAGAGGACGCGCTACGGAACATGCCAATGGACGTGCCACGGGACGTGCCAGGGGACGCGCCGCGCGACGTGCCAGGGGGACTCGCCACAGGACGCCACGGAACGTGCCAAGGAACGTGCCAAATTGCAATGCTGAGTGTATCGATCTTGATGTATCGTGCCGAGGGCTGTGCTGCGCTGCGCCGTGCTGAACTGCGTGTGCCATGCCGCGAGTGTGCTCTATAGCGTTGTGGATCGAGTCCTCCTTTGCATCCGAGTCCTGACCGAACTGGTCTGGATCTTAAGCTCGAGCTGCCTGAGCACGTGGTAGCTGCCCCAGAGCTACTTGAACGGGGAACATGCCAGGAGGACGCGCCGCGCGACGTGCCAGGGGAACTCGCCACGAGACGCGCCACGGAACGTGCCAAACTGCAATGCTGAATGTATCGATCTTGATGTACCGTGCCGAGGGCTGTGCTGCGCCGTGCTGAACTGCGTGTGCCATGCCGCGAATGTGCTCTATAGCGTTGTGGATCGAGTCCTCCTTTGCATCCGAGTCCTGACCGAACTGATCTGGATCTTAAGCTCGAGCTGCCTGAGAGCATAGTAGCTGCCCCAGAGCTACTTGACAGGGGAACATGCCAGGAGGACGCGCCGCGGAACGTCCCAAACGACGCGCCAAGCGACGTGCCAGGGGAAGTGCCACGGGGACGCACCGCGGGACGTGCCAAGGGGACGCGCTACGGAACGTGCCAATGGACGTGCCATCTCATGCTGGACATCCGCCTGGGCGAACTGGCCACGTGAAAACAAGTCGTTCGCTCGAGACATTATCAACACAGATTCATGTTAGACGTCCGTCCCAGGCCCCCAGGAAGGCCCCAGGAGGCCCATGTTAGATACCCCCTAGGTGGCCTGGACACGTTAAAGCACCTGGTTCCGCCATGTTAAATACCCCCCTGGGCGGCCTGGACACATACAAACACGTGGTTCCAATTCGGCACAATCGTGTTAGATACCCCCTGGGCGGCCTGGACACGTAAAAACCTGGGACCAGCTTTGAGCAACCGTGTTAGATACACCCCTGGGTGGCATGGACACGGTAAAACATGTGGTCCTTGCTCTGGTCAATCATGTCAGATACACCCCTGGGTGGCCTGGACATGTAAAAACACGTGTTTCAAGCTCGGGGCAACAGTGTTAGATACACCCCTGAGTGGCCTGGACATCTTAAATCACGTGGTCCTTGCTCGGGATAATCATGTTAGATGCCCCCCTGGGTGGCCTGGACAAGTAATTATCCCGGCAAAGCAACCTAACAGCGATGTATAGGAGCATATCCATTCCCCTTAAGATTCAGATGAGAATCCTGTTGTAGAATTCTGCTGTTCTCGCAGTCGTAGTCGCATTCGCGATGGCAGTCGCAGTGGCAACGGCAGTCGCAGTCACAGCCTCAGCCTCAGCCTCAGCCTGCCTCAGCCTCAGCCTGCCTCAGCCTCAGCCTGCCTCAGCCTCAGCCTCAGCCTGATTCAGCCTCAATATCAGTCTGCCTTCAGCCTCGGCCTCAGCCTCAGCTGCCTCAGCCTCACCTGCATCAGCCTCAGCCTCAGCCTCAGCCTGCCTCAGCATCAGCCTGCCTCAGCCTCAGCCTCAGCCTCTGCCTCTGCCTCAGCCTCAGCCTGCTTCAGCCTCAGCCTCAGTCTGCGTCGGCCTCGGCCTCAGCCTCAGCCTGCCTCAGCCTCAGCCTGCCTCAGCCTCAGCCTGCCTCAGCCTCAGCCCATCAGCCTCAGCCTCAGCCTCAGCCTGCCTCAGCATCAGCCTGCCTCAGCCTCAGCCTCAGCCTGCCTCAGCCTCAGCCTCAGCCTGCTTCAGCCTCAGCCTCAGTCTCAGCCTGCCTCAGCCTCAGCCTGCCTCAGCTCAGCCTGCCTCAGCCTCAGCCTCAGCCTCAGCCTCAGCCTCAGCCTCAGCCTCAGCCTCAGCCTCAGCCTCAGCCTGCCTCAGCCTCAGCCTGCCTCAGCCTCAGCCTCAGCCTGCCTCTCAGCCTCAGCCTCAGCCTGCCTCAGCCTCAGCCTCAGCCTGCCTCAGCCTCAGCTCACAGCCTCTCAGCCTCAGCCTCAGCCTGCCTCAGCCTCGGTCTCAGCCTCAGCCTGCCTCAGCCTCAGCCTGCATCAGCCTCAGCCTCAGCCTCAGCCTGCCTCAGCATCAGCCTGCCTCAGCCTCAGCCTCAGCCTGCCTCAGCCTCAGCCTCAGCCTGCTTCAGCCTCAGCCTCAGCCTCTGCCTTCAGCCTCGGCCTCAGCCTCAGCCATGCCTCAGCCTCAGCCTGCCTCAGCCTCAGCCTCAGCTGCTTCAGCCTCAGCCTGCCTCAGCCTCGGCCTCAGCCTCAGCCTGCCTCAGCCTCAGCCTGCATCAGCCTCAGCCTCAGCCTCAGCCTGCCTCAGCCTCAGCCTCAGCCTCAGCCTGCCTCAGCCTCAGCCTCAGCCTGCTTCAGCCTCAGCCTCAGTCTGCCTTCAGCCTCGGCCTCAGCCTCAGCACTGCCTCAGCCTCAGCCTGCATCAGCCTCAGCCTCAGCCTCAGCCTGCCTCAGCATCAGCCTGCCTCAGCCTCAGCCTCAGCCTCAGCCTCAGCCTCAGCCTCAGCCTGCTTCAGCCTCAGCCTCAGTCTGCCTTCAGCCTCGGCCTCAGCCTCAGCCTGCCTCAGCCTCAGCCTGCATCAGCCTCAGCCTCAGCCTCAGCCTGCCTCAGCATCAGCCTGCCTCAGCCTCAGCCTCAGCCTGCCTCAGCCTCAGCCTCAGCCTGCTTCAGCCTCAGCCTCAGCCTCAGCCTCAGTCTGCCTCGCAGCCTCAGCCTCAGCCTCAGCCTCAGCCTGCCTCAGCCTCAGCCTCAGCCAGCCTCAGCCTCAGCCTCAGCCTGATTCAGCCTCAGCCTCAGTCTGCCTTCAGCCTCAGCCTCAGCCTCAGCCTGCCGCAGCCTCAGCCTGCATCAGCCTCAGCCTCAGCCTCAGCCTCAGCCTGCCTCAGCATCAGCCTGCCTCAGCATCAGCCTGCCTCAGCATCAGCCTGCCTCAGCCTCAGCCTCAGTCTGCCTTCAGCCTCGGCCTCAGCCTGCTTCAGCCTCAGCATCAGTCTGCCTGCAGCCCGGTCTCAGCCTCCGCCTGCCTCACCTCAGCCTGCAGGAGCCTCAGCCTCAGCCTCAGCCTGCCTCAGCCTCAGCCTGCATCAGCCTCAGCCTCAGCCTCAGCCTGCCTCAGCTCAGCCTCAGCCTGCCTCAGCCTCAGCCTCAGCCTGCTTCAGCCTCAGCCTCAGTCTGCCTTCAGCCTTCAGCCTCAGCCTGCCTCAGCCTCAGCCTGCCTCAGCCTCAGCCTCAGCCTGCCTCAGCATTCAAAATGTGGCCCGGGAATGGATTCTGGGAACTCGAAGAACACGAAGTGGCCTACAGTTGGCTCCGGGCATTCAAAATCATGCCCAGGAATGGATTCTGGGAACTCGAAGACCACGAAGTGGCCTACAGTTGGCTCCGGGCATTCAAAATGGGCCCGGGAATGGAGTTCTGGGAACTCGAAGAGCACGAAGTGGCCTGGGCATTCAAAATGTGGCCCAGGAATGGAGTTCTGGGAACTCGAAGACCGCGAAATGGCCTACAGTTGGCTCCGGGCATTCAAAATGTGGCCGGGGAATGAAGTTCTGGGAACTCGAAGAGCACGAAGTGGCCTACAGTTGGCTCCGGGCATTCAAAATGTGGCCCGGGAATGGAGTTCTGGGAACTCGAAGACCACGAAGTGCAGTTGGCTCCGGGCATTCAGAATGTGGCCCGGGAATGGATTTCTGGGACCTCGAAGACCACGAAGTGTATAACTGTTGGCAAAAAAATCCCCGGCACTCCCCCGGATCGCGCCCAGACCCCCCTGGGGCGTCATGATGCTCTCTTTTGACCCTACTAGAAACCTATCAGTCTTCGCTGTTAGGTAAAAACACCTGCTCCCAGCTCGGGACAACCATGTTAGATCCCCCTGGGTGGCGGGGACATGTCCAAACACGCACTTCCAGCTCGGGACGACCATGTTAGATAGCCCCCTGCGTGGCCTGGATACGCAGAATTCGCGCTCCCGCTCGAGACATCCTCGCAAGCCACCCCCTGTACAGAGCAAGAAAACATCACATTTCTGTTTTGGGATATGTGTTCGGGTAGCGCTTTTCGGCCCCCCGTGCGTTTCCTGCTAATTCGGTGTTGGCCCCGACGCCATGTTGGATATCCCCCTGGGCGGCCTGGACACGTGAAAACACCTGGTTCCAGTTCGGGACAATCATGTTACATACCCCCCTGGGTGGCCTGGACACATGAAAGCACTTGGGACCAACTCTGGGCAACCATGTCAGATACACCCCTGGGTTGCCTGGACTCGTTAAAACACGTGGTCCTTGCTCGGGACAATCATGTTAGATACACCCCTGGGTGGCCTGGACACCTAAAAACACGTGGTGCCAGCTCGGGACAACCGTGTTAGATACACCCCTGAGTGGCCTGGACATCTTAAAACACGTGGTCCTTGCTCGGGATAATCATGTTAGATGCCCCCCTGGGTGGCCTGGACACGTAAAAGCACGTGGTGCCAGCTCGGGACAACCGTGTTCGATACCCCCCTGCGTGGCCTGGATACGCTGAATTCGCGCTCCCGCTCGAGACAACCTCGCAATGTCTTCCCTGGAGAGACCCCCAAAGCGCCACCCCCTGTCCAGATCAAGAAAACATCACTTTTGTTTGGGGATATATGTGTTCGAGCGCTTTTCGGCCCCCCGTGCGTTTCCCGATAATTCGGCGTTGGGCCCGACGCCATGTTGGATATCCCCCCTGGGCGGCCTGGACAAGTAAAAACACGTGGTCCCAGTTTGGGACAATCATGTTAGATACCCCCCTGAGTGGCCTGGGCAAGTAAAAACACGTGGTCCCAGCACAAGACCACCATGTCTGATACCCCCCTGGGTGGCCTGGACACTTGAAAACACGCGGTTCCAGCGCAGGACCACCACGTTAGATACCTCTGGGTGGCCTGGACACGTAAAAACACGTGGCTCCAGCTCGAGACCACCATGTTAGATACCTCCTGGGTGGCCAGGACATGTGAAAACACGTGGTTCCAGCTCGGGACCACCATGTTAGATGCCCCCATGGGTGGCCTGGACACGTGAAAACACCTGGTTCCAGCCCACCCAGGGGAGATATCTTACATGCGATCGTCTGGTGCGACGTCCGCATGCGCCCGCCCCACCCAGTGCAGCGCTTCGTGGACCCATAGGGAGCCCCACGAAAGGCCACGGTGGCGACGTTCGTATGCGCCTCCCCCGCCCATGCCGGCACACCCTTCACACGTTTCGTGGTCCCATAGGAGCACCACCGAAGGCCACAGTAGCGATGTTCGCAGTTCCCCCCACTCCTTTCGGCATACCTCTCACGCGCTTCGTGGCCCCATACGGAGCTTCACCGAAGTCCCCAGTGGCGACGTTCGCATGCCCCCCCCCCACCCAGCGCGGGACTTGTGTGATCACAGCCACTGAGGCCTTCGGTGGAGCTCCCGATGGGGCCACGAAAAGCCGTACTGGCTGGCGCGGGACGCATGTGATCACAGCCACTGGGGCCTTCCGTGGAGCTCCCTATGGGGCCACGAAACGCCGTACTTGGTGGCGCGGACGCATGTGATCACAGCCACTGGGCCTTCGGTGGAGCTCCCGATGGGGCCACGAAATGCTGTATTATCGTGAGCGGACGCATGTGATCACAGCCACTGGGACCTTCGGGGGAGCTCCCTATAGGGCCACGACACGCTGTACTTGGTGCGGAGGGCAGAGGCAGGGATGGGAGGAGGAGGGACGAAGAAGGAGAGGAAGAGACGAGGGGCGCTGTCTCTTCAAAACGAGGACCCAACACCACAGGATGGTTGGGAAAAACATCGAGCACGAATGGGGGATATATTGCAGAGAGATCGGCGACCGGCTCTCGATAGACAAACCGCACGTTACTGGGCGGGTTAGGTTATCGGGCCCCCATCGGCAATCAATGGGCGATGGGTGGTCAACGCATTCCCGCCTGAGCCTATTCCCCCCTATCGTTGCCACTACGCCATGGATCGCACGTCGAGAATTCCGACATCGTACAGTCCTTTCCAGGCAAGGTTTTCGCAGGCAGCGAGGCAGCAGACACCCTCGCGGAGGAAGCGGCTGAGCAGGAAAGATTATCGATGGAGGATCGGTTCAAGGTAGGTCCAGGAGGCTGAGCAGCGGGCACGAGTGATGCGCAAGAGATTATGGAGGGCCACGTTGGCTTCAATGAAGGCCTCACAGGAGTTGCTTGCAACGGTCGGAAGACCATCCTGAGCGCCCTCCCTGCCACTGGTGCTGATCCCCCTCCGCCCCCTCCTTCCGCCCAAGCAGCCGTGGAGCTGGTTGCCCTAGTCCATCCTCCTCCTCCTCCTCCTCCTCCTCCTCCTCCTCCTCCTCCTCCTCCTCCTCCTCCTCCTCCTCCTCCTCCTCCTCCTCCTCCATCCTCCTCCTCCTCCTCCTCCTCCTCCTCCTCCTCCTCCTCCTCCATCATCCTCCTCCTCCTCATCTCATCATCATCATCATCATCATCATCATCATCTCATCATCATCATCATCATCATCATCATCATCATCATCATCATCATCATCATCATCATCATCATCATCATCATCATCATCATCATCATCATCATCATCATCATCATCATCATCATCATCATCATCATCATCATCATCATCATCATCATCATCATCATCATCATCATCATCATCATCATCATCATCATCATCATCATCATCATCATCATCATCATCATCATCATCATCATCATCATCATCATCATCATCATCATCATCATCATCATCATCATCATCATCATCATCATCATCCATCATCATCATCATCATCATCATCATCATCATCATCATCATCATCATCATCATCATCATCATCATCATCATCATCATCATCATCATCATCATCATCATCATCATCATCATCATCATCATCATCATCATCATCATCATCATCATCCTCATCCTCATCCTCATCCTCATCCTCATCCTCATCCTCATCCTCTTCCCGCGCGCAAGTCCAGATGAACTCGGTGCCGGGAATCCGCGTCGGCCGAAACCAGGACCCCACGGACTGCGCCGACCCAGACGTCCAGGAGGCGGTGGAGAGGACTTGCTGCCGCCTCAATGTCTTCAGGTACACAGCAGGGGGTAGCACATTCCTACAATTCGCCGGCCCAACGGGCCAGAGGCGTGCTAAGATCTCCGGTAACTGGTTAACAATTTTCTAGTTCGCGCGCGCGGGGCGGCCCCTGGGGGTCCCCGGACGAAAAGTACCCCGACCAGGTCCCGGCCGGTCCCCCCGAGCGCTCCATGAGCGCACCAACAGGGCTCCGAGACGTCCCCGAGAGCCCCAAGAAAGGCCAAGAGGCCCCCAAGAGGCCCCCAAGATGGTACACGAGGGGTCCGACATGCCACAAGATCGCTCCAAGACGCCCAAGATAGCCCCCAGACGCCCCAAGAGGCCTCCAAGAGCACTCCCAATAGGGCCCCCGGAGGCAAAAATCATTGTTTTTCCATAGGTTTTTGAGAGATTTTGGAGCTTCCACCTTTTCGGCTTCCCGACGCCCCAAGACGGCCCAAGAGGCCCCCAAGATCGCCCCAAGAGGGCCCAAGAGGCACCCAAGAGGGCCCCAAGATGGCCCAAGAGGGCTCGAAGACGGCCCAAGAAGCCTCCAAAACGGTCCAAGAGGGCCCCAAGAACGCCCCCAAAGGGGCCCCAGAGAGGGAACACGAAACAACATTTCGAGCCCTCGGCCCTAAGAAGCCCCTACGAGGCCCCTAAGAGGCCCCAAGAGGCCCCCACGGGGCCCTCAGGAGGCCCCCAAGAGTCCCCCAAATGCCCCCCCGAGCGCCCCAGGAGTCCCCCAAGCGGCCCCAGGAACCCCCAAAGCGCCGCATTGACACCGGGCCCTCGGGCAAACGGCAGACATGAGACTGTATGGGCCGGCGGAATGAGCGAAGCGATTAAATAACATGACGTGCCTGAGGCCCCAAGTTCTGTTTCATCCACGGGCGTTGTGAGAAGGAAGGGGAGGGCCACAGGGAGGGGTTTCAAGGGAAGTCGCGATAGACAGGAGAAGGAGATGGCAGACTCAGCCTGGCTTCGCTCCCTGCCCCCATCTTGGGCTGACCCCCCCCCACATGCGACGACGTCGTGACCCTGTCGGTGCGGGGGCTCCCAGGACGGCCTTCCAGTTGTAATCCCCAAACGTGGTGGTGACAACCCCCAGCTGCCTTGGGGACGCCCAGTTTCATCCCGAGTGGCTCTGCTGACGGCCCCGAGGCCCGGCGAGGGCTCCCGAGGGGCCGAGAGCGACGGACCCGACACCAACAAAAAAATCTCCCGCCGCCGCCGCTCGTCGCGCCGCGAGCACCTCTGGGTCCCCGACCGCACATGCTCCTCCACCCGCGGGGGGCGGACTCAATCCCGGGGGCGGGTCGGCTGCCTCGAGCGGACCGCGGCGACCCACGGCGACGATGACGACGACGACCGACGACGACAGGAACGGCGACGACCGACGACCGACGACCGACGACCGATGACAGACGACGACGACGACGACGACGACGACGACGACGACGACGACGACGACGACGACGACGACGACGACGACGACGACGACGACGACGACGACGACGGACGACCGACGACGGACGACCGACGACCGACGACCGACGACTGACGACCGACGACCGACGACTGACGACCCACGACGAGGACAATGACGAAGAAGGCGACAGTGACGGCCACGGACGACGCACGAGGACGACGACGACGACAACGACGACGATGACGACCGACGACGGGCCACCGCGGCCTCCGGAGTGAACGGGTCGCCCTCCCTCTTCTCCGCCCTGGTCACGAACGTGAAATAGGTGTCGTCTATCGCCCGGAACACAAACCCTTCGGGGCGGGCGCCCCGTCGAGGAGGAGGAGGAGGAGGAGGAGGAGGAGGAGGAGGAGGAGGAGGAGGAGGAGGAGGAGGAGGGGCTGAGAGAAGCTCTGGGAATGCTGCTTGCTCTTCCACTGGGCCTCTGGGAAGCTTCTCGGCGCCTCGACCAGACATCCCCTCGAAATTCGGGCCCAGACGCGCCCAAGGAGAGGTAGGCTGAGGTCGGGCAGGCCCTCCTGCAGGCGGACTTTGGAAGAGAAACCAAAGGTAGCCAAAACATGCTCAAGCGTAGTCGAAAAATGATCGAAAAATCGTCCCCAGACTTCACTCTTTTTGACTGTCTTTGAGCGTTCCTCCTGTAGAGGGACGTGCTCGACTTCAAGGTAGACCCTTGTCGGGAGCGGCCAAGAAGGGGGTGTCCAAGAGGGGGAGGTGCAAATCATGACCGGCGGCATGTGCGCGGCCCAGCGGGGGGGCCAGGGACGTAATGAAATAAGAAGAGGCGCCCCTAGTCATCACCCCCCTCTTTTCCGCCCCCGACCTTGAGGGAAGACTCCGAGCCGGATCCGGGAAGGCGGAAGCCCGTTCCGTCCCCAGCCTGGTGCGCCTCCGCTGCGGCCAGGGGGGGCCCTGTTGTGGCGGACGGGGCACAAAGCTTTGCAGGCGGGGGGGGGCCTCCTCCTCCTCCTCCTCCTCCTCCTCCTCCTCCTCCTCCTCCTCCTCCTCCTCCTCCTCCTCCTCCTCCTCCTCCTGCTCCTGCTCCTGCTCCTCCTCCTCCTCCTCCTCCTCCTCCTCCTCCTCCTCCTCCTCCTCCTCCTCCTCCTCCTCCTCCTCCTCCTCCTCCTCGGGCGCCGTGGGCCCAGTGCGAGGCCCTCGTCTCACAGGGCGCGGGAGGGATGGAGGAAGTGCGCGGGGAAGGACGAGTGCAGCGAGAGCCCCGCACCCTCGGGACACCCGCAGAGAATCGTCGAAGGGGCCCCGCCTGATTAGAGCTCTACGCTGGCCCTGGGGACAACTCACGGTGTCAAAGATCCAAGAAAGCACAGGAGAGTGGGTGACGTCCACCCCCTGTTGTGGGCGTACCACCTGCCTGCGCGATAAGGTGCGCCTCCTTCTTCGGGCACGGTCGTGCCCCTCCGACGTAAGCCAGTCGGGCACCTTCGCCGACGAACGCCGAGGGTGACTACATCGAGAAAGAGCACACTGAAGATGAACCGGTCGATCACAGTCCTCAGCTCGACAGAGGGCATGATACCAAATGGCATACACCGGCGAGCAGATCGTAAATCACGGAGGCGCTGACAGAGCTATGCCAGCCGCTACCGCAGGACCTCGACGCGAACAGTGAAGCACCGAAAGGATCGAGCGGCAAGGACCGCCAGCGAGCGATGTGGTCATCTTACGAGGACGTCGTCTGCCGTGCACCAGCAGTCCGCCACCGTGCCCACGGCACGGTGAGGTGTGTTTTGCGGCACCTCTGCCAGTCGTCTATATGGGCCTTCTGCCACTTCTCAGGAGCGTCTGCCCGCGACCGCGAGGATCCGAGAAAATCGCCACTCCTCGGTGCTGCTCTCTGATGCTCTTCACGGCCTCAAGACGGGCCAGGACCGTTTCAAGACGACTGCAACGTGCCAGCGTATCAGTCCAGGACGGCCTGACGACCCCAGAGGCCTCAAGATGCCCCCAGGACTCCCCGAGATAATCGAAGAAGCCCCCAAGGGGCGTCCGAGGAAGCTTCCAGCCTGGCTGGGCAAGCC
Source organism: Prorocentrum cordatum (assembly GCA_963575745.1). Classification (NCBI taxonomy): domain Eukaryota; class Dinophyceae; order Prorocentrales; family Prorocentraceae; genus Prorocentrum; species Prorocentrum cordatum. The sequence continues at coordinate 241,731 of CAUYUJ010016933.1, forward strand.
ACACATATAGAAATCATGTTGAGAGCAATCCGTCAGCCCCCCTCGTGGGAGGACTCCAGGCTTTGCGGATGAGGCTTCAGCATCTGAGAAGACTAATCCGCCGACCCTGTCGGCGTGTGTGAGGGGCTTTTCCGTTCGAGTCGGGCTTTTCCGTTGGAGTCGTCGTCTCCGTCCTCCTCTGTTCCATTTGCCTGGGCCCTCTTCCTCATACGCACCGTCCAAAGCAAAATTGAACAACATAGGAGTGGAATCGAAGGGAAGCCCCTTCCCTTTGATCCCTTCCCCGCGCTGGGGGGGGGTCCAGGGGGGCTCCCCGGGGGCTCCCGGTGAGGTCCCGGGGGGGTCCTGGGAGGGGTCGCCACCCAGAGACGATTTCCCGGGGGGGCCCGGGAGGCTCCCAAAGGGGTCCTGGAGGGGGTCGCCGTCGTCGTCGACGTCGGGTCGGCGGCACCGGCTGTAAGGCTTTCGCAATCTCATCTTCTCTGCGAAGCAGTTCACAACATTGCAGTCTCCTCGGAAGCTCAGCAACTTGGCAACCATGACTTGCTAGTCACCACTTCTCAGAGTACAGAGCTGCTAAATTTCTCAGGAAGAGGTGGAATTACTGAGTTTTTTGGAAACGCGCGCATCCCCTTCGTTTGAACAGAGCGGCAGTAGCAGGTAGCACCGCCGACACAGGTTCCTTCAGCTCCTGAGTGCCTCGGAGGGCGTCAACAACTGTAGATCCGCGCTCGCGAATCCACGGTCCGTTGTAAGAAACAGTGGATCCGCGCACCCGAGGCTACGAACCCTAGAAGAAAATTGTGGATCCGATCTCCCAAGAACACTATCCTTCGTATAAACAATTAGCTTCACGCTCCCGAGCTCACGATCCCTCGTAAATAAAACACAACGCTGGCTTGAGCGAGCCGCTGGGCGCGCGGCATTGAACGCTGGGGGATACCACCATGGTATCAAAGTGTCCCGAAATGCGCCTCTGGGTTCCAGCGAACCTCGTTGAAGGCAACCTCCAGGCACGTGCTCCAGCCCCCGCGGCGTCTCTCGGCTCCCTCGACGCTGCTCTCTTTGCTGACGGAGGCGCAGCGCAGGGTCTGCCTCGGGGTCGGCCAAGAGGGGGGCGTCCAAGAGGGGGGGGGCGCAAATCGTGGCCAGCGGCGTGTGCGCGGCCCAGAGGGGGGAGGGGCCGGGGACGCAATGCGCTACGAAGAGGCGCCACGACACCCGAGGAACTTCCGTGGCCCACCGCCGCGATGTCCACCCCCCCCAACTCTTGGCCCCAGTCACCACCCCCCCCCCTTTGGCCGCCCCCGACTGCCGCCCGCCGCCGCCGCCCCTGGCGAGACCGCCCTCGGGCCGCCGGCTCTCCTCGGAGGCCCGTGGAGAGGCCTCCGAGGAGAGGCCTCTCCCTGTCCCGTGAAGAGGCCTCTCCTCGGAGGCCTCCGAGGCAGGGAGAGGCCTCCCCCCGGGACAGGGACAGGGAGAGGCCTCCGAGGAGAGGCCTCTCCCTGTCCCTGTCCAAAGGAGTGGCCACGTGCCGCCTCGGCCCGTGGAGAGGCCTCCCCCTGCCCCTCGGCGGCCCGCGCCCTTCACGAGGAGAGGCAGCCCCCCCCCCCCGCGCACGGGGGGAGCGCGCGCCGGCGCCAGCGCGGCGGCGGCGCCGGGCAGGCTGCGGACGCGCAGGCCCACGGGGCGGGGAAGCGACGGCGACCGAAGTCGCACGCCCGATGCACCGGCGTCGGGCGCGCGGCGGAAGGCGTCCAAAGATCACAGGTTCGCCTCGATGCAGTGCATCGTGCATCCTGTGATAAGGAAGGGATCCGACGCTGTGGCCTCCCCCTCATTGGAGGGAAGCTACAGCGACCTTGCGCCGCGGCGCACACGGGCCGCCCAGCGTGGCACTCGGCGTGGAGAGGAGAGCGCTGATGCGCGCGCCTTGCGCGTCGAGCGTACGCGCGAAGGTCGGCGCGGTCGACCCCGTCTCCTTCCGTGGCCCAGGTGAAGCTGCAGGTGGAGGCTGTGGTGATCTCGCCTTTCCCTCCCCCACCTGGGGATCTCGATACGTCTCCTTGCCCGGCTGCTGCGGAGGAGGCGATGTCGCCTCCCAGGATGGTTTTTCCTGGGATAGCAGAAAGCATGCTTCAACAGATGGCGTCAAAGCCCGAATGCTGGCAGAAACGGACCGACCCTGATGGGCAAGTCTGGCGGGCGGGACATTAAAGCGGCCGGGGCAGGCGGGCGGACCCTGACGGGCGAGTCGGGCGAGCGGAGCATTGTAACGGGCGGGCGGTGTTCCGAGCAAACGAACGGGCGGGTCGGGCGGGTGGAACCTGACGGGCGGGCGGGCGGACGGACGGGCGGGCGGGCCAGGCGGGATAATAGTGGGCGAGGGGAGCCTCAGGCGAGAGCGCGAGTCATAAGCATGATCGACCCACGAACCCAGAAAAGCATTTAGAACTGCGAGGCATGGAAATGTTTCCTAACACCTCAATTGGGCGATGAGCAGTGGCAGTGCTGAAAGATATCAATGGTGATGACACTGTGCCAGGGGCTGTGTTGTGCTGCTCTGTTCTGTGCCGCGCCGCACAGTCGCATGCCCGGGGACTCGCCGCTGAACGTGCCAGTGCACGGGCCAAGGGACGTGCCAGCGCGCTGCGCGATGTACCAGGGGGGACGCGCCAGGGAACCTGCCCGAACTGATGTGGATCTCAAGCTCGAGCTGCCTGACGGCCCGACTCGCCCAGAGCTAGCTCAAGTCGAAGGTCACAGAAAAAACAATCAACTCGAGCTCAAAATCCGCCTCCGCTCCGAAGCTGGACGAAACGACAAAATACGCAGACGGCATGGACGCGCCACGGAATGTGCCAGGGGCGCACGTGGCAAGGGACGCGCCGCGGAACGGGCAGGGAAAGCGCCAGGGGACAAGCCAGGAAACGCGATAGAGGACGAGCCAAGGCGCGCGCCGAGGGGGGAGGGGCATACGCCGTCCCGCTGTGGGGCGTCAGGAGCTTAGGCGATTGCACGCTTTTCCCACCCTGGGGCGTTAGGAACCCACGCGGTTTCACGCTTGTCCCGCTCTGGGGAATTAGGAGCCCACGTGATGTGACGTTTGTCCCACTCTGGGGCGCTAGGAACCCAAGTGCGTTCACGCGTGTACCGCTCTGACGCGCTGAGACCCCATGTGTTATCACGCTTGTCCCGCCACGCGTTCTTTAAGTCTGTCCCACCCTAGGGCGTTAGGAGCCCAAGTGTTTTCACGCTTGCCCCGCTCAGTGGCGTTGGGAACCCACGTGTGTTCACGCTTGTCCCACCCTGGGGCGTTAGGAACCCACGCATTATCATGCTCGTCCCGCCCTGAGGCGTTAGGAACCCGCGTGTTTTCACGCCTGTCCTGCTCTGAGCGGTTAGGAACCCACATGTGTTCATGCGTGCCCTGCCCTGAGACGTCAGGAACCTATGTGTTTTCACGTTTGTCTCCTTTTGGCGCGTTGGGAACCAAATGTGTTCACGTTTGTACCGTTCTGGGGCATTACACGTGTTTTCATGCGTGTCCCGCTCTAGGGCGTTAGGGGCCCATGTGTTTTCACGTTTGTCCCGCCATGCGGCGTTATGGACCAACGTGCTTTCACGTTTGTCCCGCCCTGCGGCGATAGGAACCCACGTTTGTTCACGTTTGTCCCGCTCTGGGGATTTCGAAACCCAATGTTTTCACGCCTGTCCCGCCCTGGGGAGTCAGGAACGCACGTGCTTTCACGCTTGTCCCGCTCTGGGGCGCCGGGAACCCGCGTGTTTTCACATGCTTTCGTATCCCCAAAACCACCTGCGCACCCGAGAGCACCGAAGCCACTCTGGTTTTGCAAAACAAGCGTCTCGCCCGGGACATCCGCGCAACATATATATATATATATATATATACATATATATATATATAGTCGCGCAAGACGCCCCATCCTCGAGCGGCCACGCACTGGTCAACATTTCTCATGTTCTGCAAATTTCACGGACATCAAGACCTCGGCATGTATCGCAAATTCTGTGCAAACTGC
>CAUYUJ010016934.1:0-102500 GCA_963575745.1 Prorocentrum cordatum
ACGAGGGGTCATGATGGACCCTGGGCGGCGATTGGCGGCTGGAACACTGAGCCCAGCCAGCTGCGGCAGACGGGTCGGCTCGACGTGCTAAACGCGACGATCAGGACGCCCGAGGACGTGGACTACACATGCACGCGAAGCCCCTCCGGGATGCTAGACTACGCGGTGTGCCCAGAGACGTTCTGTACGCCCCGGATTCGCGGGGCGGAGACGCCCTGCCGTCAAAATCGCGCGCGTTGAACAGAGATGGGCGGGGGGCGGGAAGACGGCGGAAGACTTGAGCGACATCGAACGGCGGCGGCCCGCAAGACAGCATCGGAAACCCGCGAAAGCACTGCAATCCTCAACAATATTTCTGCCGCCAGCGCATGGGGGGATTGAGCTCGCCGCGAGATCCAGCCGTCGGGGCCGCCGACCCGCCGCAGCGCTCTCGAGACTCGCGGAGCGGAAACGCCCTGCCGTCAAAATCGCCGGGAACGCCCCCGATTTTGCTAGGCAATCTTGCATCGCCGACGCAAGGGGAGACAACTTATCCCCGCGCTCTCTGGAAGACTTCGGCCGCAGCTCCGTCTTAAGCAGCGCGAAAAAATCGCGCCAATGCCGCGCGGAACTCGCGGGGGCACCCGGCACCCCGTTTGGTTTCGAGGCCGCCCCGGGGCAAGAAACCTCGGAGCTGCCGACGGGCCGACGGGCCCCACTGCGGATGCCCCGCCTGGGGCCCGCGCGCCGAGAGCCCCTGAGCGGCCCAGGGCCCAGGCCGCCGAGCATCAGACCCGCGTCTGTCTTCCACGGCGCCCCCCGCTGGCGCGCGGCGGCAGCGCGGGGACAGCGGCTCTTCTCAAGGCTATAGCTTTGAACCGGGGAGGCAGCCGGAGCCTGGGAGTCTCCGGGTTCTCGACGCACCCGGGGATTCGCAGAAACACGCGCGCGCGCGCAAGGGCGGCGATGCAACTACTCAGATTGTTGGAGAGTTCGACATTCGCTCGCAAATGGGGCTCGAGGTTTGGAGGGGCAAAAGGCGGGGGCCAGAGCGAACGGGCGGGGCCCCGACCCCGTGGCCACGGCAACGAGTGAGCGCGCCGCAAGGAGCGCCAACGCGCCAACCTCTCACTCGCCCAGCACGCACCCATGACAAGATCAGAGCACGGATGCACGGGCGTGAGAGGCCGCGCCTTTCACCGAAAGTGGCACCCCACAAGCGCACGGGCATCCCACACTCGGCGACTGCTTTGGCAAACCCCCCTGAGCCTGAGAAAAAGCCCAGCATCGCTGGCGGGTCGGGCAGACGAGTGGCGGCGGCAAGGGCGGGCCATGCTTGGACTGGCTCAGAGACCGCGCGCAGGCCTCTGCGCGGCGGCGCCGCGCGGCGGGCAGCCTGTGCAGCTGCTCCGTCAGCCGCCCGCCCTTCTCGCGGCCGCGCGCGGAGCTCCGCGACTTCCAGCGGCCCGGCGGCGGATCTGCACGAGGCCCCGCAAGGCGGCGGCGCAGTCGCGGCTTTGGCCCGAGCGGCGACGCTGGAAGACATGGCGCCCGAGCTTCGCCAGCCCAGGGGCGCGCGCGGCCTGGCGCCAGGCGTCGACCACCTCCCGCTGGCACGCGGCTAAGAACGGCGCCGTGGGAGGAGCCCCTTCCGCGGCGCCGCGCCGCCGCCGCCGCTGCCGGCAGGCCGGCGCCCGGGCCCGTCTGCCTCGAAGTCGAGTCGCGCGGTTGCGTCGACCTCCCCCGTCTCAAACACCTCGCCGACCTCCGGGGCGCGTAGAATCACCGACGCGAACAGGTGAGCGCCCCAGGCCGCCGCCGTCGGCGGCGCGATGTCCTGCAGCCGAAGCCCGTGGATCTCGCCTGGGCGGCCGTGGATCTCGAGGAGGAGCCAGATCGCGAAGGCTTCCGGCGTGAAACGATGACGGCGCAAAAAATTGATGGCCATCGCGACCGCCTCGCAGGGCAGGGCCGCGCGGCTGCGCGGCGGCGCGAATGCGACGCAGGACGCCCGGCGCGGCGCGACGATGGGCCCTCGTCCTCCAAGCCGCAGAGACCGACGCCAGGGAGCCCCCCAAGACGAGCAACCTCTTACTGTGATTACAAGAAGCCCTCAGAGCACGACGAACATGGTAGAGGGCGGCGCGGGCCCCGAAGACAGGCGCGCCCTCGAGGCGACCCCGCTTGCGACGCTCGGCGACTTGCCAGCGGACCTTTCCAAATATTTCTTCGACGCCGCGGGTGGGCAAGCAGGCCCCGCTCCGCGGGCGGACCGACGGGCCGGCCGTCGCCGGGCTGACCGCCCGGCGCAGAGTCAGCGCCGCAAAACTCGAGGCCGCCGGCCGCGGCCCCCTCGGCGGCGGGCGCAGCGGCGAGAGCTCGACGAGGAGGCGAGCGCTCTGCCCTGCCATAGCCCCGCCGCGCACTATGACGACCGACCTCACGAACCGCAGCCAACTCCCACTCGGCCTCGCAGGCGCCCAGCCCCCAAGGGGGGGCGCCCGCGCGTCCGACGGGGCGGGGCCACTGGGCTCGGAGATCACGCCGCAGTAGAGGGGCGACGCCATTCCAAGCCATGAGCTCCTGCCTGGCCCGGGCCCAGAGCGGCACCTCATGATGGTGGCGCTCCTGGGCGAAGCGGAAGCGCGACTCAGGGACGCTGCGCCCCTCGCGCCACGCGACTGTCACGATGGCGACGTGGCCCAGCACGCGCTCGACGCCCCGGCCGCCGGCACGCCCGAAGCGGAGCAGCCCCCGCGCGGCGAGCCGCGCGCGCCACAGCCGCGAAGCCGAGGCCGACAAGCGCATCTGCAGACGAAGTGATGTACCAGCCCAGCACGGCACACTCGCCCTCGCTGTCACCGAGGCGCTCCTCGCGGGCGACGACAAGCCCGCGTCGCTGCAGCTCCGCCATCGCGCGCGAGACGGAGTCGCGGACCACAAGCGCGTCGCAGTGCCAGCGGCCTCGGCCGCGCGCCCCACGACGGACTGACACCTCCACGTGGCCCACGACCAGCCCATGCGCACCACCCTCAGACGCGGGCGGGGCCTCGTGGAGGCCCTCGGGCCGACGGCGCCAAGGCGAGCGACGCCCTCAGGCTGGCGGCGCCAAGGCGAGTGATGCCCGAAGTGCGAGCGCAGCTGCTCGGGCAGCTCCAGGCGGCAGAAGCCGGCCTTCAGGCCGGCGCCCTCGACAATGAGCAAGGCATCATCATCATCGGCCATCTCGAGGGTGCCGAAGGCGTCGCCAATGGCCAGTCGAACCCCCAGGGGCTCGGTGAACACCCCGCTCGACCGACGGCAGTCCGCGACCATTCGGAGGCGCCAACCGTTCTTCTCGACGAAAAAAATCTCTGCCCCCACGCCATCCTCCAGGTGGAAGTCGCCGAGGTTCTGCTAACATAGCAGCTGCGCAAAACTGGGCCAGCGCCGCTGCGCAAAACTGGGCCAGCGCGGAGCTATGCCGAAGACGGGCTGAAGCCACGCTCGGATCGAGCACGCTCTGCTCACGCGTTACTAGCGCATTTTTGCACTGCCCCCCTAATCCTAGGAGAGCCGCCTCCTATCCAAATGTGCACCTGCATGTCTTTCCTTGGCTACAGTTCCGGCTCAAAGGAGCGCGGGGCAGAGCCGAGGCTTTGAGCCGCTGGGAATCGGCCAGCCTTGTTTCGGACCCAGGGGGCTCGGCTTTCCCACCGCGGCACCAGCGATCGGGCGCCTCGGGCGGGCTCTCGCGGGGGCGCTCGTGCTCTCCAAGCTGGACGGGGTCGCCGAGCTACTGGGTGTGGGCCTGGCGTCGGGGGCCGAAGAGCCGGTCGAGCGCCTGTCGGAAGCCGACGGCGAGCCGCGGCGCGGCCTGCCTGCGGGGTTCATGGCGCCCTGGGCGCGGCGGAGCCGCGCGCGCGTCTAGGCCCAGGGCCGCGCGACGGGGGCGGCGATGCTCCTGGTCACCCGCGTGGGCGCCGCCAACGGCCAGGTCTGGGCGGCGGTGGGCCCATCGCAGCGGGCGGTGATCATCAGCCTGAGGGACAAGGCTCGGATGCTGACGCGCCCGAAGCGGGGGGTGACGTGGGCGGAGCACCCCGGGTTGACGCAGAAGCAGTGTGAGCAGGCTGCGATCGCGGCCGAGAGGCTGATCGTGCGGCACGAGCTCGGACGCGCAGAGGCAGCCTCAGTCAAGGCGGACACCAAAGGCAAGAAGAAACCCAGCAGCCGCACCAAGGTCGCCACGTGGATGGGGAAGGGTCTGATCTCGGCGATCTTCACGATATGGAGTCACCGCGCGGGGGGTAGCTTCGCGGCTGGTGGGTTTGTGATGTGGCGTACGTGGCGTTTCTTCCAGCTGGGGCCCCTCCTGTCAGCCACATGCCACGCCTCGGTGACCGCGCTGCAGGTGGTGGAAGACTTCGAGCATGTCCGCGAGTTCTTCTACGAGCTCCACAGCAGCGGTGACCTCGAGATGATCCTCGTGCACGTCGGCGGGGGGCCGATCATGATCCACGGGTTGTGGGCGCACGTCGGGGGCGGGGCCGCCAGCGATTCGCCCCTTTTCCCGTCAGCTCTCATGGGCAGGGCTTCTGAATGGGCCAGTGGGGGTTTTTAGTCAGCGGCCGCAGGCGAGCGCGCCAGCGGTGAACCCAGTCAAAGCGGGGCACGCAACGACAAAATATCCTAAAGCAGCGGGGCGCAGCCTCACCTAAAGCGGCTCGGCGGAGCCTCGCGCAGCACTTCAGCGGCGGACCGGCGAGTGGGAGTAACGAAACGCACTTCCAGTAGGAAGACTTGAACGCGCGTTTTGGCTAGAGTTTCATTTTTTCCCCAGCAACAAAAAAAACATTGCGAAAATCCATTTTCCACGTCAAATCCATTGTGCAAGTTGACAGCGGCGACAACGGAGTAGTACTGCCAGCGCGCAGGCATGCAAGGCGCCGACTGGCGGGGATATTTTTTTTCGGTCGCGTCCGCTAGCGAAGGCGCTAGCGGAGTCAGGAGCGCTACGGGTCACGACAGCGGCCCAATTCGCAGCAAAACGCGCCGCGGGCCGGCCGGCCCACTCATTCAGCAGCGGCTGACTGCGCACTGGTGGGGATACTTTTTGTCGGTCGCGTCCGCTACCGAAGGCGCTAGCGGAGTCAGAAGCGCTACGGGTCACGACAGGTCACTGGTGGGGATACTTTTTTGTTCGGCGGCCCGCAAGGAAAGGTCCAGAGCGCGTGTCCAAAGGCAATGGGACTGGTGGGGATACGCGAAGCGTGAAGGATACCGTCATCTCGCGCGACCAAAGAAGCCTCTCGCGCGCGCATGTCGAAACCATTCGAACGCCGGTGCGCGCGTGCTGGAGGGACACGGTCCCTGTCAAATCTTCGAGCGATCCACCCAAACCAAAATCAAACAACGTCGCAGTTCGGAAAGAAGCCGTGCCTTTTTGATCCTTTCCCTGCCACGGGGGGGGGGGGTCCCTGGGGGGTCCCAAGGGGTGACCCCATGGAGATTCTCAGAGAAGGAGAGGTCCTGTGGGAGGTTCCGGGGGGGGGGGGCCAGGAAAGGGCCCGGGGGGTCCCAGGGTCGTGACCCCACTCCTGGGGCCTGGGGAAGTTCCCCCTGTGAGGAAAGGGGACACGGCAGGGTTTCCGTGCGGGCATGGGGGCTCAGGACCAGGAGGGGGGACGTCTCGGGGGGGCGGGCATAAGAAGGGTCCTGGGGGGGCTTTGGCGAGGAATCTGGGATGAGGTCCGAAGGGAGCCAGGGGTCGTGACCTCCATTCCGGAAGGTCCCCCTTGTAGACAAGGGAGACAAGGGGATCCCTGTGCGGACATGGGGAGTTCAGGACCCTTCTCCCCGCCTCCCCCCTGTGGACAAGGCCCCTTCTAGGTCGGCGGCACATGTCACAAGGCCTTCCAGATAATACCATGCGGGTCATTTGCGAACGTCGGCCGCGCGCGCATGTCGAGATCCTCCCAAAACCTTCCATTCATCACCGGCATGTTGACACCATCATACTCATCGGCGTGATCGATGCTGGCGCCGTCATTGGCCTTGCAATGGTCATTAGCACACTCGTCAGCAGCATCGATGCGATTTTCATCGTGTCTGCCGTTGTCGACATCGCCATGAGAACGCGCCCGCCGATCCCACCGACTCGCCGTGAAACGCCCGCGCGTCAGCGCGGCCTGCGAGACGGGCTAAGTTGTGTGCCCAGCGGTTAGCGCCACCGCGGCCGCGTCGGTCGCACCACACTAGCTGGCCGCTTTGAGCGCGAGCCTGTGCGCGCTACCGCGGCCGCAACGATGTGCCAACCAGCGCCAAGCAGTAATCGCAATCGCCGCCGCATGAATTAGCAAACCAAGTTGCAGGTCGGTGGGTGGGAAGATTGCGCGAGCATTGGAGTTGACAACTTCAAGTTCAGCAAGGCGAATATTACCAAATAGACTGCACCACATCGATTGCACCACGTCGATTGCATCACATGGATTGCGCAAGACAAAAAAATGCACCACATAATTGGCAACAGACCTAGTGCACAACATAGACTGCACAACCTATACTGCACCAAATCGATTGCACCACATGGGCTGCACCACATAAGTTGTGTCACCGGTATTGAACAACATGGATAACACATGATAGGTTGTACAAATTATATTGCACCACAGATACTGCACCACGTAAATTGCCCTCCTTAGAACGCACAACCTATGCTGCTAGAAATACACTGCTGGTCCACGCTGGCTAACACGTGTTCATTGCTGCCACCTGGGATACACAGGCTGCTGACGCATGGTCATTATTATCGATCTGGCTGTGCGCATGCCAAGAAGAGATCCGATGGGAAAGATTATCGCTTCGCGGGGATTGACGCCAACTCAGCTGACCGATCTAAGCGGTGCGAATGGTGCCAGGGCCGGGGAGGCTAGGAAATGCATGATCCAAGATTCAATCCGAATGGGACGCGTCGGCCACCTGTCAGTTTCGGTATTTGATATTGCTGCACCTTTGGGCAGTCGTGGAGGCGCTGTCCGTCAGAGCATCGCCCTCGGAGTTTGGTGATCGCAGGGGCCTCCCCCCAAGCTTCAAGCATTGGATGATACAGAGGCTTCGAGCTTAAACTGGGCCGATATTCGATAACAGCGACCCCTGCAGCACTTAGCACCGAGTAGGTGCAGCCTTGGGCCTCCGGGGTGCTCGACCGCGGCCGGGACGTCGAAAGAATGAGGCGGGCAGTGTTCGGTTTCCACGCGCCGCTCCGGAGAGCCGATCCACCCCCTCGTCCTACTCATCCCTCCCTGCGCCGCCGCTGTAGCCGATCTGAAACCCGAGGCCGCAAGATGTTCGCGTTGCCCGCATTGCGGCAGCATCATCATCGTCATCATCATCATCAGCAGCATCATCATCACCATCATCATCATCATCATCATCATCATCATCATCAGCATCAGCATCATCATCACCAGCACCAGCATCATCATCACCATCATCAGCATAATCGTCAACATCAGCAACATCATCATAATCACCATCGTCGTTGTCGTCGTCGTCGTGTTCGTCATCGTGGTCATCGTCGCCGACGACGGCGGCATCATCGTGAGCATCACTATCACCATCACCACCTTTATCAGTATCACCTATAGCATCACCATCACCATCACAATCACCATCACAATCATCATCAACATCATTATCAACATGAATATGGTCATCCGCATCAGCAGCATCACCATCAGCATGATCATGATGAATATCATCATTATTATCAGCATCGCCGTCGTCGTCGTCATCGCCGTAATCATCATCACAATCAACAGCAACAACAACAGCACCATCATCGTCGTCGTCGCCGTCATCATCCTCATCATCGTCGACGGCATCATCATCCTTCAGCATCACCATCGTCATCGTCATCATCATCCTGATCCTCATCGTCATCGTCATTGCCTTCGCAATCAGCATCATCATCATCATCATCATCATCATCATCATCATCGTCCGCATCGCCTTCGTCATCGTCATCCTTTCTGTCGTCCTTGCTGACGACCTTGTCAGTCTGGCCCTAAAGGGTGGATATTGCGTCTCAGTCGTGAAGTCAACGGCCCACTTCAACACACGCAACTCGGACAGAGACGAAGTGGCAGCCAACCTCATGGCTGATAGGGGTCCGAAGGCCTCCAGAGCCCCTCCCCTCCTCCTCTTCTCCTCCTCCTCCTCCTCCTTCCCCCCCCTTCTCCTCATCCTCATCGTCCTCCTCCTCCCTCCTCCCCTTCCTCATCCTCCGCCCCCTCCTCCTCCTCCTCCTCCCTCCTCCTCCTCTTCCGCCTCCTCCTTTTACGTAAGGCCGACCTAAGGTTGCCCTGCGGCGTTCATGAAGTGCGGAAACAAAACGATATAGTACGACTCGGGTCAAGGCGCACCTGGCGGGCGCCGCGGACAATCAGATAAGTAAAGCGAAGGCCAAGAGAAACTCCTATTCTTTTTTACCAAAGCAAGTAGGCGCCCGCCAGGTCCTCGAGGTTGGCACCAGCCTTAGTAACCAAGAGCACCCCATCAATAAATACGACTACCCCCCAAGCTTTGCCTAGGTAGTGTCACCTCGGAAGGCAAGTAACAGCAAATAGAAAACACAAAGGTTGACGGAGTGTTGGCAACAATCTCGGCAACTGTGCTTTCGCAAAGTGCCCCCGTTGGGTATGTAGCCAACATCCCACCCTCCACATCTACCCGTTAACCTCCATCAATAATTTGAAAGGGTGGCTCAAACATGCTGGCTGGCCTTGTGGCTTGGGGCCGTGTATGACGGGAAGTAGCAGCAAACATGTTGCGTTGTACGGCCAAAGTGCCGACTGGCAGCAAATAAAGGGAGTATGCACATCCCATCACCCCCTAAGAGTACTTCTGTGAGTGCGCGTGGCAAGGAGAGGAGGGGATGTGGTCGGTGAAAGAGGGGAGTGAGTTGCGTGAGCTGCCGATGGGCAGCATCTAGTTAGAAAGAAAAAAACAAAGTGTGGCAGTTCTTGGGATGCAGCCCAGGGTGTTTCGGGCTTACCCCGAACCAGCCCTGTACCAGACCATCGTGCTTTGTATACTGTGAATCTCGGGTTACGCACGAACCCATGTTAGCCAGTCTGAGAGCACGAGCTACGGTCTGTTGCAAGGCTGGCCTGTTCAGGCTGGCCTGTTGGTATTACAGCGTGCCCTATGAGTGGCCAGGCTGTTCAGGAGTACACTAAACCTGTACAACGACCTCAGGAAAGACAGTGTGGCCGATGGAAGAAATATGCCTTGTTCTGTTGCGGCCACTCGGTGTTCTTGAAAAAGGAGGCTTTAAAGGTTCACCCCTAACCTGCAGAGAGCAGCGTGCAACCTCTGGGCTGCGACCCAGGGTTTTGCAGGATAACCCCGAACCTCCTCCACGGTCCCCGCCAAACCCCACCAGCCCCAGCTGTACACCTCCCCCCTCCCAAGAATTAAAGATAGGTGGTGCTGCTGCTTTGCTCCTTCCTCCGCCTCCTCTTCCTCCTCTTCCTCCTCCGCCTCCGCCTCCGCCTCCTCCTCGTCCTCCTCCTCCTCTTCCTGCTCCTCTAAGCCATTGGCCTGGCGTCACAGGCGGCGGCGGATATGCCGCGCGACCAGCCTTCCATCACCCGGTCACGGCTGGCCCGGGCTCTCAGAAGGCCACAGGGGACTGGCAGAAAGAAAGACAACAGAGGACGCAAAACTCGCACAAGACAATCATCAGCATCGGCGGCAACGATCAACAGGAAGGCTGGAAACAAAAAGTATGTCAGCAAGCGTCACGCAGCCACGTCTCCATAGGGGAGGTAGTCACCGAACAAACTTATGCCCAAACATCTGCTCGACTGTGACCGAATACGGCGCGCTCACTTTTCCAAAGGTGCCGGACTGTGACCGACATTCATTTCGGTCACACTATGTCTTCGATAACAAGTTCGGAAACGTGTTCGGCCGCATACCATTCCGGCTGACAGGGGCTAGACGCCATGACAAGCGTGGACCACAACTTTGAATGAGCAAACGGAAGCACAAGGGTGGCCGTACGTAGTAAAATGCGTCACGGCTTGTTGCGGGAAGGGATGGGAGAGAGGGGGGGTATGCCCTTACACAAACTCTGCGTAACCAGGAAATTGAAGGCGTTCGCCAACGAAAACCACATGACGACAAAGAACTCGACCCGCGGGCAACCAGAAACGCAGCAACCGTATGATTGTGGTAGTAGTCGTCGTACTGGTAGTAGTGGTCGTCGTCGGGGTAACAGCAGTAGTTAAAGTAGTAGTTGTGGTGGTAGTAAAAGTAAGGAAGTACTAGGAAAACTATTACTCTGTTTGCCCGAAATATGTCGTGTGAAGGGAGATGGGAGGGTGCTGGTGATTCTGCGCGCGGCCGAACACAAACCGAATAGGCAACGTAAACGAAACGTATGTCAATCGTAACCAACTGTACATCAAACGTATACTAATAAACTATCAAGCGCGCACGGAACATAGATCAAACGCACACGGAATTCACACGATTTGCACACGGAACCTGTACACATCATATACGTGTCATGGATTCAAGTACAGACGAAGCATAGACAACGCAACCGCGACAGACATTACACGTGCACGAAACGTATACGCAACGTATATAACAGTGCACAAGAAGCGTGTAGAAAGCGTATAAGCAAACGTGCGTTTAAAGTATACGAAACGCAGCGGAGGCGCATACGAACAATACATGGGGGGAAAAAAAAAAACGCGTTAAACGAAACGTAAATCAAACGTCCACGAAACGTGCACCATATGGACGTGCAACGTATCGACAGCTGTTGATGGAACGCGTCTGAAGCGTATGGAACATGAAGGGCACGCTATCAGACGCACGTAGCGGGTATATTAAGCATGCATGAACACTGTGTAAAAAAAACATGTAGCGCACACGACATGAAGATGAAATGGGTATGAACTCTTACGGAAAGCTTATGCCACGAAGGTGAAGCGTATATGACACGTGTATGACACGTATGACACATGAGGGGACGTATGTGACACGCCCATCAAAACAAACCAACTACGCTTAGTAAAAATCAGTGAACTTCACAGGCAGCGTATATGGCATGAAAAAAGGCACTCACATGAGTCAGATACTGAACGTGTACGACAACAAATGAGACCAGAACGACGCGTACATGAAATGCCCATGCAATTTAAATGGCATGTTAAATAAAACCTGTACACACCGCGTGCGAAACGCTTAAGAAACGCACATGGAACCGACTTAGAAGGTACAGGGAACGCGTATGGAACTGCGTAAGGGACGTACATAAAACTGAGATCAAACGGCAAAAGGAGCCGTGCACATAACCTATACACAACGTATACAACCCATACCCAATACGTAAACACCACGTATACGACCCGTGTATGCAACGTGTACGAAACGCAGAAGAAACGACCCACCACATACAACACACGATAAACCCGCATTGGCACCGAATACGCAACGCACGCGGACGCGGTTCCACGCTGGCGAACATACAACCTACGCGGTGCAACCTATCAATCTAAACTACCTTGCAGTGAGCTTGACCACCCCCACTGATCGCGCAAACCGCTCACCCACCCACACGCAACCTGGCTTGAAAAACCCGTGCGGCGGGTATTGCGATGAGTGCTTGGCGTTGGCTGGTGCATCTGTGCGGCCGCGCCAGCCCGCGCAGGCGCACGCGCAGCAGCCAGCTAGCTTGGCGCGACCGACGCGGCCGCGGTGGCGCTGACCGCTGGAACATCCCCGCGGGCACTTCAGTGCGAGTCGGCGACATGGGCGGGCGCGGTATTATGGCAACGTCGACAACGGCAAACACGATGATGATAGTAGCGATGTTGGTGAGGATGCTGACCGCGCCAACCCAAGCACGCGCGCGCATCGGCCAGCTAGCTTGGCGCGACCGACGCGGCCGCGGTGTCGCTGGTCGCTGGGCACATCACCGCGGGCACTTCACTGCGAATCTGCGACTTGGGCGGGCGCGGTGTCACGGCAACGCCGACAACGGTAAAAACGATGATGCTAGCACCGATGCTGGTGACGATGCTAAAACGACGACGACGCGCCCAGCGCGGGCGCCGATGCTGATCACGCCGACGACGAGAACGACGTCCTCGCGTCAGTGATGGACGTTTTGGGAAGAACTCGACATGCGCGCGCGCCCGACACGCGGGAACGGCCCGCATAGTAATATGTGTAACGGATTGCACGCGCGCGAAGGGCGTGCGAATGAGTTCAGCATGCGGCGACAGAGGCCCGCTTGGCAGAAGTCGATGGAGATGTTGACAAAACTATGGTTTCTGAAAATTCGCAAGAGCGCGAACGCACGCTTTTTTATTACAGAAAAATGGTGTTGCGAAGCCACGTGTGTTCTATACGTCTGGTTAACATTCGGTTTTAAAACCGCTGCGAAATCTATGGTGGTTGACGGATTCTGGCATGCGCGCGCGACCACGCGCGCGCGCGTGCAATGTTTGTTCTAAAGGATGTGCACAAACTTTGTGGTTGAAAGCCGTGTTGCAAAACTCTGTGTTGTCACATGTGTTTTGAACACTCGGTTTTGAAATCCTTACGAAACCAAAAGCCTTTGAAGGATTCTGGCATGCGCGCGCGACAACGCGCGCGTGTACACTTCGTCCCGCTTTTGCAAGAGATTCTTGACATGAGTACTGGTGATTTCTGATAAACGGATGTGCGCGCATAGCTTCTGTTGCAAAAGATGGCGGGGGGGGGATACTGGCTCGGCGCGGCACCACCCGCAAAAGCCGCAACTCGCCCCGAGACGGCGAAGGCGGCGACGGGCGGCACGGACGGCGACGGCCGCCCCTGGTCCCGAGACGAGCAACGGCGACGGACGGCGACGGGCGGCACCGCCCGCAAAAACCGCCCCTGGTCCCGAGATGGTTAAGCCAAGGAAGAATCCCCGAGTGCAAGCACCGATTGGGAATATGCAAAAACGGTGCTATGCTGCACACGGTTGCTGTGGTGCACACAGGCGCAATGGTTTACACAGGCGCTGTGGTGCACGCAGGCACCGTGGTGTACACTGGTGCTGTGTTGCACACGGCTGCTGTGTTGTACACAGGCGATGTGGTGTACACAAGCGACGCGGTGCACGCAGGCTCTGTGGCACACACTGGCGCTGTGTTGCACGCGGCTGCGGTGGTGCACATAGGCGGCGTGGTGTACACAGGCGCTGTAGTGCACGTAGGCACTGTGGTGTACACAGGCGCTGTTGTGCTGATCGCCACCTACACGCTGCTGCTACCCGTCCTCGGTCATTCCTAGGCATTCCCAGACGGCGCCAGCGCGAAACGTGAAGTCATCGGTCCCCTCCCCCCCCCAGATGACGGCCGTCATCGGCCCCAAATAGAAAACAGGCTCCAGCCTTGCAGTCCCCACGCCATCGAAGAGGGAGACTAGGACCAGTGGCTGAGCATTCGCCGTAATAAGCCTCGTCGGATTCATTCTTGCTGCGCCTACGGAGACTACTGTAGGACGCCCGTCACATGCCGGATGTCTGTGCTCACTGGACGTAATGCGAACCGACCCAGTGACGTCTCTGGCGTAGGCGGGGGTTGCACGCGCTCCACTATACCGTCACTGACCAGGGCTTCCAGGGTCCCGTGCATGGCATCGTGACTCCAGCCTCCCAGCCCCCATGTGGGAGTCTAGGAGCGGGTCTGGCGGAATTATGGGGGAGACCTCATCCCCTTGGCTGCGCCGACTCCAGACCACCATGAGCACGTCCCTGGGGTCGGGCGGGGAGGAGAAGACTCCGTCCAGGTCCCTGTCCCGCGGATCGTAGCTTCTCTGCTGGGCTGTCCTGCCTGGGCAGGGCGCTGCTGAAGGCGGCGCGGACCCTCCTCGACCGCTTCAACGCTCCCGGAGGCTCCATGCGAGACATGACCCGCTACTGGGCCGTTGAATTAGACAGCCAAGCCAGGGGGCCATTCGGCTCGCAGAACGTGAACCTGGCTCTAGACCTTGCCTGTTCCTGGTTGCGCCAGACAGGGAGGAGACTTGGTTTCCTGGAAGCAATACTACCGTCCATTCCCCTGGATGTTATCCCACCGTGCCTCCTTGGATAACTATGTGCTGGACATTCTGGACGGGTACCCCGACAGCCCCAGCATGTCTGCATGGGCACCGCCGTTTACGTTCCAATCTCGGCCACGCACCAAGCGAGCCCGGCCAGCTGACCGCTGTGGACGCCCCCAGCCTGCGGGTGGGACTCCACCCGCGCACACGGAAGCGGATCTGGGCGAGACAGAGGCGGCATTCCCCCTCGCGGCCGATCCACCGGCGCGCGCGGCGTCGCCTCCCTGGTGGAGGGGAGCCAAGCCACCGCGCTGACTTAGAAACACGGCAGACTGCCGGGGTGAGAAGCGCGCTCAGCACCCGAGGGCACACCAACCGAAACTCCAGGCAGCGCTCCCGCACGGCAGACCCGACCGGGCGCGGAGGGCGACGGGCAGGGCAACGCATTGCCCCTCACAGAGCCAGCAGCACAACCTGGATCGCGGGTTGCCAGGCCGTCAGCGTGAAGGACATGGACTGATCCGATGTGTCGGACGAGCTACTGGAGCCGCCGGACCTCCAGGACGCTACTACCCAGGGCGGTGGGGGCGGCGACCCCGCAGGAAGAGGGGCAGGGCGCAGGGCGGCCTCCCTCGACCAGAGGGGCGCTGGCGGCCCAAATGCGGGCGGGGCAGACCACCAACCAGGAGGCCCACGCCCCTCCATCGACCGTACGCGCAGGCCGCTCACCTGCTGCCTTAACTCGTGAAAGGTGGCAGCCCAAAGCATGGTGCCGAGGACTTCCTGCCACTCGCGCGCCCTGATGCGCTAGGGGGGCACGCTCCAGGACTGCCCATCCGTGCCGCCTGGCCAGGTCGCTCGTCCGATTCAGGATGTCCCCAGCCCTCCCCAGGAGTCGTGCCGCCAGGATTTCGTTGGCGTGTGTCAGCCTGTCACTGGGTGCAGCCCTGACTCCACGTAGGAGGGGGTCCTTGAGGTCACCGCCCTCCGGCATGGTGTCGATCGTCCATGGCGGGGGGAAGGAGCACCTGCCTCCCTCGCGTATCTAGGTGAATAGGAGCATGCGGCCAGGGCTCGCCTGCAGGACCGTCCTGGTGAGCACGGGGAGGGGCGATGCATGCAGCCGCTGCGTCAACCCAAGCATGCCAGGTGGGCCCAGGTCTGCTGGTCCCATCGCTCCGCGGGACCAGCCCGCTCACCAGCGGCGCCAGCGGCTCCGTCACCCCGATGGGCCCTAGTTGCAGAAGTCGGGCAATTAGTTCGCGCGCGTCCATGACGTCCTCTGCAGGATGCTGCAGGATGAATCGCGCCAGCGGTTGTCCGCGATCTGCCGGGCTCTGGCGAAGGCAGCCCGCAGGAGTGCTCCTCCTGCACTGGCTGCTCCTGCGGCGCCCGTCGCCGGTCTGCTTCTGCGCAATGCGGCGCCTGGGTTGCTGGGGGGTTCGGCGACCGGAGCGGCCTCTGCGTGCGCCACGCTCGGTCCGCCTGGTGGTGCGCCATCCCGCGCGCCCAGGCTTGCGGGGGGCGCCGCTTCGCTCCCTCCACCGGAGCCAGCAAGGCGGCCTGGGCCGTCGTCTGCTCCGTTTCCGGGTGCCCGGACTGCCCTTGAGCTGCTTCCCAAGCCGACGTCTTGTCCATCCTCGCATCGTGGCCCTCCTGCGGGTTTGGCGGATTTTGCGTTGCTTGCTGCGTGTTGCGGGGGCTCACTCTGTCCTGGGATCCGCCGTCGGAGGTGCTCCAGGGCCTGGTTCAGCCCCGGCGCACTCGGCATCATTCCTCCTCCGCCTCCCCCTGAGCCCGCGCGCTGGTCTGGGCATTCGGTCGTGTGTTCTGGCTTTGCTGCGCGCCTGCCTGATCCCGGCAATGCCAGCGCTGAGCGTTTCGTCCAGACCGTCGGCAGGTCTGTGCGTCGTCCGCGCCTCATCGTCTGCGCCTCTTGCACCTGGGATCTGTAGGAAAGGGCTGTGCGCTGTGTAGTCGGGGTCGGGGGAGAGGCGGGCCCATTGTGCAAATGGGTTGCGTCTTTGCGCACGGTGCCCACAAGTCGCCCACGGGGGGCCTCCGCACACAGTGCCCACAAGTCGCTCACAAATCGCCCACGGGGGGCCAGCCGTCGCCCACGGGGGGCCAGACGCCAAAAACCCGGCGGCGCCGTCCTCTTATTATAATCATGAAAATCAAGTGAGGGCCCTCAGAGGAAGCTTGTGGAACCATGTAGAGGAAGGATCTACTTATCCAAAAATTCTTATCCGACGATTGCCCCAGCCAACCCACTGGCCAACCCGCTGGCCAACCCTGGATCACCCTCCCGACCAAGCCCTCTAGCGATCCCTGGTTATGGTAGTCAATATAGCCATGGAAGATAATAGATGCACTACGGAAGAGGGTAGCCGGCCGTGTCGTGTCCCGTGCGGGCGGAGCGCAGCGTGCTCGGACGCACACTCGCGCGCGTTGTACGCCCGCGTGCGCATGTTGGTGCGTTTAAAGATGAGCGGAGGAAAAGGAGATACCGGGGGACGAGAGGTTGGCAGCGACACTGTTACTGGCTCCCGCCTCCACCAGAAGAAGCCGACCCCATGTCTCGTCGGTGGTGATTCTGACGCCTCGAGTGGCCTGAAGATTGCCACGAACATCGCCACGGGAAAGCATCTTGTATATGTGAAGGTGTCCGCCAACACTCGTGATGGTGCGAATTTCTAGTTCTCTGAAGATGCGCGCGCGGGTGTGCAATCGGGCGGGTGCGCGCGACCGCCTGCCAGGATGGGCGCGCCTGCACGTACGCGTTATGGTCGGGTTGCAGCAACAGATACCAATTCTGAGCTCGTCGGCCCCAGTCTAAGTTCGAGCGCAATTTTCAATTTCCAGTCTCCAATGTTATAGTTCTCCTTCCTGCCTCCTACTGCAAAATATGACTGAACGGCCTCTCGGAGTTCTCGGAATTGCCCGTGGGGGAGCCCTGGGACCAGTAAAAAAAACTTAAGATTCGCGCTCCCAGGCCAGATCCCTTGAAAATTACAACAGGGTCGCGCTCCCAATCCTTAGCAAATTCTGCAGATTCGCGCCCCCCGCGGTCAGATTCCATCGCAAATTACAATCGGTTCGCGCTCCCGAGGTCACGATCCCCGGCTGAAAATGTCGCCAGACTCGCGTTTTGTGAAGGGAAGAAAAAGCCCACAAACAACTCCAACATCTCAAGATTCTTGCTGAATGCCAATCGCCCTCGCATGATGTTCCCAGAAGTTTTCAAAACAGCGCCGACACGTCGCAGCAAAGCTCTGACATCTCCCATTGTGATAGAGAGGTGGCCGGCGGCAGAGGGCGAAGCCCTTACGGGTTCAAGGAGGAGATGCTTAGCTCTTCATCCCTCTCCTCTGCCTCCTCCTTTTCCAGCTTATGCTACTTGTCCTATTCCAGCCTCCTCGACCTCCGTCGCAACCGACTTGGAAGATCTGACGCTCACTTGTGGCGGGGGGCTCCTCAATCCCGTGAGCCGCCAGCCAGCAATCAAGTGACGGTCGCGTCAAAGCATGCTTGCGGCTCAGGGGAATCTGGAGGCTTATGGAACGACATAGGGCATGGTCACACGCATCAAGGGTATGTGTTCCGCATAGCGTCGGGCTTTCATCAGAGCGGTGCCTGCAACAACTGCTCCGCAAATGTTTATGGGCCATGCCAAGAAAATGTCCGATTACGAAACGCAGAGTAAGAGATATGAGATGAAATCCTGGATCGCTGAGAACAAGTGGCACGCATGGGACGGCATGTCTATCATCCCTGCTACAACCCTTCCCCTCCTCTGGGCCTACAGGCGGAGGTGGAGGTGCACCTCTGGTTGCTGATGACCCTGCGAACTTGGTTGGTGGTGGCACGAGTGCCGTGGCATCTTGAAGAACATTTTTCTGCGAAATCGAAACGCAAACAGAGAAGCTCCCACGATCCAGAGCCATGATGACACTACCCCTCTGAGAGGGAGAAAGGAGACAGGAAAGCGACTTGGAGCTTTCAAACAGAACAAGCATTCCGACGGCCCAATATCATATATCAAAGACGCCTGCTTGACAGCCAAGTGGTGCCTCAGCAAGTCGTTCCAAACATGATGACTATTGCAGTACCACTTCTGTTCCTACATCAACGCTTTTATGTGTAGATGTGCTACCACTGTGAGCACATGCAAAAGGCTGAGCTGCTACCGCTCGTACGGATCATGATGTGAGCTGCGTGCCCTTTAGTTACTGCGTGTTCAGACTGTGGCGTCACTTATGGTAATCCAGCCCACAAGGGTCACGTGCCAAACGCATGTTCACTTAAAGCAAACGCGGGGGGCGCAGCGAATTAGGAACACAAGTGGCAAGCGCATCGAAGCAACACAACAAGTCTGGCGAAGGACCCAACCATATGCAGTTGTGAGTAACGCAGCTGTGAGCATCGTCTTCGGTGGAGTTCCCTATGGGGCCTCGAAGCGTGTGAGGGGTGTGCCGAAATGCGTGCGGGACCGCATGCGGGCACTGCCACTGGGGCATTCGGTGGAGCTCCCTAAGGGGCCACGATACGTGTGAGGGGTGTGCCGACATGGGCGGGGGGGGGGGGCGCATGCGGCCGCGGCCACTGGCGCCTTCGGTGGAGCTCCCTATGGGGCCACGGAGCGCTGTGTTGGGAGGGGGAGACGCATGCGGGCTGCGCCACTGTGACCTTCGGTGGAGCTCCCTAGGCAACGAAACGCACGAGGGGGTTGTCGACATGGGTGGCGTGGACGCATGTGGGCTGCGCCTCTGGGACCTCCAATGGAGCTCACTATGGGGCCACGAACCGTGTGAGGGGTGTGCCGGCATGGGTGGCGGGGGCGGGGACGCATGCGGGCGGCGCCACTGAGGCCTTCGGTGGAGCTCCCCATGGGGCCACGAAACGCGTGAGGGGTGTGCCGAGACAGTGCCATGCGCATGGCGGAGGCAGGATTGGGAGGAGGGAGGAGGGGGGAGGAGAAAGGAGGAAGAACGCGTGGCGCTCTCTCTTCAAAAAGAAAACCCAACTCCACAGGATGGCTGGGAAAAGCCCAAGCTATCGCACCAAGTGTGCGTATACAGACAAGACCAAAGGTGCAAAGCGGAATGAATGCCTGCAGTACGATTGTGGTAACTGGGCGGATGCAAGTGAGAGGTAATTCAAATCCCAAGAAGATCGCATAGGCGATCACGTGTCATTTGAGGGAGTTTCTGTGGAACTCACGTCATCCTCACCCCCGGCGCGAAGAGCACGAGCCCAGAGCGGCCTCCGGCACCGTTTCCGGACAGATCCGGTGGATCCGGTGACGAATCCCAAACCGGCGCCCTCGCTTGAGACATCCTCACAAAACCGGCCAGCGGGAGGTGACCGAGCGGGCCGAGACCCTCCCCCCCCGTTTCCGCCGCTGGATCCGCTGATTCCGGTGACGAATCCCAACGGCGCCCTCGCTTGAGACAATCTCACAAAAACGGCCCCGGGGATGGCCGGCCCCGGGGATGGTGCCCAGAGGAGCCCAGAGCGGCCTCCGGCACCGTTTCGGACAGATCCGGTGGATCCGGTGACACGAATCCCAAACCGGGCGCCTCGCTTGAGACATCCCAAGGAAACGGCCCGGGGGAGGTGCAAGAGGAGCCAGAGCGGCCTCCGGCACCGTTTCCGGACAGATCCGGTGGATCCGGTGACGAATCCCAAACCGGCGCCCTCGCTTGAGACATCCTCACAAAAACGGCCCCGGGGGAGGTGCCCAGAGGAGCCCAGAGCGGCCTCCGGCACCGTTTCCGGACAGATCCGGTGGATCCGGTGGATCCGGTGGATCCGCCGACGAATCCCGAACCGGCGCCCTCGCTTGAGACATCCTCACAAAACCGGCCCCGGGGGAGGTGCCCAGAGGAGCCAGAGCGGCCTCCGGCACCGTTTCCGGACAGATCCGGTGGATCCGGTGACGAATCCCAAACCGGCGCCCTCGCTTGAGACATCCTCACAAAACCGGCCCCGGGGGAGGTGCCCAGAGGGGCCCAGAGCGGCCTCCGGCACGTTTCCGGACCAGATCCGGTGGATCCGGTGACGAATCCCAAACCCGGCGCCCTGCTTGAGACATCTCACAAAAACGGCCCGGGGGAGGTTGCCAGAAGGAGCCCAGGCGGCCTCAGGCACCGTTTTCTCCGGACAGTAATCCGGGGATCCGCCGACACGAATTCCAAACCGGCGCCCTCGATTCCTTGAGTACTCCAAGGTCGATCTATAGTGCGGGGGTCGAACTATAAGAGGGGTTATTCACTTTTCTGCGGGCGTATTATATAGTTCGGGCGCGGGCGGGGCGCGCCGAAAATAGTTCGACCCGCCGTTTTGGGGCAAACGGGGCTTCAGCGCCCATGCTCGCGCTCGCCCCACTGGGAGGGGTCCAACATATATTTGAGCCGACAGCAATGAATGACAACGATACACACAGAAGCGTTCTTTTCAAAGCATGCGCACAATCGGCTGGCCGCAGAACTTAGAGATGCATGCCACCGAAAACGCTCTCATGGACCTCCTTTGGCCCCTCCTTCGGCCAAATGCAGATACAGATCCACCGAAATCCTCATCCCTATAGTTCCAGTGCTTCGCTGGTTCACCGCCGCCCATGCACAGCTCCAGAAACATGTGCATTTTAGGCTTCACTTTAAAATGGGCAGGAAGCGCGTCTTGCAAAGCGGCCGTCTGCGTGCAAACTTACTCGAATGCTCTCTAAGAATGTCCACAGCAAATGGGCGATTGTCAGAGAGTGCCTCGTAACACCGACATAAGCTTTTCATCCCTGCGTGAATGGACGATTCTACAGCTGCCCGCTCGTCGACGCCATTCCTCCTATCAAGGAAAGCCTCCGCCATCTCCAATGCCCATGGAACCATGTGCCTGAGCATCCCCGCGCCGCACCTCATCTAGCCGTCGTTGCTTTTTTTCCTTTCACAACGCCCCGCGTCAGTCTCGATAGGCGGCTGGTCTTCTCACCTGGCGGCTGCCTGTCGTAGAACGCCATCAAATGACCATGTAGTGTGGAGACGCGGCCTTTCTGGGTAGTTCCAGCCACCTTTTTGTGCGTTACAAGATACCATAGCAAACCCCCTATGAAGTCAGCCGCTACTCCAAGATCAACAACGTGTAACCAATCTAGCTTCAGCAACTTCTCGTTCGCATACGGCACTTGGAAGAGAGGGCACACCTGCTCGCCTGAAACGATAATCTTCGCAAGGACTTCTGGCCATGTGCGTCGGTGCGTTCTCCACGGCGCGTCTCTCCCAGTCTGCGATTTCACCTGCGGGGAGTAGCCAAAAACACTCCTCCTCCTCCTCCTCCTCCTCCACCCCTCCTCCCCCTCCTCCTCCACCCCCCCTGAAGGGGCCGCAAAACGACGACGACGCACCCCCTCCCAGAGGGGATTTCCTTCCTCCCCTGATGTGTTGCGCTCCCATGGCCTCGTCCTTCTTGATGTTGCACAGGAAGCATACTTCGTCATCTTGCCAGCCAGGTAGCTTGAGCACCTCCTTCATCATCTTCCAGTCCCCTTTGATCTGGCAAAGCACTCCGCCAATTGGTAGGGTTGCATCGGCCACTTGTCGGCGCTTCCTCCAGGCGTCCTGCGCGCCGAAGGGAGAGCCGTCGTGCCGTGCCGCCGGCCAGCGCTTCGCAGCCAAGTGAACAAAGCTCCACTGCACCACTGCAAAAACATCATCAAATGTGTTGGGGCCCACGTGCTCTTTGAGGAACGCTGTGATTGGGACCCGCAGGTTTTTCCAGCGCCCCGCAGCCCCTGGCAACATGAGGCTGATGATCTCTGCGCTCATCGATCGGTCCCAAAAGCAAGGGACCCCGTCCTGCCACACGCCCAGGGCCACCAGGTCGTTGCAACCACTCTCCGCCCTGGCTCTTTGCACGTGGCGCAGAGACACGCCGTCGAGACTCGACGTCTCCAGTAGCACGCTCCGCTCGCCAAAATGATGAAGTTGATGAAGTATTTCGTGAGGAAGCATCATCGCTAAGTCCATCAGTTGTTCTGTTTCAGACTTGGGGCCCCAGCCCCTCACCTGGCAGTGATAGAGCGGAGGCCACCCTTTCCTGAAGAAATCCCGCCTGAACTTCCTGGCAGCGTTTTTCATGCCCGACGTTGACTCCGTAGTGTGCAGGTCGGAGAGACCTGTCGCAGATGCAGAGACGCAGTCATTGATCAGCTGAGCGCCGCGCTGCCCGCTGACCACGTTGCTGCTTATCAGGTCCTGCACGTTCGCTCTCAGCCGCCTCTCCGGCGGCAAGCCCAACCTGTCATAAGGCAACCGCCGCCTGGAAAGCACCCCGCGGGGCCCGCGGGAGACAGGCGCGAGCGCGGCGGCCTTGAGCCACTGCAGTGGCTACGGACATGCGCGGCTGAGGCAAGGGGCCCTTGCCCTTTCCCGCGCCCCTCCTCCGCGCCCTCCTTCAATCCCTTTCATGCCCCTCCCCTCCTGCTACTCCCCTCCTGATGATACCAAGCCCCCCTCCCCCCCGCCCCCCCCTCCCCCCACGCCCCTGCGATGAGGGGGGCTTCTTCACTGGCAAACCCAGAAACACGCGGCCCCTCACGAAGGGGCACCCCTGGCAGAGGAAGCGGCAAGTTCTCGTTTTCCCACGGGCGTCGGAAAGGCAGCGCTGCATGCGCGTCGTCGGGCGAGGCAGAGCATCTCAAACCCTACTGCATATATGCATGTAAATACTGATATGTAGATGTAGGGCCGCAGCTCAATTGAGGAACTTCTTGAAGCGCTTGACCGAGAGCTGAATGCCCTCGAACATGTGCTCGTGTGTGTTGTAGGCGGCCTGGACCTCATTCTTCAGCTTATCGTACATGTCCGTGTCCTTGCCGACAGAATCAGCGCCCTCAATTTTCGCAATCAGAACCTCCATCGCCGTCTCGTGCTGGTCCGCATTGTCCACGCACTTCTTGCACTCATTGGCCCAGTTCTGGAAGCTCTGACGGTCCTTCTGATCCTGATCCCCAGCCTTCGCGAGCAACTGATTCTTCGTGTGCTTTAGGAACTTCAGCTCCTTCTGATACTTGACCAGCATTTGCCTTGGTAGGGATCATAAACAAGCAATGCGCCGACATGCTTTTCAACGCAAACAACGCACGACAGAACGGATACGAACCAGTTTCTATCGCCATCCCCTCCAGGAGGGGCGGCGGGGGCGTGGCGGGGGAGAGGGCCCCCCTCTGGGAGGGGTCTGGCAGAGCACCAGAGATGGAAGGGCAGGGGGCGGCTGCCGAGGACGGCGCGCGATCTCGTCCTTCTTACTCACGATCTCTGGCCAGTGCGGATTCTCGATCTTCACCTCGCCGCCCCCACCCGACCCCGAAGCGCTGGACGACGGGAGCTCGGCCATCCTGATGCCTGCAGCTTCGAGTTGCTTCAGGTTCTTCAGGTTGGACGTCCCCTTGAAGGTGCGCGAGTCCTTCGTCACCAGCTGGTCATCGTCCATGTTGCGCTCGACGAAGTACCACTCCTTCCACAGAGGCCTGTCCTTGACATCTTCCTTGATGGGGAATTCTTCTTTGGTGCCATGCTCTTCGCTGTTCTCCTCCCACCATTCCTGCACGAAGGCAGTGGCTTCCTGGATGTTCGCAAAGTCTTTGATGGTGAGGTTCTTGAGGGCCAGTGCCTGCGATACATTCCGGTACCCTTTCTTGGCAGAGCGCGTGTGCACCTCTTCATTCGTGCATCTCTCTTCGAAGGTGGCCAACCAGTCAAGTGTCTTATCCTTGTCACTCGCGAAGGTCTGCAAGAAACGCTTCCGATCGGCTGGGTCCTTCATCCCGTTCCAAAGCGCCTGGGCTGCTCTGGCGGATTCTGCTGTGCTCGTAGGTTTCCCGCTGCCGTCCTTCTTCTCCGACTGGTACTTGAGCCACGCCCTCATCTTGTCGGCCTCCTGCTTGTCGAGCCCGTGCCCCTTCGGGGCCGCCTTCGACTTCTTCGCCGCTGGTGCGCCCTGGCCCTCGATCTTCTTCTTCGGCGCCATGCTGCACAACGGTGTGAAGAGAGTGCCCAGCAGGAGCAGAGGAGAGACTACTCCTGGGGCGGGCATGGCTGCCGCGGGACTGACCCCTGAAATTTGGGATACAGCAGCAAAATCGAAATGCCCTGCGGCAGCCGAAACGCCTGCGAATGGCAAGTAGATCGTCGGGGGCCTTCCCCGCGCACTCCAGTGGTGCGTGTGGGTGTGGTGTGGTGCTGTGGGTGTGGCGTGCGTGGTGGTACATTTCAGGATCGTCGAGCCTTCCCCTCAGCCAGGGGTTCGTTTCTCTCCCCTCGAAGGGGCTCGCAACCCACGCGGTCGCCTCCTCCCCCTCGAAGAGAAGGGGTGCTACCTCATCAGCGGCGAGGCGGGGAGGGGGAGGGGATGTGCCAGGGCCTCCCCCTCAGTAAGGGGTGCGCGCCCCCTCAAAAAGGGGCACCCCCCTCTCTGGATTGCTTTGCGCGGCAGGCAAGCACAGGGGCCCGAACGACTCACCCATGATGCAATGCTACTGCTCCCCCCTGCTGCCCCTGCTCACACTGCCCCCCCTCATTAAAGGGGCTCACCCTCAGTGAAGGACGGCGGTGCCCCTCCGCAAGGGGCCCGTCAAAGATGTTTCAGGGGCCCCCCTCAATCAGGAACACCGCGCCCCCCAACCCCCCTAGGGGGCCCGTCAGATACGGCCCAGCCCCGCCCCCTCCCCCCCCACCCTCAGCCAGGGGCGTTTCGCCCCTCAGCGGGACTCGTCTGGCCCCCATGCAGCGATGGGGGGGTGCACTGCAAGCGACCTTGAGAGAGATTCTCTTAAGAGAATTCTCTTAAGAGAATTCTCTTAAGAGAATTCTCTTAAGAGAATTGTTGGTTTTGCCTGAGACATCCACACAATTCTCTTAAGAGAATTCTCTTAAGAGAATTCTCTTAAGAGAATTCTCTTAAGAGAATTCTCTTAAGAGAATTCTCCAAAGAGAATTTCCCCTTAAGATAATCGGTTTCGTGATCGCCCGTCCCCTCTGCCAGGGGCAGCCGCGCGCGCCCCTGCAATGAAGGGGCCGCAGTCAATCAGAGTCCCCTTAACCCGTACCGCCTCTATTCTGGCGCGAGAGGCCGCGCAAATGTATATGGATGTCGGCGCCGTCGCCGACGCGGTCGCCCCGCGGCTCAGGGCGCGCCGTCCTGGGGCGGATGGGGGTGCAGGAGGAAGATTGACAAGGAGGAAGAGCAGAAGCAAGAGGGATATGGACAAGGAGGAGGGCGGGCGACAAGCAGGAGCAGGAGGAAGAGTGACCAGGAGGATGGAGAAGCGGTCCTAGCCCCTCTTAGAGGTCGCCTTCGGGCGCTTGCCCTTGTCCTTCTCAGTGTCCTTGTCCTTGTCTTTGTCGCCCCTCCCTCCTTTCGAGGGTCTGCCCCCCGCCTGGTCCGCGCGGGGCCTTTTTTTTGCTTTGGGGTCCTTCTTTTTGTTGTCTGCGTTCTCCGCGTCCGCCCTGGCTGCGTCCGCCGTTGCTGCGCCCGTCTCTGGCTGCTCTGGTGTTGCCGCTTCTGGCGCTGCCGTCTCTGCCGCCTGCCGCTCCTCTGCCTCTCGTTTCTGTTTCTGCTCCGCTTCCTCCTTGGCCCGCGCTGCGTCCTCCGCATCCTTGGCAGCCTTGGCCGCCTCTTCCGCCCTCCGCGCGGCCGCTTCGGCAGCCAGCAGCCTCGTCCTCGCCTGCGCTTCGGCGGCCTCTGCTGCCCTCTGCAGCTCCAGGCGGGCCTCTGCCTCCCGCCTCAGCGCGGCGTCCCTCTGCTGTTGTTGCGCCCGCCTCAGGCGGATGATCTCCTGCTCTGCCCTGCGCTCCTGCTCCTGCCGAAGGCGCTCCTTGTGCCTTTCGACGCCCCTCTGCGCCGCCTCCGTGCGATTCAATGCCCGCAAGAGCCTCCGATGCTGCCTTGCGTGCTCTTCCTCTAGCCTCATCAGCTCATCAGGCTCCTCTGACTCCGCTTCCTCCTCCATGCCCTCTTCCTCCTCGCCCTCATCCTCCTCTTCTTCCTCCCCCTCTCGGGCTCCGTCGTCGGATCCGTCAACCTGCATTGCTTCGGCAGGTGCTGCCGCTGCTGCTGCTGCTGCTGCGGGCGGTGCTGCTGCTGCTGCTGCTGCTGCGGGGTGTCCAGCCGCTGCTGCTGCTAACAGTGCTGCGGGTGGCGGGCCGATCGGTGGCGTTGGCCCCCCCTGCGGGGGCGGCGGCTGCGCTGCTGTTTCGTTCTGCTGCTCCTGTCGGGGAACGACGAAGTAAGCTCACCCCCATGAGAGGGGCCTCTTCTTGCGTTTATTCGGTCCCCCCTCGTTTATCCCCTCAAACAGGGGCCCTCCCTTCTTGGCAGCGCGGGGCAGAGGGGGGGGTGCGGTCCTGCAGCAGGCCGACCAAGACCGCCTCCCTGGTATCGCACCTCCGCTGCCAGTGCCTGGCAGGCGCAGAAAACTGACCAGGATAAACATTGAGAAAATCAAAACATCAAACCGACATAACTTCATTCCTCAATGTTTGAGGGTTCCCCCCTCCCCACCACTTGCACCCTTGCGTTGCCTGGCTCTGGCGACCTCGCTCTTGCCGCCCCTCCACCTCCTCCCGTTGCGGTCGCGGTCGCCGTGCTCGTGGAACCACTGGGTCGCGTGGTGTTCCTGGCACGCCTTGCCAACGCACACCGAGAAGAAGGTGTGTTTGCCGCACTGCCAACACTTCTTGCAGTTCGCCTTGCGAAGCCACAAGCGGTGGGACGAGCGGGTGTACCGCTTCCTGTGGTCCTGGAAGTCCAGCATGAATTCCTCCTCCGCCTCGCTGTCGTCGTCGTCGACCTCAAAGACAGGCGCGTGCCCGTCCTGCAGGGTGTCTCTGTAAATCAATCCCTTCAGGAAGGGTCACGGGTCTCTGTGAATGAATCCCCTCAGGAAGGGGAGGTTCTATCGATAAATCCCCTCTGGCAGGGGTCTCTGTAAACGGATCCCCTTCTCTGTAAACGGATCCCCTCAGGAAGGGGCGCCTTAACCACGTGTACCCCCAGCTCCTCGTGAGGCCGCTTGCCGCCGCCACCGCCTTCTGGAGGCAGCCCGCCGCCGCAGCCGCCCGACATCATCATGCCGGAAGCCTGGGGTCCAGAACGGTTGCGGCCGAAAGTTTTTAGTCAGACTCAAAAGGCTAAAATCTGGGGGCCTCGTGGGAGGCCCTTCGGGGGGGTGAATGCAATGGAATGTCATAGGAATTCGTCCAATTTTAGACCCCCCTTTTTTTGCTAAAAAAGGTGGGTCTAAAACTCGGCTGCTGGATTGATTTTTTATCGCCCAGATGGCCAAACAAGTGGCCGTCACTCTTACTTTTCTCCTCATCCTGCCCCAACTCCCCCCTTGCATTCTGCTTCCGCGCGGCCTGGAGCGCCGAGAGGCACACGATGAGCGCCCGCATGGCCGCGAGCTCGGGGCGGGGGGCTGGCCCCCAAGCGCGCTGGGCGTCAGCTCTGTCGAACGGTTGCGGATGAAGAACATGAAAGCAAATGGGAGAGGGATGGAACGAGGAGGAAACGCAATGCCATACACATAATGAGTAAGCAGACTGCCGCACCTTTGATCCCCTCCCCGAGGGGCCCCCTCTCGGAGGGGGCCGTTGCCCTGTCTTATCGCGAGTGTGCTGAAGCCCCTCTTAAGGGGTTCCCCTCTTAAGGGGTCCCATCACTCGCCAATCCATCGCGCGGCCCCCTCACGGAGGGGCGCCCCTGCGATGAGGGGGTGTCGTCTAGCACTGGAGAGGGCGCTCTGCCAACGGGTATGGCGATGGCAATGGCGATGAAGACCGTAAGGATGATGATGATGATGGATGCGATGATGAGGATGGATGCGATTAGTCGCCCAAGCGCTGTGCCACTAAGCGCTCAGCCTCCGCCTTAGCAGCTTCCTTGGTGTCAGCCACGGTGCCGTCGACCAAGGCCTTCTTCAGCTCTGCGCCGATCTCCCTGAGCGTGGCCTCGTCCAAGGTGTCCTTGTACTTTTTCCCGCCGAAACTCACAAACTGGTTCTTCTCACCGTGCGTCCGCTTCAACCCGATAGAGTGGTCCCTCTTGTAGTACATCACGCTGTACCCGCGGTCGGCGTGGCCAGCGGGGGGCCCAGCGCCGACCGAGGGCTCATCTGCAGCATCCACGGGCTCATCGGGTTCCAGCTGCTCTTCCTCCTCCCCCTCATCGTCCTGGTCCGTCTCCGTGTTCGCGGCGGCTGCACTGGGCTTTCTCATTGCAGGCTTCTTTGCCACTACATGTCCTGCTGGCTTCCCTTTTTTGCACGCTTTCGCCTTCGCCTGCGCGGCTGCCGCTCTTGCTGCCAGGAGGGCGTTGGGCTGCTCCGTCTTCTCCGTCCTGCCGTCGGGAAACACGGCATCCAAGAAACCATCGCCTCCTTTCGTCAGTGTTCCCCGCTCCTCCCTGTCTGCGAACTTCATCACCATGCACATCGGCTCGGAGTTGAAATCGAAATACGTGGCCAGGGGATCCTGGGGCGGGTCTCTCACTTGCCCCTCCCGAGCTCCCCTCCCGAAGGGGTTCGGTTACGCCGTGAAAAATCAAAACTGCTCCCCTCCCCCCCCACCCTGCCCGCCCCCTCCGATCCTCCTTCGGGGCCGCGGCGGGCGGGTCAGCGAGCTCGACGTCCTCCTGCGACGAGAACACCACCATCGGGCTCCACGTGGCAACCTTCTGTTTCTTCCCTGCCGGTTTCGGAGGCGGGCTGATGCCGAAGGCGTTCTTGATGACATTGCGCCTGCTGCCCCCATCTGCGCTGGACGACGCGGCGGCCGTGGAAGATTTTGGAGGGTTCATCTCTATGTCGGAGCTGCTGTCGGCGCGTTTTTTGCTCTCTCCTGTGCTTGGGCTTGCCCTGCCAGGCTGCAGCCCCATTGCCACCCCAAGCATTTTTGCGTGCGCCTCCAGCTTCCCCCCCGTCTTGGCGATGTAGAACTTGTTGCAAACATGGCTGAAAGCGTTGGCCACCTCCTGGCAGAAACGCCTACACTCTTCCTGGTGCATGTTCGGCTTCTGCTTCAACACGACGTCCTGGAGGTTCTTCCATTTGACGCGTGTGGTGAGCTGCGCAAGCGGCAAGAGAAACGGCATGTTGTTCTTCATGAAGTCATCTATGCCCCCTTGCAGTTGGCATTTTTCGATGAGATCAATGTGCTGTTTCACGAGCGGCTTCAACTGTTCCTCAGTCACAGAAGAAGCCCGTATCTTCACCTCCGTCTTGCCCTTGACCATTGCCCACCCCCCGCGCAGTGCGCGCAAGCAAGAGTAGCGCTATGTGCCCTCGAGCCTTCGCAGCTGCGGGATGTTGTAACATGCGCGCAATGTGATGCAGCCGATACCCCTCGCTCAGGGGACGCATGCCCCCTCACTCAGGGGATCCTTAACAATGCGCGAGCGAAGAAAAGTACGACCTGGCCAAAAATCATGGGTTGGACTATAGTGCGACCCAAGGAAAGTGCCAGGTCGATCTATAGTTCGACCCCGCACTATAGATCGACCTTGGAGTCTCAAGGTTGAGACATCCTCACAAGACCGGCCCCGGGGGAGGTGCCCAGAGGAGCCCAGAGCGGCCTCCGGCACCGTTTCCGGACAGATCCGGTGGATCCGGTGACGAATCCCAAACCGGCGCCCTCGCTTGAGACATCCTCACAAAACCGGCCCCGGGGGAGGTGCCCAGAGGAGCCCAGAGCGGCCTCCGGCACCGTTTCCGGACAGATCCGTGGATCCGCTGGATCCGCTGGATCCGGTGACGAATCCCAAACCGGCGCCCTCGCTTGAGACATCCTCACAAAACCGGCCCCGGGGGAGGTGCCCAGAGGAGCCCAGAGCGGCCTCCGGCACCGTTTCCGGACAGATCCGGTGGATCCGCTGGATCCGGTGACGAATCCCAAACCGGCGCCCTCGCTTGAGACATCCTCACAAAACCGGCCCCGGGGGAGGTGCCCAGAGGAGCCCAGAGCGGCCTCCGGCACCGTTTCCGGACAGATCCGGCTGGATCCGCTGGATCCGGTGACGAATCCCAAACCGGCGCCCTCGCTTGAGACATCCTCACAAAACCGGCCCCGGGGGAGGTGCCCAGAGGAGCCCAGAGCGGCCTCCGGCACCGTTTCCGGACAGATCCGATCCGCTGGATCCGCTGGATCCGGTGACGAATCCCAAACCGGCGCCCTCGCTTGAGACATCCTCACAAAACCGGCCCCGGGGGAGGTGCCCAGAGGAGCCCAGAGCGGCCTCCGGCACCGTTTCCGGACAGATCCGGTGGATCCGGTGGATCCGGTGACGAATCCCAAACCGGCGCCCTCGCTTGAGACATCCTCACAAAACCGGCCCCGGGGGAGGTGCCCAGAGGAGCCCAGAGCGGCCTCCGGCACCGTTTCCGGACAGATCCGGTGGATCCGCTGGATCCGCCGACGAATCCCAAACCGGCGCCCTCGCTTGAGACATCCTCACAAAACCGGCCCCGGGGGAGGTGCCCAGAGGAGCCCAGAGCGGCCTCCGGCACCGTTTCCGGACAGATCCGGACAGATCCGGTGGATCCGCGCCCCGGGGGAGGTGCCCAGAGGAGGAATGAGGAGGAGGAGGAGGAGGAGGAGGAGGAGGAGGAGGAGGAGGAGGAGAAGATGATGGAGCTGCGGGGTGGAGGAGGACAGACGGAGGCAAGAGAAGGATGGAGGAGGAGGAGGAGGAGGAGGAGGAGGAGGAGGAGGAGGAGGAGGAACCTCATCCTCACCCTCGCCAACAAGCGCACGCACCTTCTTCTATATACAGAAACTCCCGATCAACCGCAGAGCGGCCGGCTAGTATTACCGTTCATCTTCTGGTGTTGGGTCTTTGTATTCCTTCCGCAACGTCGGGCTCCCGCACCCCCCGTGTTTTCTTCCGTCCGGTTCCCTTATTCTGCCCCCCCCATTCTTCCTCCTGCTGGCTCCCGAATCGGGCAGCCTGAGTGGCTCCAACTTTCGTTGTGACTATAATGCCGCGTGGCCGCTGCGACCAGGCTGGTTCCTGGCGGCCTGGTCGTTGGATCCTCGCGCAAACTCTTAGCTGAGCTGCGCTGCACTATGGTAGGCAACGCTATACTATTGTGTACAACGCTATGGTCTGATAGTGCTATCTGTGAGTATTGTCACATGCCGAGGCTAGGTAATGGCACGATGGCGTGGTGGCATGCGAATGTTAATTTTAATGACAACGGTGCGACTGATACCATGCTGTGCGAACGTCATGGTCTGATATGACCGCCTAGATTCTGACCATGCGGTAAAATGGCGTGATATCGCTGTGCCGTGATAGCATCAAGTGCGGTTACCCTCACAATTGCACTCTCCGTTTCCACGCATGTATGGAGGGCCCCAACTGCTTTGGGGACCGACATGATTGTTTTCAACACAATTGCTTGCATAGCTTGCCTTCATCGGGCTCTTCTAATGTACGCAATCCCCCCTTCCCCGGCAACGCCAAGACATCTCAACAAACTTACACATCGGATGCTGCTCGATGAGAAGATCACGTTTCACCCGATAAACCCGTGGTGCGCAAAGACATGCACCGATCTGCTGACGTACGCTACGTCATGCAGGCATGCTGGCTTGAGCTGCACATGCCGCAACAACGGCAGGAGAAACGGTGTCTGATCATCGCTCCCCGCAGACCTAGAACCTAAGCAACACCCGACCGCAAGGGCAAATATCAAATCCGCCGATCTGGCATGTGAGCTTCTGAGAGCGTGAGTTTGAGCTCGCTCAAGCTTCGCTCTGCAAGGGGGTGGGGCAGTCCTGGGGGAGGGGGGACGCCATTCCCGACGCAATTCCCGACGCATGTAGTGCTCAGGGGCGGGGGGCCCACGCCATTAAGGGTAAGGGGGAGGGGACGCCATTCCCGACGCACTTAGTGCTCGGGGGCGGGGGGGGCCCACACCATTCCCGACGCCGTTCCGACGCTCTGACAATGAAGGGGGGGGAGGGCGACGCCATTCCAAACGCCGTTCCCGACGCATGTCGTGCTCGCAAGACGCCTCCAAGACGCCCTAATAGGTAGCCAACCACTGCGAAGAGAGACGCACGAGATCCAAATCGTCAAATTCCTATGGGATAACGTGCCTTGTTACCTTAGACGACATTTCGGCCTTCACGACGTTGCCGACAGTCCCAGGAGCCCCCGAGACCGCGACA
Source organism: Prorocentrum cordatum (assembly GCA_963575745.1). Lineage (NCBI taxonomy): Eukaryota > Dinophyceae > Prorocentrales > Prorocentraceae > Prorocentrum > Prorocentrum cordatum. Next base: position 32,283 of record CAUYUJ010016934.1, read on the forward strand.
AGACGGCTCACGAGGCTCCCAAGACGACCCCCCAACGGCCCAAGAGGGCGCCTAGACGGCCCAAGAAGCGCCCAAGCCGGCCCAAGAGGGCTCCAAGACAGCCCCAGGAGAGGCCGAAGAGGGGGAACCCGAACCGACAATCCCAGCCTTTACCCTTACGAGGTTCTCACGAGGCTCCAAGAAGCCCCCAAAGGCCCCAACAGGCTCACAAGACCCCAGAAGGCCCCCAAGAGACCCGAAAGAGGCCCCAAGAGGCCCCAAAACCACCCCCGAGAGGCCTCCCCAGGTCCCTTGCTCAATCCCCTGAGCTACTGTGGGCCCGGACCCCAAGCTCTCAAATCTCTTGGGGCTCCCCGCGCGCCCTCTGGGGCCCCCCAGAATGTTCCCGCATGACCTTTTCGAGCCCAAGAGACGCCCAAGACGGGCCAACAGGGCCCCAATCACCGAACGACAGGTCCAAGATGCCCAAGTTGCCCCAAGACGGCCCGAGAAGCTTTCGAGACGCCCCAAGAGCCCCACGAGCCTTCCCCAAGAGGGCCCCGAGAGGCAAAAATCAGTCATTCCCTCTGAATTGTTAAATGTGTGTGTTTTTGTATATTTTTGTGTGTGGTGTGTGTGTGTGTACATGTGTGTGTGTGTGTGTATGTAAGTGTGTGTGTGTGTGCGTGTGTGTGTGTGTGTGTGCGTGCGTGCGTGCGTGCGTGCGTGTGTGTGCGTGTGCGTGTGCGTGTGCGTGTGCGTGTGCGTGTGCGTGTGCGTGTGCGTGTGCGTGTGCGTGTGCGTGTGGGGTGTGGGGTGTGGGGTGTGGTGGTGTGGTGGTGTGTGGTGTGTGGTGTGTGGTGTGTGGTGTGTGGTGTGTGGTGTGTGGTGTGTGGTGTGTGGTGTGTGGTGTGTGGTGTGTGGTGTGTGGTGTGTGGTGTGTGGTGTGTGGTGTGTGTGTGTGTGTGGTGTGTGTGTGGTGTGGTGTGTGGTGTGTGGTGTGTGTGTGTGTGTGTGTGTGTGTGTGTGTGTGGTGTGTGTGTGTGTGTGTGTGTGTGTGGTGTGTGTGTGTGTGTGTGCGTGCGTGCGTGCGTGCGTGCGTGCGTGCGTGCGTGCGTGCGTGCGTGCGTGCGTGCGTGCGTGCGTGTGTGTGTGTGGTGTGTGTGTGAATGTGTGTGTGTGTGAATGTGTGTGTGTGTGTGTGTGTGTGTGTGTGTGTGTGTGGGGGGGGGAGGGTTCTCTCCTTTTCAAGCTTCCGACGTTCCCTGCTCTCACTTTTACGTCCTCCCGTCCGCACCCCTGAGAATTCACATCATCAACATCAACACCACCGTCATCATTGTCAGCATCATTGTGGGCACACCGCTACCATCATCAAAACCACAATCACCATCACCATAATCACACTCCTGATTCTCGTCGTCGTCATCACCATCTTCATGCTCTTTACCATGGCCATTACCATGATAAACATCATCATAATCATAATCATAATCATAATCATATTCATAATCATAATCATAATCATAATCATAATCATAATCATAATCAGCATCATCATCATCATCATCATCATCATCATCATCATCATCATCATCATCATCATCATCATCATCAGATTCATCATCACTATCTGGAGCGCCCCTGATCGGCGGCACTGGCCGGAGGCCAGCACAATTTGTATTCGATGTCCCGCATCTCGAACGACCATGCTTGCACTTCATCACGACAGTGGCGGTTGCTGGGGGAGTGGGTAGCCACGATGAATCATTGCTTTTTGATGCCAAGTGCCACATTCAGCAAGGACGGGCGCTAAAAGGCGAGGTCCTTCAAGCCCATCTGCAGAGCCCATCCACCAGTCCCAGCACTCCAGGCAGTATTTTGACTTTTGCCCTGGCACCTGGGCTCCGCAACCAGGAGCAGCAGCAGCAGCCGAGGCGGTAGCAGCAGGCGCAGACATGTCAGGTTTGCCAGCAAGTGAGATGGACAACTGCACCGGACGCAGAAAGAACCGTGAGGGTGGGGGGGGAAAGAGGGAGAGAGGCAGGGAGGGAGGGCGGACAAAAGGATGAGGAACGCAGGGCGGGAGAGAGGAGGGAAAACGGAGCGAGGCAAGAAGCAGGAGGGGGAGAGTGCCCAAATCCTCAAGCACCGTCCACACGCGACAGACCCCAGATTGGGATCGAGGCATCCTGGACTTGCTTCTTTTCCCCCACCACACGCGAGAATCATCAGATCTGACAGCCAGCCGGAAACAAAGCAAAAGAAGCACTGGGAGAGGCACTGAAGGAGAAGGAGGAATAAGCACGGGAGTGGCAGAATCGGGACATCCCTGACGTACAGCCTGCCGTCGGCGATCGATATCTCCATAGCGGACCAGGGCCTAACCAAAGACTGCGATTCTGGCAGCCGCCAGCGCTGCCAGGTGCGACGGCGGAGGGCTGAGCTGCGTGGTCCTCTATCTGGGCTTGCCTCCCAAGGCTGTCATACAAGCTGTGTCGCAGCACGGTGCTGCACCGAATCTGACATGTGCTGGCCCTGGAAACGACCGTTGAGATTCCATTCATCAGTGCGATTGCCGCCACACTTTCTGGTTACACTCTCAATTGCATTCAAACCGACCATGTCTACGAAGATGCCGTTCTATCGTGACCTTCCTACAAGCACGCATCGCTCATATGCAAGTCTGCCGACTCATGACTCGAATTCTGGCGCTATGAATGTCGCAAGCAAGGCAGGAATGGAAATACTAGCAACGAGCAAGCATTAGGCCATCGAGCTCAACCCTGCCACACAGAATTATGAATGAACGGTGTGCACAATACTGCACGGTCAGTTGCACTGACAAACCCATTATGCGGGTGCCTAACCTTCATGGGGCACCCTGCTCGTACAGCTCCTACTCGAAACACCTCTACGACCATGCATACATTGGCAGCGGTATCATCACGTGTGGCAAAGGGGTTCGGCGAAACCAAAAGAATTGCGAGCAGGGACTCGACACGTCACACTCGCATGCTCAATATGTACACACATGCTGGATGTACGTGGGCCTGGCGTCGACTCTCATCGAATTGGCTCTGACAAGAAAAATGCCGACAATGTGTTTGCGCCAAAAACTTCCGAGGGGGGAGCAGCAGAAAAGGGGGAGGATGGTGATGATGATGATGATGATGATGATGATGATGACGATGATGATGATGATGATGAGAAAACCTGAGGCGAGCGTGCGCTAACCGGAGAATTTGGCCAGCGCGCGACGAGAGCACGGGCGGCAGTCGGTAACGCATTTGGCTGGCTGGCAGTGGCCGTTCCGCATTTGCTATAAAAGGTGGAGCGCGAGGGCAACGCGTCGGATGGTGGCCCGGAACGACAGCTCGCTCGGCACAGGCGGGTAGGCTGCTGAGGGGCCCAGCCCCCCGCTCGTCAGCGCGCTGATGATGGGTGGAGGGTCGGGGGACCAGAGGAGGCTCAAGAGGCGAAGACAGGGAATGAATCTGGCTGCTCGAAGCAGCCGAACACACAGCTGCGTGGCGCGAGCACGTGCGTGCGGGCGTTGGTCGTCCACCCGCCAGCCAGGGTCTTGAGTGTTGCCCACCGCCTGCTGGGGCGAACGCTGCGCGGGAAATTGGCGAGCGACTCCCATCGCTCGGACAGTGGCTCGGGGTGGATATGTAAGCCCCACGCGCCAACCCGCTTTGTGAGGGCGACTGTGAAGGGCGAGGTGAATGAGGACTTGCAGAGAGATGCAGCAAAGGCTCTCTGGAAGTGGTGGCGGTGCGGCGGCTGGGCTTCCAACGCCAAAGCCTTGTCCGCCTGCGCTGCGCGGTGAGCATCTTGCATCATCGCTGGTGCGAATGGAGGAGTGCGCTGCACGTCTTGCAGCTGGGTGTAGCACTGCACAATGGGGCGCGGTTGCCCCCAGAAGCTGGGAGACCACAGTCCGTCCAACCAGCGTTGGAAAGAGTGAACTGCACTTTCCTCCCACACCGCGTCACGGAGCAGAGCGAAGTGAGATCCTCATAGCTCAGCCAGAGCGCGCGACGCAGAAAAAGCGGCAGCCGCGACAGACATCACCTGTAATCAGCGAATCACAGGTGGCGGCGACCAATCCGCCATGGCGAGAAGGTCTACCCTGCGGAAATTGTTCGGCGGCAGACCGAACATCTGGTAGAACATGTGCCCACGGCTTTCGCATGGCGCGGGGGCTGGGAAAAATGGCCCACCTAACTTAAAGTAGACAAAACTGACTTGTTACAGAGACGGACCGTGGCCTCGCTTCCAGAGTGCACGCGCCGAAGCGAGCGAGCGCGCTGCCGCCATGTCTGCCGAGGGGCGCGCCACTGGTCAGCCAGAGAGGCCGATGGGCCAAGGAGGATCCCGAAGTATTCGGCACGCCCCTCGATCGAAAACGCACGCCAGGAGGGCGCGAGCGCGGGGGGCAGGTCCCGGGCATGGGCAATGGTGGCAGGCGACGCTGCCGCCCAAACAGAAACAGCAACACGCCTGCGAGCCTCGAGTGAGAGGAGAGCGAGGCCGGCAGCAGCATCAGAGGCCTCAGTCACTTTGCCGATCACCCCGATGGATTCGCACGCGATGCCCAGGTCGCCCGCGCATGCGCCCAGGTAGTTCGGCGAGGTAGCATCCGCGCTGTCCAGCTCGATGGCGGCGGCGACGCGGCGGACCAGAAGGCCCATTGCAATCGCCCGGGCGGGCTCACTCTCAGGGCAGCCCTGGGCAACGCCCGACTCGATCGCGAATGCGGGGCGGCGTGCGCCGTCGACCTTGACCGAGGAGGCGGGCGCGCAGTGCATGGCCTCGAGCAGGCGCATGTTGTCCGTCGGCAGTCCGAAGCGGCGCAACGCTTGGAAGAGCCGCGATCTGCCGAGAGACGGCAAGGCCGACGCGAAGTCGAAGCCGACGAAGACGGGGCGGCGCCCCATGCCATTCTCCAAGAGGCTACCGCGGCGCATACCAGCGTCCAGTCGCGCAATGTGCTGCGTGAAGTTCCTGCCCATGACGAAGCCCTGCTGCGCCTTTTGGATCCGCTCGGCAACGAACGGCTTGGCGGGGTCGTTCGCGGCGCCGGCGATGGCCCTGGTGCCCGTGTTCTTCAGAGAGAGTGCGCGAGTGTCCTCGGGCAGGCGATCAGTCGCGAACTCGCCCAGGAGGTCGCCACCCCTCGGAAGACACGCAAAGTCTGAGTCGTTCCAGTCGCGGGGGGCCGAGTGCCCCGAGCAGAGGTGAGAGCCAGGTCCTCCAGGATGGAGAGCGAGCGGTCGCGGGCGATCCAAGAGCTGCACGGCAATCTGTCTGTGCCAGGCGCCGAAGGGGAAGTCCGCGTCAGGAAGGCCCGCAGCGGGTGCATGGATGGCGGCAGGGTGTCCAGCTCGCCCCCCAGCGGCGCGCGCATGTCAACGCGCGCGCGGGCGGCGTCGGAGTCGACGGTCCTGCGGGGGAAGGTGGGGCGCCTGTGGTTGCGCGGTGCGTCGACCATGTTGCCGTTCTCTCTCTCTCTCTCTCTCTCTCTCTCTCTCTCTCTCTCTCTCTCTCTCTCTCTCTCTCTCTCTATCTCTCTATCTCTCTCTCTATATTTCTCTCTTTTCTCTCTCTCTCTCTCTCTCTCTCTCTCTCTCTCTCTCTCTCTCTCTCTCTCTCTCTCTCTCTCTCTCTCTCTCTCTCTCTCTCTCTATCTCCTCTTTCTCTCTCTCTCTCTCTCTCTCTCTCTCTCTCTCTCTCTCTCTCTCTCTCTCTCTCTCTGGCCACGGCAGCAGGGCCATCTAGGCCCGTGGCCTTGATTCCTCGGAGGACGAGTCGGCGTTTCCAGGGGGCCCAGAGGAGGGCGCGCTTCTGAGAGACCCGCAACGCCCTCTGGAGCTTCCCAGGGGGCAAGGCCTCTGGGTGGCCCCGTGGGAGCCTCGCTGCCCGCTGCGCCAGAGAGCGCCAGCGCGCCTCGAAGTCGCGGCGCAAGGAGGACGAGAGGTTCACGAACTGGGCGCCATCGGTCAGCCTCAGGGTCGGGGAGTCGACGTCGAAGAAGCGTTCCCCCAGCCCCGTGGCAGCGTGAAGGCGTCGCGCCGGCTGAACAACTCGGCGCCAGATCGCCCGCGAGATCGAGCGCGCGGCGATGACCCTGCCGCCCAAAAAACCTGGCTTGGCGAGGTCACCCGAGCTGAGGCGGACCCTGTCGCTTATGACATGTAGTGCCTGTGCTGACGCCAGCGGGTCTCGATGGGGAGGTGCTGCGCGTCCGCAGCGTCGATGATGTTCTGCAAGTATGCGGCGTAGCTGGGGTCGCGGAACACAGCTGGAGAAATGGCTTGCTCGGCAGGTGGCGCGCGCGGCTCGACGCCGATCGAGAAGGAGATGACGGCGCGGTCACTGAGGCGCTAGTCATAGAAAATGGCGGCGCCGCGCAGAACATGGACAGCCATCGAGAGCTCCTGCGCCGCGTGGGAGGGGAGGCCGGTGAACGCGCGGTCGATGGATGAAGCAGCGTAGTCTGCAGCGCTAAAGCGCGCGGGGAACTCGACCTCGACCGACCTAAAATCAAAAAGAGCATTCCAAAAAGGCCGCTGCTGCATTATCCGGCTGAAAGCGCGCATCGCCAGGAGCCGGTCGAAACTGCTCGGCGGGCGGCCGGCGGTGTCGAAGTCACCCATGGCCAAGAGGGTGCGCGCAGTGTAGTCGCGAGCCGCCCACTCGCGGAGCGCGTGCCAAGCTGCGCTGGCCCTGTCACGGTCACGCGCTTGGAGTTCATGATTGTGGATGTTCATATGGCGAGGAGGCGGCCTGCGTTCGCATTGCTGATGACCAGCTGCTGGGCGCGCCCAGGCACCGGCGAGACGCGCTCGAAGTCGGGGGGCTGGTGAGTCAGGGCGGAGGCGCCCCAGCTGCGCTCGCGCGAGCCAGGGGATAAGAACAGAAACGCCACCAGCCGAGGAGGGCGCCACGCGCTCGGGGTCCGCCGCGAACTCGGAGGAAGAGCTCGCACGGGCACGGTCGCGCGCCCAGCCAGGTGCGGAAGAGCGCCTCGGCGCCATGGACCTCCTGAAGCAGGATGACGCGCTTGCTGCGCATGTGATTGGCGAGAGCTGCTTGCTCGCGGCGCCGCCCGCGGGGCCCGGGGCACATGGGGGCGCGATCATTCCAGCTGGTGAATGTGGACGGCGCGGAGGCGTCAACATCGTGCCACGGGGCCCACGGGTGGCTAGGAACACCGCGTTGCTGTCTCTGCGTCCGCGAAGAGGGCCTGGAAGGCTGCGGGCATGCCCCCGCGGTTGAGGCCCTTGGGATCTGGGTTCGCCAGCGCGCGCCCGTTCCATTCGAGGGTGGCGGGGTCGGCCTGGCCCTTGAGGTTGAGGCGCGCCAGCGGGACCGCGTCGCAGAGGACCTCGCTCTTCGCGCGGAGTGCCCTCCAGCGCAGCTGCGGGAGACGCTGGGCGAGGAGCTGCTGAAGCTTCTTGCGCTGGATTTATTTGCGGGTCTGCTTGGGGGATTTGTCGGGGTCGATGAAAATGTCGAGCCGCTGCCCGTTGGCGCCCGTGGAGTAGAAGCGCCTCCATCTGCCAGCAGCGTCACGGAGAGCGCGTTAAGGGCGAGGGCGCGTGGCATGGCCACCTCCTTCGCGCCTTTGACCTACAGGATGAAGCGCCTGGCAGGAGCGTCGCCATGTAGCTCCACTTGGTCAGGCAGGAGGCCGGCGTCTACAATCCAAACATGTAGGTCATGGAAGACGACGCTGGGGAACATGATCCGCTGGGGGCCGATGGAGAATAGGGGCGGGTCGGGCGAACGGCCCCACTCGGAGAGCCTGGAGAGGTCCGCGATGGGGAGCTGGGCCTCCGTGAGCGCGAGGGCGTCGCGCATCTTGTCGATATCCATCCACGTAATAGTTTGTCATGATGCTCGTCGGTCTTGTTCGCGCCTGGTGTTCGCCACCTGGTCTTGGAGGCAATCCACTCTGCGCTCGGTCTGTAGTACTTGTTGTTGAAGGAATTGGCGGAACTTCTCACGGGACTGGTCGAGGAGGGTGTCTGCCTGCTGCTTGAATGCGCCCACTGCCTGGGACATCTGGTGCTGCATGAGGTCTTGAAGTGCGCGATCGAGGTCCGCAGGAAGCCCAGGTAGCCGAACGGGAGAGCGGTCAGCGACTGGCGTGGGAAGGCCACCGACGGGAGTGGCAGGAACATGATCAGGTTGATGAGCGGGGCCTTCTGCTCGCGATGCGAAGGTGGGGAATGCCTCCAAGTCTTTCTCGAAGGCGCGCTGCTGCTCGGCGTCGAGTTGGAGAGGTCCTCGAAGTCGCCATGGGTCGGACTGCTGGATCGGGTCATGCTGCTGTCCACCAGGGAGGCTGGAAAGACCTGGTCTTGCCGAAGAGCGTCCTGATCTGGCGGTCCGTTGTCCGCCAGCACCTGAGGTCATGAGCGTGAGGGTGTCTGCTGCCGCGGTGGCTCGGCGACACTCTGCGCCTCCTCTTCGACGGCGTTGTTGGCTGCGGCTCGTGCTACGGTCCTCGTCGGAAGAGATTGGCATGCCACGCTGGGCGTGACGCCAACCGCCAGCGGGAGTTCGGTACCACCACGTGGCGACAGAATATGGATGGATGCTATGAATAACCGCCTGCCAGGCCAGTGCGATGAGCAGGACAACACTTGGGCTGCTGCTAGCCCCTGGTGGTGGCAGCGTGCGTAAAGCCGAGGCTTGTGGGAGCCTACCCCGTGGAGGCAGTGATAGGGAAACCATCTTGGCCTTGAGCCAAAATTGCTACGGAGGACGAGGAGGAGGAGGAGGAGGGGGAGGAGGGCCGCCGATATCTCAAGAAACCCTCCTCCGACAGCAGGTTCAGAAGAGCACCTCTCTGTCGATCGCTGGCTCCGAGCAGTAGGCGCACTTCTTGCTGGAGGGATTGGCTGTGGTTGGCCTGCCCAGGCTCGTACAAAAAAACTCTCCTCCTCTGAGCGCCCTCCTGCTGGAAGAAAAAGAAAATCAGGAAGTTCTCTGGGTTCTGCGGCGCTCTCCGCTCTCAACCTGCTATTACCCATACAACCCCCAAGGCTCCACAATTTGGTGCCTGTGTACTTCATAGATCCTCTTCTCCCATCCTCTTTGCCACCCTTTTACTCCGCAGACCTCCAGAGGTCCCTGGAAGCCTCAGGAGCCGCCCCAAGAAGAAGCTCCCCCAAACCTTGATTCTGAAAGCTCTCCTGTTCCCCCCAGCGTTCCAGCGCCACTCACCCCACGAATCGGCAGGCAGCAGAAGGGGCAGATGTCCGAAGTGGCATCTGGGGAAGCAACATGCACCAGCTGGCACGCCTGCCGACGATCACATCGACGACGACGACGACGACGACGACGACGACGACGACGACAACGAGAAAAGAAATGGAAATGGCGATTTCCTTGGGCTTTCGTTCATCCTTCCTTTATTATCCACCCTGCCCCTTTTGGCAAGGACGATGATCCAGCAACCAAAATGACTGGTAAATCTTCGGCGAGCGGCGAACACTGGGCCAGCCTCACATGGAGAGGATCGAGCACGCGCAGGTGGGACGGGCTTGAAAGCCATGACACGCCGGGCCGATATTACTAGCCGGCCGCTCTGCGGTTGATCGGGAGTTTCTGTATATAGAAGAAGGTGCGTGCGCTTGTTGGCGAGGGTGATGAGGTTCCTCCTCCTCCTCCTCCTCCTCCTCCTCCTCCTTCTCCTCCTCCATCCTTCTCTTGCCTCCGTCTGTCCTCCTCCACCCCGCAGCTCCATCATCTCCTCCTCCTCCTCCTCCTCCTCCTCCTCCTCCTCCTCCTCCTCCTCCTCCTCCTCCTCCTCCTCATTCCTCCTCTGGGCACCTCCCCCGGGGCGCGGATCCACCGGACCGGATCTGTCCGGATCTGTCCGGAAACGGTGCCGGAGGCCGCTCTGGGCTCCTCTGGGCACCTCCCCCGGGGCCGGTTTTGTGAGGATGTCTCAAGCGAGGGCGCCGGTTTGGGATTCGTCACCGGCGGATCCAGCGGATCTGTCCGGAAACGGTGCCGGAGGCCGCTCTGGGCTCCTCTGGGCACCTCCCCCGGGGCCGGTTTTGTGAGGATGTCTCAAGCGAGGGCGCCGGTTTGGGATTCGTCGGCGGATCCACCGGATCCACCGGATCTGTCCGGAAACGGTGCCGGAGGCCGCTCTGGGCTCCTCTGGGCACCTCCCCCGGGGCCGGTTTTGTGAGGATGTCTCAAGCGAGGGCGCCGGTTTGGGATTCGTCGGATCCAGCGGATCCAGCGGATCTGTCCGGAAACGGTGCCGGAGGCCGCTCTGGGCTCCTCTGGGCACCTCCCTCCGAGGGCGCCGGTTTGGGAGTGATCCAGCGGATCCAGCGGATTCTGTCCGGAAACGGTGCCGGAGGCCGCTCTGGGCTCCTCTGGGCACCTCCCCCGGGGCCGGTTTTGTGAGGATGTCTCAAGCGAGGGCGCCGGTTTGGGATTCGTCACCGGATCCAGCGGATCCAGCGGATCCACCGGATCTGTCCGGAAACGGTGCCGGAGGCCGCTCTGGGCTCCTCTGGGCACCTCCCCCGGGGCCGGTTTTGTGAGGATGTCTCAAGCGAGGGCGCCGGTTTGGGATTCGTCGGATCCACCGGATCCAGCGGATCTGTCCGGAAACGGTGCCGGAGGCCGCTCTGGGCTCCTCTGGGCACCTCCCCCGGGGCCGGTTTTGTGAGGATGTCTCAAGCGAGGGCGCCGGTTTGGGATTCGTCGGCGGATCCACCGGATCCACCGGATCTGTCCGGAAACGGTGCCGGAGGCCGCTCTGGGCTCCTCTGGGCACCTCCCCCGGGGCCGGTTTTGTGAGGATGTCTCAAGCGAGGGCGCCGGTTTGGGATTCGGATCGGATCCAGCGGATCCACCGGATCCACCGGATCTGTCCGGAAACGGTGCCGGAGGCCGCTCTGGGCTCCTCTGGGCACCTCCCCCGGGGCCGGTTTTGTGAGGATGTCTCAAGCGAGGGCGCCGGTTTGGGATTCGTCACCGGATCCAGCGGATCCAGCGGATCCAGCGGATCTGTCCGGAAACGGTGCCGGAGGCCGCTCTGGGCTCCTCTGGGCACCTCCCCCGGGCCGGTTTTGTGAGGATGTCTCAAGCGAGGGCGCCGGTTTGGGATTCGTCACCGGATCCAGCGGATCCAGCGGATCCACCGGATCTGTCCGGAAACGGTGCCGGAGGCCGCTCTGGGCTCCTCTGGGCACCTCCCCCGGGGCCGGTTTTGTGAGGATGTCTCAAGCGAGGGCGCCGGTTTGGGATTCGTCACCGGATCCAGCGGATCCAGCGGATCCACCGGATCTGTCCGGAAACGGTGCCGGAGGCCGCTCTGGACTCGTGCTCTTCGCGCCGGGGGTGAGGATGACGTGAGTTCCACAGAAACTCCCTCAAACAAGAGGAGGTTTCTAAATGGTCGGCGCAGCTGCACCCGAGTGGGGGTCGCACGCCCATTGTTCACCAGGCACCCTCCCCCTTGGCCACGACGCAGCACTTGGCTAAACATGACTCCCCCTCGCCAACCTTGTCCGCTGCGCTGCCCCCCCCCCTCCCCCATTGGCGGCATGTGCAAAGAGACATCGCCGACCAAAGTGCGGTAGGGATCGCTTCCTCATCCTTGTATTTGCCATCGTTCCCATTACCATCATGATCATCATCATAACTGCCATCATCATTACCACCACTGTCACCATCACCCTCACCAGCATCGTCATAATCAGAATCCTGCTCCTGATCGTCATCCTGCTCACCCAAGTCCTCCTCCTCCTCCTCCTCATCATCATCATCACCACCACCACCACCATCACCACCACCACCACCACCACCACCACCACCATCATCATCATCATCATCATCATCATCATCATCAGCAGCATCAGCATCATCATCATCATCATCATCATCATCATCATCATCAGCAGCAGCAGCAGCATCAGCATCAGCAGCATCAGCATCAGCATCATCATCACCATCATCACCATCAGCGGCATCATCATCATCATCATCATCATAAGCATCAGCATCAGCATCAGCATCAGCATCAGCATCAGCATCAGCATCGACATCATCATCATCAGCAGCATCATTATCATCATCATCAGCATGATCATCCTCATCATCATCATCATCATCATCATCATCATCATCATCATCATCATCACAGTCCTCATCCTCATCCTCGTCATCCTCCTGACCTTTCGGCTTCCCATCCTCATGATCATCCACCCCTTTCTCTATACGGCTGGGACATGTTGCATAGCGTGTCGCCGCAGCAATCCTGGCGTCACGCTAAGCAGTGCAAGCGGATAACGTGTCGCTCCGCTCTGCGGGGCGGGAGGCTGGGGAAAGCTCAGGACGTTGACGCCGGGGACTGCGACGTGGATAACGTGTCGCGTCGAAGCGTGGTGGGCCAGAACCCGCGGAGCGACGCGCTATCCAAAAGTTCCCGACCGTATCAACCTCGTCTTCCTCCTCCTCGTCCTCCTCCTCCTCTTCATGCCCCTCCTCCTCCTCCTCAATCTCCTCATATTCGCACGTAGCCTCGGAAGAATGGTCAACCTCAAGCCCTGCTCCCATCAAGTTGCTGCACGAATCGCGCTGTGGCGGCCCTGGCTGAAATCGAAATCAACATCTGTTCAACCTGCCAACCACCGCATTGACCAAACCATCCTTGTGTGCTGACACCTCGGCCACCAAGCCGCGCCTGATCTAGCCGAAATGCGTATCCACTGAATTCGCGATATCCCTGCGGAACGAGTTCGGGAAGTCCAGCTCGCTTCTCGTGATGGGGGCAGCCGAAAATTCGTTGGGAGCACCTCCACGCGTTGCGCGAGCGGTTTGCAAGGGGCCTTGGGAAACAAGAGGATCCACAGCACCTGCAGAACCAGCAGACCCCGAGCCGCACTGCGAACCTCTAGGATGGGCGCCCTCCGCCGTCTGCAGGAACCCCTGGAGAAGCGAGCGCGAGCCACGGGCGCCGCATCGACATTGCCCGAGGTGGAAATGCCTTGGCAAGAGCGAAGATTGTCGAAACTGGAACGCTCGCAATTGGCAGACCCTGGGAAAAGGTTGTGAACCTGCCCCTCGGACGCGAATCAAGCTTGAGCCGAAACGGCTATAGACCTCAATGTCCACATCCTCCTCCCCCACCTCCTCCTCCTCCTCCTCCTCCTCCTCCTCCTCCTCCTCCTCCGCCTCCTCCTTTTCCTCCTCCTTTTCCCCCTCCGCTTCCTGACTCCTCCTCCTCATCCTCTTCCTCCTCCTCCTCCTCCTCCTCCTCCTTCTCCTCCTCCCCCTCCTCCTCCTCCTCCTCCTCCTCCTCCTCTTCTCCTCCCCTTCCCTCTCGCGGCCCCAGGGGCCCGGAGTCCGAAAAAGGGCCCCCAGGCCAGCCAGACGACGCGCGCCCGCGCCCGCGCCCGCGTCCGCGCCAGCCCGCGCGCGCGGCCGCCGCGGCCAAACGGGGGGCTGGCGGCGGGGCCAGCGGCGGGGCCGGCGGCGGCGGGGCCGGCGGCGGGGGCGGCACCAGCGCCGGCGCCGCCGGGGGCGGCGCTTTCCGGCCCGCCCAGCGCCGCCCCCAGCGGCAGCAGTGGCAGGGCCGCGCTCGCCAGCGCCCCTGCCAGTCGAGCGCTCTGCTCCGCGCGGCGGCCGCGGCGCCACCCTCCGTGCGCCTCGCAGTCGGTCCAGCGCGGCGCCGCCGCCAGCCCGGCGGGCGGCGTCAGCTCGGGCCTCGCCCGCGGCGCCAGCGGCCTGCCCGGCAGCAGCAGGGCGCACGGAGCGCACGTCCGTCAGCTGGCAGCTCAGCCCCCTCCAGGGCCCCCGCGCCTGGCGGCGGCGGCCCAGCCGTGCGCTGGCGCCGAGTCGGCGGCGTTGCGCTGGAGGACGCGCCCGAGCGACTGGCGCAGTCGCCAGATGGTCGCCAAGCGCTCCGCGTCCTGCGCGGGCGCCAGCAGCCGCGCCAGGGCTGGCGCCTCGTCGCCCGGGCGGCCGCGGTCCTCGACCGGGAAATGCACTGCGGCCCTCGACCACGAAGGACACTGCGGCCACTCTGCCCCGCGGCGCAGGGCCGCGTCCGAGCGCGTCCTGCGCTGGCGCGCCCACCGCGGCCAAGTCGACCACGAGCGGCTCAGCAAGGCGCGGGGCGCGGACGACGAGGTCCATCCGCGCCTCGGGGCTCGACGGTGCACCATGGGGGAGCAGGGCTTCTCGGTGCGCGGTGCGCCCCTGCTCCTCGCGCCACTCCGCGAGGGCCGCGCGGCCCGCGTCGCGGCGGCGGACCAGCCGCCCACCCGCGGCGCAGCCGCGCGCGCCGCCCCTCGGGGCCCAGCGGCGCGCCGCAGATCCCGCCGCCGGGGCGCCAGCGCCTGCAGAGCCTCGGCCGTCGCGGACCCGCTGCGCCACAGCGAGTCGCACGCGGAGCTACCGGCACTCGGCTGCCGCCCGCGCGCGCGGCACTTGGCCGCTCGTGGCTTCTCTATCTGCACAATCTTGCCTTCAGACGTTGTCTGGAAATTAGCTGAGAGGCAGTCTGGCCCTCGTCAGGCTACCTCTGCGCGGGTCACGTGCAACGGTCGATCAACGGTAGGTCAACGGTACGTTATGGGGGATCAACGGTAGATCAAAGGTGCATCAACGGTAGATCAACGGCAAAATCAACGGTCAACTCCAACGGTAGTTCAATGCGCAATCCATGTGAAATAAACACGTTTGAGGGCCCAGGTCAACGGTGGACCAACGGTAAGCCAACGGCCCCAGATCAACGGTCAATCAACGGTGCATCTTCGGGTGTCAACGGTGATCCAACGGTAGATCAACGGTAAATTGTCGGTCTGCCAGAGGCCGACCAAGTGAAAATCCATTACCAATGTGCCCCCCCGGACGTAAACGACCACCAGGGGCTCGAAATTGTCGGGTCGGCCACGAGCGCGAAAGCAAGCCAAATAAGAACGCGGGTCGGGTCATGCGACGAGCCCCCCTCGCCGCTCGCACTGCGCCTGCCAGCTCCGAGCGCGCCGCGCAACCAGGTTGTCATCACGTGCTACAGGTGTCGCGCGTGTTGTCAGAGTTCACGCATGGGCCAGTGCACACCCCGAACCAACCGCCGCACGTTGAACCCAAGTGAACTCACACAGGAATCATACAGAAACGCATCTGGGAATGACACAACCGATTCCACGAAACCCAATTCATGCCGAACAACGAGCGGCCGTCAGGCGCGGGCGCCTACCCAGGCGGGTCACCTGGATCACGTCGAAGACGCCGCGTTCTCCCCCTTCCGCTGCGCCCTGAGCTCCTTCGCGTTCAGCGAGCATTTCATATCCTATGTGACCTCGCCGACTGCGCCCCCCGAGTGGCCGAGCTCGCTCACCGCCTGCTGGAACATCAGTTCGGTCATCCTAGCGTGGAACTCCTCGAAGCCGATGCTGATATCAGGGGGCGCGCCGCTCTTGCTCGCCGTCATCCGCAGCTCGGCGACCAGCTTCTCCCGGTCGCCCTTGAACTCTGGCTCGTTGGCGAATGACCACGACGGGTCGAGGCCGAGTTGCGACAGGATCGCGTGAGCCTTCGAAGTGACCGACGAGCGCAGCGCGCACACGCGTTCTTGGCGCTCTTCACGGGATCTACATGCGTCTTACTGGGGCCCTGGCGCCCCTCTTCGCCGCCGTGGCCCTGGAACGGAATGCGGTGCGCCTGCCGGGCTGAACCACGTCATCGGCCACCGCGAGTCGCCGCCGCCTTAGCCGTGGCCCCGGCCGTCGCGCGCCCGCGCTTGGTGGGCGGACCCTGCAGACATTGGTTTCAAGCGAGAAGTCCCACTTGAAATTCAAATTGCAAGGGTGCCCCCAGATTCGACTAGCTTAACTGCGCGCGTCTCTTGACGTGCACATTCCCAGAGTGAGGGGGCCGAGTCCTGACCCGGATTCGGCCCACTCGCTGGGGGATTGATTTCGCAATGGGATTCAGCGTGGTGCTGTTGTTGATGGTGTTGATGCTGGCGGTGTTGTGGTTGTTGCTGATGCTGAGTTTGTTGTTACTGTTGATGCTGATGGTGGTGTTGTTGCTGATGATCATGTTGCTGTTGTTGTTGCTGTCAATGCTGCTGGTGCTGTTGATATGGTTGTGGTTGGTGTGGTGGCGGTTGCAGTTGGTGGTCATGTCAACGGTGTTGGTGTTGGTGGTGATGTTGCTGGTGCCGTTGGTGTCGGTGTTGTCGGTGCTGTCGTTGTTGTTGGTGTTGTTGATGTGGTTGGTGGGGTGGATGCTGTGGTTGGTGATGTTGGTTGTCTGTGTTGGTGTTGGTGTTGGCGGTGGTGGTGAGGTTGCTGTTGTCTGCGCTGTTGCCCCCGATGCTGGCGGTTCGTCGCCCTCGCCCGCGACCGCCCGCGACCCGCGACCCGCCCGCGGCCCGTCCCGCGACCCACCCCGCGACCCGAGCCGCGACCCACCACGCGACTCCACCCGCGACCCACCCGCGACCCACCCGCGACCCACACTTCGCCCGCCCACTCGCCCTCATCCGCGATTCCGGGGCGTCGTGCACCATCTAGAAAGCGCATGCCAGCAAGGCTTCCACACGCGCGCATGGAAGCACCTACGTAGTCGCACGGGCCCACTCGACCATTGCCCCCTGCAGACACACGTGCACAGACATCGTCGACATCGACGACACCCCTCGAACCGTTTTCGCCACCACCGTCGTCGCCGCCGTCGGCGCCGTCTGCCAGCCCCGTCGCCGTCCACGATCGCCTGCGCAATGCGCCCCCCGGCGAGATATGCGAATAAAAAGAAGAAGCGTTGGCGAAATGTCCTCGGCATGCGCCGCGGCACCATCCCCCGCGGCTGCAGCAAGGCGCCAGCGTCTCCGACTCCACGGGCAGCGACCCCCCCGCTACTCTCAGATGCCCGCGTCGCTCAGCTGCCCATATCTCCGCGCCGCGGCTAACATCACCACGTTGAGATTGCAGTGGCATTGCGTTGACCTTGCGTTGGCCTTGCACTGGCACTGCAGTGGGCATGCAGTGAGCTTGCATTGAACTCGCATGGAGTTCGCAGTGAGTGTGCAGTGAGCTTGAATTAAGTTCGCATTGAGTTTGCATTGAACCTGTTCTGGTTTTGCATTGACCCTGGAATGTCCCTGCGCTACATTGGAACAGTATGAAGAGCACATTGACGTTGCAATCATACTGAATTCAAATCGCCTTGAGAGCGCACTGCAACTGCAAGAGCGCTGTGCGAGCGCGCACGCGATTTGCATGCGCCGTCGCGCGATGCGCATCTGAGCAAGCGCCATGCATCATGCGGGCTCATATGGCGCACAACGCGAATGGATGCAACGAATAGGTCCTCGACGGAACTTGGCCTCAACAGTTGGCGCGATGCGACGCGCCCCAGTAACCGGCCGGCTAGATGCATAGATCCACGGAAGAGATAAACTTGCCAACGATGCGATCGAGCGAGTGCCGCGCGCCCCACAGAGGCACCAGGGAAGCCAAGGGACGAAGCGCACATCATATACCAGCCAGAACATTGGTAGGAGATTGGTAACAGTGCCCGCTCATTGTGAACACTCGAATTCGCGCGTGGCCTAGCGTTCGGGAGCGCGCGCGACGGCGCTCCGATGCGCGGCCGCGACGCCAGCATCGATGACGAGCGCGGTTACGATGACGGCGCCGATGAATACAATGCAATCGTTCACGTGATGATCAACCCCACGACGGTGCCGATGATGATGGCGATGATGGCGGCGACGATTACGATGGCGACGACGGCGACGACGGCGACGACGATGCGGATGGCGAGGTTGGCGACGGCGAGTTGCTGATGATCGCGGTGCGAATGATGATGATGATGATGATGATGATGATGGCGGCGGTGATGGTAGTGGTGATGGTGATGGTGATGATGACGTTGGTGATCGTGACGGTGATGATGGCGACGGTGGCGATAAGTTTTGGGCCATGGTGTTGCTGCTGTTGTTGATCATGATGCGGAGGCGCTGCTGCCGTTGATGCCGACGATGGATGCGGCGCCGACCTCAACACTAGCGCCGACGGGGCAGCCACTAGCTGACGGGATTGCAAGCGCACGAGGCCGAACCACCGCATACTGATGCGAGTGCAAGGCGCTGCCAGCATCAGAAGCCGTCCATATCGGGGGATGCTGGAATAGACGCATGGATGGGAACCCGCGAGCGCTGGCCACGTGCTGCGGGCGCTCTGGCAGCGCAGCGGTGGTCTCTGGCGGGGGCCCCCTCCTTGTGATGTGCGTGTTCGGCGAAGCCACTGGTTCTGCAATGGCAGCGCCCGCTGCGTCGGCGCGCTCAGTCTCGCTTTTCTCTGCAGCCGCGCAGGCTGGCCGCTTCGCGACAGGCGCCCCCGCGTTGCCCTCGCCGTCGGGCGCCGACGCCGCCGCCGCGCATCTCGCCGCCGCGCCGTCGCTGCCGCGGGCCGCTCGCGGGCAAACTTGCGCCGCCCCCCGCGCCCGCTCTTCGCCGCCTCGATCGCCGGGTCCGCCTTGGGCGCGCCGTTCTCGCGCATCTCCGCGAACTTGATCGTAAAGCTGGCGCCCGCGCCCATGTCGGAGCATCCTGCCAGGGCGCGTATATGGCTCCTCTTCTTGTCCTTCGTCGACCAGCCCGTCGCGCTTCCGAGCCCGCATGACCTCCGACTCGGCGCCGCCCAGCTCGCCCGCCCACAGCGTCGCCGCTGCTGCCCTGCCTCGCCGGGGGGCGCAGCCCTGCGCATCATCGGGGGCCCAGCACTTCACGGGGCCGGGCCATCTCGCGAACCGCCCGCCAGACTGCGCCCCCGCCGCGCCGCGCCCAGGAACGACGTCTGATTCCCGCGCCCCCGGCAGCCCGCAGAAGGCACGCGGGTGGACAGACGCGGGCGAGGATGAGGGGGGCGAGGATGAATCGGGGGCGGCAAGGGGGGGAGGGCGAGGAGGAGGCGGAGGAGGGGGAGGGGAAGGAGGAGGACGAGGGGGGGGAGAGAAGGGGGGGGGAGAAGGAGGAGGAGGAGGAGGAGGAGGGGGAGGAGGAGGAAGGGCAGGAAGGGGGAGGAGGGGGAGGAGGAGGAGGAGCGGGAGGAGGAAAAGGAGGAGGGGGGACGGGGCGGAGGAGGAGGAGGAGAAGGACGGGATATAGCCTTCATCTCCCCGTTCCAGCCTACGATCCGCTCGCCGACTTCCTCGCCCTCGGGCGTCGAGCTCACCTCCATCGTCTCCGCGTCGCCCGCGGCGGCGGGCCGCCTCCTCGAAACCTCATTTTCGTCATCCCCTGGTGCGTCAGCGTCCTCGTCCTCTGGTTGGTCGCCGTCGTCTTCTGCTGGATGCGTTCCGTCCTCGTCGTCGTCGCTCTCGTCGCCAGCGCCTTCTGCTGCCGGCTCGCCACCTGCAACTGGTCGAACATCGGCAGCGGCGCCCCCCGCGACAAACGGCGCAGACCATTGGGCGGGGGAGCCTTGCGCGTCGCGTTGGAGACGCGCTTCGGCACCAAGCGGGGCATCTTGGCCGCGGTCTCCGCCCAAGCTTCTGCCCGGCCACTCAGCTTCCACGCCGGCCCCTTCTCGGCGGCGAGCTCGGGCGAGATCTCGACGCATGCGCTTTTGGCCGGGGCAACTCTGCTCGCGGCCGCCCGCGCCGCCTTCGAGAGGGCAGCGCGCCCCAGTAGCACCGCCTCGCCCTGCGCGGGCCCGCGGCCCTCGACACTCTCTGGCGCGGCCAGCTCTCTCGCGAACGCCAGGAAGACAAGCCTTCCCCCCACTGGAGCGATCGAAATCGTCGACGTGCCCGGCGGCCTGCCAACGCCGGCAGACCGCGTCGCCCGGCGGCCGCCGCGGGCCAATACCCGCGCCGATTTTAACCCTGAAAACGGCTGAGTCGAAGATGATGGCGATGCTGCCGACGATAAAAGTACCGATTACGAAGATGGTCATGCGTCAGTGTAAAGATGGCGATGCTACTTGCACTGGAACGGAGTATGATGATGGCGTTCTAGCTGCTGACCTTGAGTGCCACAACTGCGTAGATACGCATGATGGCGGCAATGCCGAAGATGGCGACGACGACGCCGACGATGCCGGCGCCGCCGGCGATGGCGCCGGTGCCAGCGGGCGTCGCCGACGTCGCCGATGCTAGGGCGACGCGACTGGAAGCGCGGATGCGACCGCCGCTGGAGAGGCGGCCGGGGCGGGAGTGAGCCCGAGGGGCCGACGTGGCCGCGCGGCAGCAAACGGTTGGAAGGAGCTGGAGGGGCTACGCAACCAGAAGGGGACACTTGCGGACTGCGATAAGCCGAGGACGGAGAAGGGAGAGGCGAGGAAGAGAAGACGAGGGGGACGCGAGCGATACTCCTGCGCCGGGGGCCCCCCCCCCCCCCCCCCCGACCCCCTTGCGCGCCCTCCGTCGGCCTCGCCGCCGCGTCGGCCGCCGCCGCCGCGTCGGCTTCCGTCGCCTGTCGGAGGGGCGCTCTCGCTAGACTTCCACTCTTCCCCCCCCCATCTCCCTGCCCCCCTTCCTCATCATAATCATGGTAATCGCCATTGACATTCGGACTTCCGTCTGGAAACTACAGCAGAGCTCTATCTCACTGTCATAGCGTCGAATTGCCGGCGCCGCATCCCCTCACTCCTCCTCCTCCTCCTTCTCCTCGTCGCCATCATCACTGGCACCCTTGTCCATCTCCTTCTGCCCCTCCCCCCCTCCTCTTCCTGCTCCTCCTCCTCCTCGCCCTGCTACTCGCCCCCCCCCCCCCCCCCCCCTCCTCCCTAATCATCTCCACTCCTTTTCCCGCCCCCATCCTCCGCATCGTCTCCCTCTGCGGTTTGAGCGCCCCCCCCCCCCCCCTCGTGGCCATCGTGCCTTCCGCGCTGGTCGCGGAATCCACCCTCGCTGCGACCTTCCCCTCTTGCCCACCTCGGCGTTCGCCTTCGAGCTGCCGGCCGCCTTCGGGCGAGAGCGAGAGCGCGCGCGACGAAGACTGCAACGGCGACGTCGCCGCTGAGGATGACCGAGGGGGGAGAGCGCGATACGCGCACGGAGGATGATGCTGCAGATGGGCGCCAGAGGATTCGAGGATTCTTCGCGTCGTTGCCCTCATCTCCGGAGATGAGGGCAACAACGCGAAGACTCGCGTCGCCCCCCCCCCCCTCCCCATCGTCGCCTCCTATCCCCATCGTCATCACCATCCCGCTTCCTGCCCTCGTTGGTCTCATCGACGTGCCTCCTACGTCTCCTCACCGTTGCCATCGCCCAAATTCCTTGCCAGTAAGTCCCCGTCGTCTCCCTGCTCATCATTTTCACCACATCCTCCTCCTCCTCCTCCTCCCCATCCTCCTCCTCCTCCTCCTCCTCCGCCTCCTCCTCCTCCTCCTCCTCTCCTCCTCCTCCTTCCCCTCCTCCTCCTCCTCGTTCTCCTCATCCCCCTCCTCCTCCCCCCCCTTCTCCGTCTCCTCCTCCGCCACCTCTTCCCCCCCCCCCCACCCCACCCCACCCCACCCCCGCGCCCTCGTTCTCCTCGTCGGCGGCCCTGCCGCCGTTGCGGGCTCGTCGGCCGCCTCGCTGCGAGAGGTCTTCTTCGTCCACTCCTGGCGTCGCGACCACGCCGTCGGCGAACTTCCCCGTCGCGGAGCGCTCCGCGAAGGCGCGCGAGAGCGCGCCCGAGCTCTCCCCCTATCCCACGAACGGCGGCCCCAATCGAATGCACCTCGCGCAGCGCGCCGCTGCCGAGCGCCACCCGCCCTCGCCGCCGCCGCACTTCCACGCCGCCCCGCCCGGCGCCACCGCGCGAGACGCCTTCGCCCACTCGTGGCTGAGATTCGCCACCTCGAAGCGCCCCCCCCTGGAACTCGTCGCAGAGCGCCGCGGCCCACTCCGCGCGGAACTTCTGCCGGGCACCCCTGATCTTTGTACTTCACGCACTTGCTCTCGACGCCGTTGACGCTGCCGTCGAGGCCTCTCTGCCAGACGCCCGCGAGAGGGTTGCCAGCCGAAAACCCAATCGAGAAGTTGAAGTTGCCGGCCTGGCTGACGGGGCGATCGCACTCTCGCCGCCCCCGCCCCTACGCCCCCAACCATTGCATGGAGTTTGCGTTGATGTTGCATTGTTTGCGCGTTGACTTCGCGTTGGTCCTACAACGGATTGGCCTTGCATTGATCCTGCATTGGGGTTGCATCGACCTTGAAGTGCCTTCTGTCTGTGCACCATGGTTCGCTGCATCATTCCTCTTCCTCCTCCTGCCCTCGATATCCGATTGATTTCTAGCTTGCATTGCCAATGCCGCCCGTCGAGCCTTCGCCTCTGCCCACATCTTGGACTTGGCCGCCGCGGCCGCGCCCCGCGCGTTCCCGGCGCCAGGCGCCACCATCTCCACGACGTTCAAAATGTCTATGGCCGCACTCGGCTCGAACACCTTCCCGGGGGCATTGCTCACAATAGACTCGCCCTGCGTCGCCGCGACGCTCGACGCCTGACCGACGACGGCACCCCACTCCAGCGCGCCCCTCTGGCTCTTGGACGGCGGCGCCACTGGGGCGCAGGGGGGCGCCTCCGCATCAGCTGCATCGCCGCGCTTCTCTCTAATTGCGGGCTCGTCCAGCTCTGCGCCGTCAGCTCGAGGCTCTTCTGGCGGCGGCGCCCCCCGCTTGGCCGCCGCGCCCTCGCCGCGCGCGATCTCCGACGGCAGCTCGTTGTCGGCGGCCTCGTCGTCGGTCTGGCTGCTCGCGATGCCTCCGAAGGCCCTCGCCGCCTGGCTCGCGCGCGTCTCGCGGCCCGCATCGCCGCCCCAGCCCGAGGACTTCCCCTGGGGGCCCGAGTGGCCCTGGCAACGACGGCGGACCGTCGCGGAGAGCGGAGAGTCGGCGCTGCGTCGTCATCAGCTGCAGCCACTCCATCTGAATAGGCGGCCGAGGCCGACGTGTCCCTCGCGCCGCTGCAGTCCACAGTCACGGCCGCGCGCTACGCGGTCGACTTCCCGACGGCCGCGGCGGCGCCGTCCGCCGACGCCGCGGCGAGCGCCTCGCCGAGAGGAGTGGCTCGGATGGGGCCCGCGATGCACTTGGCCCCACTCGATCGCCATCGGCTGCGTCAAACAAGATTGCCTTCAATGATATTACGTTACTCTGTTTTGATTGCTCCTCGCCCCCATGGCATCATACCTCGCGCCTTCTCTATTCATGCCAATCTCGACGCCAGGCCGCAATTGCGGAATCAAACGAGCTGCGCCTCGCAGTCGAGACGACGCTGGGCCGATGACAAAGTCGAGACATTTGCTCCTGACCAACTGGATCCACAAGCCCCGTAGGCAGCCGAGAGCACGCTGGAGTCGGCGCAACTCTGCTGCCGACTCGAACTATCCACCCGCGCGCACGTGCAGAGGCGTTCTGACCTAATCACACACGCGCGCAAACGCATTCACAATCAATTGCCAGGCACATTTTCCGACGTCAGATATCAATTTCCAAACGCACGCGCCATGGCGCCCTAAGAGCAGCAAAACCGGACCCGCACAATAAATTATGTTGTTTTCATGGCAATAAAAAATGCTAGCCTGCGGTGCAAAAAAAGCCGCCGATAACTTGGCAATAATAAGAAGCGCCACTGCACCTCAAGGGGAAGGCGCCCGCTCCCGGGCCCCCAGCGGAGCGCGGGGCGGCCGCCGCAAGAGGGTCCGCGACCGCTTCGCTCGCGACAAGGCGGGCCGCCGCAGCGAGCGGGGCCGTAGCGAGAATGCGCTGCGTTGCCGCCAGTGCCTCGCCGCCCACGCGGGCGGCGACACCTCCCGAAGCGGCCTGGAGCGTTGTCGCGGCCGCCAGCAGGCTGCGGCGCGCCCGAGGGCCCACCGCGGCCAGGGCGCAGGCGCCCTCCACGCCCAGCCTCCGGAAGCAGCGCAAAGACCAAGTGCCGGGAGGCCGCGTTCGCCGCGGGGGCCGCGAGCTCCACGCTCTGCAGTCCGCGACCTCTGGCGGCGCAGGCGAGGAAGAGCTCCCCGCGCGTGGCGTCGCCTAACGGGCTGCCCAGAGCGCGCTCGCACCCCGTGGCCAGCGCCCCGCCCGGCGCCAGCGCCACCTCTCTCGGGGCGCCGCAGGCGCGCGCCAGGAACGCGCAGTCGGAGCCTGTTCTCGCGCGCAGGAGGGCCAGGGCCGCGCGCTTGTCCAGGCCCGCCGCGCAAAGGTTGCGCAGCCTCTGGTGGAGCCTCCCGCGAGCCGTCTGCAGCGCAACCGCCTCGGGGCTGCCCTCGGCGAGAAGGCCCCCTTCTGCCGGCGCCGCGGCGGGGGTCGCCGGGGCCGTCGGCAGCGGCGCGCCGCAGCGGAGCACCAGGGCCCGGGGCTTTCCAGCTCGCGCCGCCCAGGGAGCGCCGCCACTTCGACCTCCCAGCCCGGGCCCAACCTGGTCGTCGAGCGGGTTTAACGCGAAAGTCGGCCGCGTCGCGGGCGCGGGCGAAGGCTTCCTCGGCGGCCGAAGCTCTGCAGAAAAGGTATCATCCTGGTGGGCAGCCCCCAGGATCACGCGAACTGCGCGCGCAGGGTCTTGCTGGCGGCCCCACGGTAGCATGTCTTCGTACTCCCTGCGCTGCAACTCCCCGTGCTGCACCGCGTCATCCCTCCTCGCCCCCTGTCTCCTCGCCTGCCCTCCTGCGCCCCCCGCCGCCGCCCCAGGAACGGCTCTGGGTATGGGGCCCAGCAGCAGCTGCGGCGTCAGCAACCGCTGCCCCGAAAACGGCATGGGCCTCTGCCTGCTTCTCCGCGCGGAGGTGGCCCCACCCTGCCAGCCGCTCGGCCGGGCCGCGCAGCGAGGCGACGCAGCCGACGTGGCGCACGCGAGCGCCTGCTCCGCTGCGCCGCACTCGGGGCGCCCTGGCGGGCACTTCCCCCGGGAACGTGGCGCACCAGGCCAGGCTTCCGGAGGTCGAGGCCGACATGACCCAGCGCCGCCCTGCGGCCGCCGCAACGCCCACCGCAGCGCCCGCCGCGGCGCCCGCCGCAGCGCCCGCCGCACCCGGCGCGTCCGCGTCGGCGCTCGGCGGCTGTCGCCGCCGCTGGCGCGGCGCCGCCCCCGCCCCCAGCCGCGCCCCATCGTTTTTGTTTGTCCCCCCCTCTTCGACGTCGGCCTCCGCCGCCCCGCATAGGGCCGCGTCGCGATTCCACCCCGCGCACACGGCAACTGTGCCCTCGCGGGGGCCCGCGGGGAGCACAGCTCCCGCAGGAGGGCCAGCCAGGGAAGCAGCGGCGGGGGGGGGCCGGACGGCGCCCCTCCCTCTCCCGCGGCGGCGGCGTGGCTCCCAGGCGCAGGCGCGGCCAGGTTGCCGGGGGGCGGCGCTGGCGGCGGGGCGGCGCTGCAGGCGGGCGCGGGGGGCCAACCTTGCATCCTGTATGGCTTGGCCACGTCATCGATAGATCGATCTGGCTCGAGAAATGACACAGGGAGACGCGGTCCAAGGCTCTGGCCGTGATCGCCACAGCCGCTGGCTGGGGCCACCCGCGCCTGAGGAGAACCAGCGGGGCGAGGAGAAGCGGGGGAGACGAGCGAAACTGGGGTGGGGGGTCCCCTCCCCCTCGCTACGGAATGTGGCATGTTGGCTTAGTTGACGCCGGGCCCCGGCGCCAAGCGGGGAGGGGGGCCGATTGGGGTTGGGGTTCTCCCCTGGGGGGCGTGTCAAGGGTGGCCGTCGGCCGCGGCGCTCGCATGCTGACCACGCGCGGCGCCCAGCCCCGACGGACCCGACGCCAGCAGAAGGCCTCCAGGGAGACGTGCGGTGATCAGTCCCCATTCTTCCCTTACGTGGGCAGAGGACCACCAGGGTCTCCTTCCTCCCCCTCCCCTTCCCCCCCGCCAGCACGCATCGCAGGGGCGCCGCGGAATGCGGCAACTTGCAGGTGAGGTATCACGCCGTGCTCCGCGCCAGGCCCCGACGGGCCTGACGCGGGCAGACGGCGTCCAGGGGCCCTTCCCTCTTCCTCCCCTCCCTCCTCCACAGTGGACGCGCCAGGACAGCCGCGGTCTCTTTCCTCCCCCTCCCCCCCCAGCACGCATCCCAGGGACGCCACGGAATGCGGCAACTTGCAGGTGAAGCATCACGCCGTGCTCCGCGCCAGGCCCCGACGGACCCGACGCGGGCAGAGGGCGTCCAAAGGCTACTCTCTCTTCCCCCCCCCCGTTTCCACAATGGACGCGCCAGGACAGCCACGGAATGTAGCCTTTTGCATGGGTGCGCCAAGGGCGCCAGGTGCAGGGCGCCGAGGCGCGCGCGGGGCGCCCGCGGGGCGCGCGGGGGTCCCGTGGCGGGTCACACCGACCAGCCTTGAGCCTCCTCTTCCTCCACCTCCTCCTCCTCCTCCGCCTCCTCCTCATCATCATCATCATCCTCATCATCAGCATCATCACCATCATCATCATCATCATCAGCAGCATCGTCATCGTCATCGTCATCATCTTCATCATCAGCAACATCCTCATCATCATCCTCCTCCTCATCATCATCATCATCGCCATCATCATCATCATCATCATCATCATCATCATCATCATCATCATCATCATCATGTTCCTCCTGCTCCTCCTCGCCCTCCTCGTCGTCCTCCTCCTCCTCCTCCTCCTCCTCCTCCCCTCTGCTCCTCTTCTCCGTCTTATCCTTCTTCTTCCTCCTCATCCTCGGGCGGGTCAACGGCGGGTCGCGGGCGGGTCGCAGGTGGGTCGCGGGTGGGTCGCGGGCGGGTCGCGGGCGGGTCGCGAGCGGGTCGCGGGGCGGGTCGCGGGCGGGTCGCGAGGCGGGTCGCGGGTGAGTCGCGGGCCAGGCCGCGGGGGGGGGGGGCGACGACAACAAGCAACAACGACGACAATCATTTTACCATCGTGCGCCGTGCTCCACATGCCACATGCATCCCTTTGGATACCACACCCCAGCAGGGGGGGGGTTGTCTGGCGCGCGGGGCCCGATATCCCCTCGCCCAGATCTCCCGCCCAAGACAGCACTGCCACCGCCTCTTCCGATGAACTTCGCCACCCACGGCTCGGACGGCACATCGCCATCGCAATCGCCTTGCGCGCGCCCCGCATGTCGGAGGAGGAGGAAGAGGACGAGGAGCGGAGGGAAGATGAGGGAGAGGAAGAGAGAGAGGAGGAGGAGGAGGAGGAGGAGGAGGAGGAGGAGGAGGAGGAGGAGGAGGAGGAGGAGGAGGAAGGTGCGGCCTCGGCGCGTGACCCTGCACGTTCACGCCCCAAGGCGCTGCCGCTCCCATGTTCGCATCCTCCACCTGTTCCCCCACACCGTCTCAAGGAATCCCTGATGTCAATCCTTCGACCCTCAATCCTTGAAGTCTCTGGAAGTCATTCGTCCTCTTTCTTCTCCTCCTCCTCCACATTCTCTATGCTCTCCAAAACTGACAGTTCTTCAATAATTGAGGTTCAACAAGGGCTCCTGGACCCCCCCCCCCAAGGCGATGCCGAAACGAGGGCCCCAGTCTTGAGTAAAAGGTGGGGAAGAATCAAACGGGAAAGACGAGGGAGGACGGAAGGGGAAGGGAAGAGGGAGGAGGGAGGCAGGAGGAGGGAGGGAACAAAGGGGAGGAAAAGGGAAAAGATGAGGGAGGAGGGAGGAGGAGGGAGAAAAGAGGAACGGGAGAGGAGGAGGGGGGAGGGAGAAGAGGAGGGGTGGAAGGATGAAGAGGGAAGGAAGAGAGAGGGGGGGAAGAAGGTGGAAATGAGAGGAGGAGGAGGATAAGGATGAAGAGAGATGAGGAGGGCGGACTACGAGGAGGAAAAGGGGGAGGAGGAGGAGAAGGGGAGGAGGAGGACGATGAGGATGGAAAAAAGGCGGAGGTGAGGGGAGAGAGGGAGGAGAAAGGGAGGGAGGATGGGGAGGAAAAGGCAAACAAAAAACGAAGTAGGGAGGAGGGAGGAAGGAAGTTGGAGGGGGTGGAGGAACGGCAGAGGATCAGGGAGGCAGGAGGAGGAAGGAGGAGGTAGGAGGAGGGGGAGGAAGAGGAGGAGGAGGAGGGAAGGAGGGAGGGAGGAGGACGAGGAAAAGAGGAAGAGCAAAAAAGGGCGCCATCAGCGTAAAACGGGACGAAGTCTCAGGCGGGAACGCTGTTTTTATCGGGGCCTCGGAGGCGGACTGCCGGCGGCGAGCAAGAGCACCGCCTTGAGTGAAACAAGGGAAGAAATCTCGAGCGGGAGCGTTGTTGTTGCTGGGGGGCGGCGCCGATGAGAGAAAGAGTAGCGCGCCTGTCCAAGGCACAACGGGAGGAAGTCTCGAGCGGGAGCGCTTGTTTTCTGTTGAGACGGCTGTTTTTGGCGGCGAGCAACTGCACCGGCCCTGAATAAAAAAAGGAAGACGTCTCGAACGGGAGCGTTGTTGTTGTGTTGGGAGGCTTTTTTGTGGCGGTCCCCCCAAACAGCGGGCGGCATGGCGAGAAGCGCTAGGGCCTCTGGAATTCCAACTAAAATAACTGTTAGTAATTAACGCGCCCAACCTCTTTTAACCACAACCACGAACGTAACACACAACTGCACCAGCCAATCACCGAACTGGACAAAACGTCAGACAGACGGAGCCCTACATGTCAAAGCAACAGCAACAACGCAATAAGCATAATCCTCAACACGGATCCGCATTTGAGCCACGCACCCAGGGACAATGAATAACCGCTCAGCCCCCTCACTCTGATTAATAGTTTTGTCATTATCATTGCTACTATTGGTAGTATTCGTATTACTAATGGTATTAGTATAATTAATACCATGCTTATTAGGATTGTCAGTTTTATCATTATTGGTATACTTACTAATACTAGTATAAGTATTACTACTACCGTGAATAGTATTAGTATTCGGCATCGTCGTCTTCTTCATAATATCACGAATAATAATTCTCATGTGCTGTATCATTCGTCGTCTTCTTATTATTGTTATTATGCAGTAGCGTTATGATGCTGCTGAATATACTAGTAGTGTCCGCACTCGCATTGGCAATTGAATCATTTGTTGTGTTGAGTTCATTTGTTCTGTTCTTGGTATTAGCATTACTATTAGCATAGTACAATTTATGTTATGGTGACTGTTCAATGTGTTCGTCATCTTCTTCTCCGTGTGTTTCTTCTTCTGGCTGGATTCCTTCATATTTTTCTTCGTATTCCTCCTCCTCCTCATCATCCTGCTACTGCTCCTGCTCCTCCACCTGCTCCTCCTCCTCCTCCTCTTCCTCCTCCTCCTTTTCCTCCTCCCTTTCCTCCTCCTCCCCGTCCTCCTCCTCCGTCCTCCGTCCTCCGTCCTCCGTCCTCCGTCCTCCCTCCTCCCTCCTCCCTCCTCCGTCCTACCTCCTCCGTCCTCCTTCCTCCGTCCTCCTCTTCCTCCGTCCTCCCTCCTCCGTCGTCCGTCCTCCGTCCTCCGTCCTCCCTCCTCCCTCCTCCATCCTCCCTCCTCCCCTCCTTGGGCGGTTTGGAAACTTCGTACAGGAAAGCCAAAGCATCAGTTCCTGGTCCCGACTGTTTCTCTGGCAAGATTGTTGCCTCGTTTGCTGTGGAGCTGGCCAGATACATGTACCCGATCTCGGTCCAGGCTACGGTTCGCGTTGCTGGGCCCACTCAGTGGAAGGGCGACTTTTAAAGGTCCCTCTTCAAATCTGGGGACGTGTCTAAGCACGCTTGTTACCGTTCCATCTTGGGCTCATCCCAGTTCGGCAAACGGCATCGCAGCATCATCCGAGGGGATAGTATTCCGGCCCTAGAGGCTGTCGCGGGGGAGCGTCAGTACGGAGGACTCCCAGGCAGAGGTACAGAATTTGGGGCTCTTGAGCTGCGTCTGTTTCAGCAGCTGGCCGAGGCACGCAAGGCATCAGTATTGCTAGTATTTCTTGAAGTGGTACAGGCATACTACAAGTGCGTGTGGGAACTAGTCATGCACACGGCGTGTGATGATGTTTCGTTGGCGTTGCTGTTGAAGGCAAGCAGACCTCCGCCAGCTGCTATGGCAGAGTTGCAGGAGTCAAGCAACATCCCCCTCTCCTCGTCTCCAGTGGAGTTGCCCCCCTCCGTCGCGCTCAGATCGCCGATGCATACAATGGGTCATGGTTTGTGTACCTAACGCTTCTAAGGTTGCGTTTCTCATGGTGGGCTCGGGTCCTGGACAGCAGCTCGGGGACGTCGTTTTCAACTTCGTCATGTCGTCGACGATGCAGTCGGTGCTATCTCGCCTCCTACCGCTCGGCATTGTGCTACGCATCCCGACGGCTGCGTCAAGCAACATCCCCCTCTCCTCGTCTCCAGTGGAGTTGCCCCCCTCCGTCGCGCTCAGATCGCCGATGCATACAATGGGTCATGGTTTGTGTACCTAACGCTTCTAAGGTTGCGTTTCTCATGGTGGGCTCGGGTCCTGGACAGCAGCTCGGGGACGTCGTTTTCAACTTCGTCATGTCGTCGACGATGCAGTCGGTGCTATCTCGCCTCCTACCGCTCGGCATTGTGCTACGCATCCCGACGGCTGCGCACGCTTCGCTCGCCAAGTTTACTGCTGAGGACACCCCCACCCGCACGGCTCACTATCTCGAAGGCGCTTTCTTTGACGACGCCGTGTTTTTGTTATGCACGGCAGAGCTCAGTTGTTGCTTACCATCGCCCCGATAT
Source organism: Prorocentrum cordatum (assembly GCA_963575745.1). NCBI lineage: Eukaryota > Dinophyceae > Prorocentrales > Prorocentraceae > Prorocentrum > Prorocentrum cordatum. Next base: position 62,898 of record CAUYUJ010016934.1, read on the forward strand.
TGGCGGCAGAAGTCGCAGATTCTTTTTGCGGAGAAAACCAAGGTTGGTAAATCGGCGTTTCTTTTCCAGTTTCGGGGCCCTGGGGCCACGCGTGCAAAGAAGACCCTGTGGTGCAATTTAGGCGGCATTTTCCAGGTCCCTACGGAGAAGGCGGGAACCCTTCACATCCATGCGGTTCATCAGTACACCCACCTTGGTACTACACATGACGATTATTGTTCCAGGGGCCCCGAGTTGGCTCATCGGTCGCCTGTTCTTCAGTGTCATCCCTCATGGCCCTCCCTCTCCCCCTCTCTCTCTAACTCTCCCTCCCTCCCTCCCTCCCTCCCCCCTACCATCCTCAACCTCATTGATGTGTGAGAGCATTCGCACTACCCCACCCCCCATAGTAGGAAGGTAAAGAAGACGAGGAACACGACGAGGCTCTGAGTTGACCTGGCACACATAAGCGATACTGCAACACACCCTCCTGTCCCAAGTCCCCCCCCCTCTCATACGCCCCTGCCAATAATTCGTGTCACCACTGGGAGCGCCCCCTTGAAGGAAGAGCACCCCATGGGCTTGCCGTTTAGGCGAGGCTCCAGTTTTGAAGCGGAAGCGCCCTCCATTCGCATAGCTGATTGGAGTAGTGAGATGACTGGATAGTTAGGGGAAGGGCGAAGCGAAAACTTCAGCTGGACAACGCATACCCCTCCATCCCTGAACAGTTGTAATGTTCTGCACAGATCATGAGGTCTGAATGGGTAGCCACATGTGCGAAAGAATCCATCCTCAGTCCGCATGACTGATGCACACAGTTGAAGGCTGTGTCGAATAGCCATGACGATGTCTGAAGCGAGAGGCCCATGTTCAAAAGGAGTTCCCCTCGACCCACATAGCTGTTGAACAGTGTCGGGGAATGCGCGCGCCGCTTGAGGCGAGAATCACGGTGCTGCTGGAGACAGGAAGCGCGAATCGGCGGTAGGACAAAGCCTCATGTTGAAAACGACTGCTGCTTCAAACGCTGGAGACTCTGAGAACGGATGCGCGCAGCCCTGAGTCGAGAACCGCATGTTGAAGAAAACGGGCCACCCTCCACCCGTCGAGCTGTTGCAAGTCGGAACGCTCTGGGTCAAAAATCGCCAGGAGGCCTGAAGCAAAACGACCAGCCTGCCAGACCGAGGAGGAAGCATGTGCACGGAAGAAAAGGGTGAAGACTCCTTCTCCCCCCATCCCCCCAGGCAGCGCCTAAGGGGGGGTCACCACCAGGGGATTCGCCGCCTCCTCCTGGAGGAGCCTTGCAGGACGCACCCAGAACAACCAGAAACACCCTCGACGCCTAAAAGCGGTGACAAAAACTCATCGACAATCGACTCCGAACTCCCCCCCTCTGCTCTGCAGCCCTCGATCCACAGGAGGGGGTGGCGACCCCTCCCTGGCAGTGCCCGATGTCAAGGGGAGCGCGCCGCGGAGGGCGGGCGGCCTGGCCTGGCCGCCGGCGCGGGCGTGGGCGCGGCGGGTGCAGAGGGGCGGGCGGGTGCTGAGGCGGGCGGCAGGAGCGGCGGCGCTGGCGCGGGTATCGGCGCCTCGGGCTGTGGGACAGTGAGGACGAGGAGGAGGAGGAGGAGGAGAAGGAGGAGGAGGAGGAGGAGGAGGCACGGGGCGCGTCGACCACCCCCTCCGTGGTGAGTCCCTTCAGTGACGATGACGAGTTCGTTACCCTCGAGGCCTCCCCCCTGGCCCTCTGGAGCGAGGGGAGGCGGTCGTCACGGTGGGGATCGGTCAGGCCGCCCCTTATCCAAGGATCGAGTGTGTTGCCTTTCTCTTCCCCGCTGCCTCTGCCTGCCTCTGACCCACTTTCCCCCGCAATCGTATCTGCTCAAACATGTAACGCCCTTGGCCTTGGAGCTATGATTCCCTCGCCGCGCGAGTGCAAACGGATAATTAGCAGCGTCGAACACCAGCTGCTGCGCAGCATCCTCATCTACTCCGCCTACGCCCTCGACTACATACCGTACCTCTCGGATGTCAACGACGCCCAGCACATCCCCAACCTCTCGGACTTCAGCGACGCCCAGAACATCCTCAACCTCTCGGATGTCAGCGACACCCAGTAACTCCCAAATTACTCCCTAGACGTCAGCGACGCCCTCTACTCCAATTACCTCCAGGACGTCAGCGACGCCGACCTCACGTCAGCGACGCCCACTACGTCAAGTACCCTCAGGACGTCAGCGATGTCCACTACATCGATTACGATCAGCACGTCAACGACGGCAAAACAGCGACGGGTGACGCCTCCTCGGACAACTCTGTCATCATCCTACCCTCCTTGGGCAGTTCTTCAATGTTTCATAGACTCTGACAATATGACGGGCAGTTTCTCATTGGAGTGGCCAATCATTTCAAGCTGCAATGGGGACCCAGCTAAATGCAGGAGGTCAAGCTCTGGACCTCAGAGAGAACATAGAGGTATCACAGTTCATGAAATTAGGAAATTAGGATTAGTTCTAAAAGTGGTCGGCACTGCCAGGTCCGCAGCCCTAAACATGGATGAGGGCGACCTTCACCCTCCCAGGGACGACGAACTCGAAGGCGCCAACGAGAAGAAGCGGGACGGCAATATCTGTGGCATCGACAACGTGCTAGCCAAGCACACATCGAGAAATCTCTCGGACAAGAGCATCCAGTCCAGAAGGGAGAGACGCTAGAAATGGTCGTTGAGAGTACCTCACAACATCGCCGACGCAGCGAGCGCATGACCGACTGGCGCGCCAGGTTCGGACCCATACTGCGACAACTACGTGAACACAAGGTGGACCTCAATAAGCTGGGTGACATCGCGGGCTTGCTTCTCCTTCGCAACACAGGCCTCACCGCAAAGCGCTGCGAAAGGGACATCGGCAACCATCCCGACGAGCACTACAGCTTCGCCCGCATTCGTGGGCTACTGGTCCGAACGTTCACACATACCACGCTCAAGAGCGCACACACCATCCGCCACCACCACGTCCCTGGGCGTACCGATCATCCGGCTGGTGAGGACGACGTCCGTCTCAACCACAGCGCGGCGCACGCTCTACGAATGTGGTCGACGACTACGACGGGGGCGACGACGAGATGGACGAGCCCGACCACGAGGACGGAGAACCCCAGCGCGACGTGTAGGACACCGTGCGCCACGAGCTCGAAGCTTTCAGCACCGAGCAGGAGACGTCTGGCGCGGACGCCACAGAGATGTTCGACAACGAAGACACTGCACGTGTGGAGGCCGCCGCGGCGGAGCTCGCCGCTGTCCCCGAGGCCGCAGCCACGATCCGTGCTGCCCGTGGGACTATCAAAGACAAGGGGGGCGGCCGTGGCAGGAGGGGACCCGACCCCAAGCCCCGAGCAACACACAAGCGGAGACTACAGGGGCGGATCGACCAGGGCAAGAAATCCTCCATCTGCTGCATCTGTGGTGAGCCCGGTCACGAGACGGGGGACGACAAGTGTCCTAACCCAGGTGCTGGAAAGCTCGCTCCGTCAAAGGGACGAGGCAGGGGGCGAGGCCGTTACGACCGATCAGCTCAGATCACCGAGCTCGGCGACGGCCAGGAGCTTCAAGTACATCCTCAAGGACTTGTCACTCCGCCGTCCGAGGGACCCGAGACCCTCGAGTCCGAGCGGGTCGTTTCCGACCTTCCGAGTGTGAGCAAGATAAGCCTGAGCTTGGGTGTGACATACCAGGGACTCGGCTTGGTCGACGCCGCCTGCCTGTTCTGCATCGCCGGACAGCTGTGGTACGGGTGCTACAGGGACCTACTCACCAAGATGGGCCTCGCCGACTAGACCTTCCAAGAGCCCGAGCACGTACTCCTCCGATTTGGAGACAGGGACTGATGACGGCCCCCATCGCTCACTGCGACAAGGCGGGCAGGATCGTATTCAGCGTGGTCGATTACCAACCCCAAACATACTCATCGGCCGCGACTTCACCTAGCTGTCCAAGACCGACATCTATCTCCCTTTGGAAAAAGCATAACCCACATCGGGACGCAAGCCCAGAACAGACTGACAAGCAGTAGGGGGGGCACCGCAACAAAGCTGCAGCCTGAGACGTGGATCGCAGCGAAGGGCGCCAGTCAAGAGCTGAAGGACCTGAAGCTGCACACTACGACCAATACTGCTAATACTACTACTACTACTACTACTACTACTACTACTACTACTACTACTACTACTACTACTACTACTACTACTACTACTACTACTACTACTACTACTACGTGCGCGCAATGGTTGCCGAGGGACCTGCGCGTCGAGACATTATGTCTCGCCGCCCCGCGGTTCGAGCGCAAAAAATTGCGGCGCGCCACGGACGCGAGGGCCTGGGTCGCATTTGACTTTCTCCGTTAGCCAGGCCTCGATCTCAAGGGCGTTGGTGTCAGTGATGGCGAAAACCGAGCAGCTCGAAGAACAGAGCGCCAGCCTCATTGTTCTCGGCGGCCCTCTTGGAAGCCGCCGCAGCGGCCGGCGACGGCGACCTCTCCCGCTCGACGGCGCCCGAGGCGCGGCTCGACCCGCCTTGCTCCTGGGCCTGCGTTTGGGGACCCCCCAGACACTTGCCCGCAGACGCCAGCGCCGCCGCTGCCCGGGGGGGCCGCGCAGCTTTCGCCCCCAAGGCCGCGGACCCCAGAATCAAATCGATTCCAATACCACGGAGCAGCAGCTCGCTGTCGAGCGCTACCGCGGCAGATGTTTTGACGCATCACTGCTTAAGACTAAGACTTGCGATGCATTCGTAAACGTGCCGAATCAAACCCACCGCCGGGGCAGCGCGCTACGCTGGTGCCGTTTGTTTCTTTCTTGTCTGCTGGAACAGTCGCGCTTCTCGATTAAATGGCGCAGCGCCAAGATGGCCCGGCCAAAGCGCGAACAACTCGGTCGCTGCCCCCTGCGCGCTCGCCCACGCGCGCCCGCGGCCGGCTGGGCCCCCCGCCGCAGTCGGGGAAGCGCGGCTGCTTCCCGGCGGCCCGAGCCGCGCGGCGCAAGGCTGCGCTGTTCTTCAACGCAGAGAGCTCCGCATTAGCCGGGTGAGCGGCACGCAACCCGCAAATGGTGGCCGCGGGATCTCGTGAGCCAGCGACGGGGCTCAGCGACAGACCCCTCTACCTGGTCGGCGCCAACCGCGATCGCAGACCAAGCCCGCCTGATCAAGGCGGAGCTCGCGCAACACCTTGCGGAACGGACACTCGGCGTCTGCCTGGGCCTGGAATTCCAGGATGCAGGCTGCCCTCGAGAGGCCCTCTCCGACGGCGTGATTTGCGACGACGCCGGTGGTTCCGTCGACGGCGACCTCCTTGGCGACCTCGGCGAGCACCGCTGCGCGGGCGGCACCTTGCGGGGCGCAGGCGGCCGCCATCGCCTAGGCGATGAAGGCTTCGGCGCAATCCCCGGTCGCCACCCCCCCGGCGGGGCGGCGGTCGATCGGCAGGTCCGCCGACGGGCCGCCTGAACCGACGCGCGATGAATCGCGATCTCTCGGGGCGCCCGCAAGGGACGAACTGTGGGATGCAAGGGGGGGGCGCTGAAGAACTAAGAATTTTAACGAAAGAAATGTTCGGCCCAAGGGCCGACAGGAAGACCCCCGCAAAGCACCGCGCAGCGGGTTAGGGTGGTGGGCCAGGAGAGGGGGGTGAAGAAGAAAAAGGACGTGCACTGAATGCGGCGCGTTTTTTCCGCAGGCGCCGACGAGCGCAGCCAGCTCTGTCAGCGCCTGCGTTTCCGGCTCTTCGGAAGCCAACTTTAGAACGCGATGTGAGCTAGATCCGATGCTGGACCTTTCGACAGGCCCCGATCTGACGGCCGCTGGAAAAGGTCGGGCCCGGCGGGCCACGACCTGATCCCGCGCCAGTTGAAGAGCAACGACGAACGGAACCGCGGTGCCCCTGGGTCGCCAGGGCACAAGATGACAGCGCGCCGGTCTGCGTCATCAGCAACGGCAGAATTTCACAAGCGCGCGTTGGGCGCGCCCGCGCCGCGCGGCCGCGCAGCTCGACTTCGAAAGCAGAAGCCTCTGGAAATCCCCGCTCGCGGGCGAGGGCCGCCCTGCCGAGTCTATCTGCGAACGTACCCAGCGCGAACCGAACGCCGCATCTCGATTCGACACCTTGAAACAAGGCCTTGCGAAGCGCCGCGCCCCTGCGCTGATCCTCGCGCCAGGGGCGCGCAAATCCCAAGGGCGGGGGGCCCGCGTCTGCAACGGCGTTCCCCTCGCCAGGAATGTGCAAGGCCAGTGCCCAACATTGGGCCGCTCGCTCGGCATGTTCGAAGCGATGCGCCAGAGACTCGAAGGGAGGTATCCGCCCGTAGCGCACATTGACGCAATAGAGTGCTGCGGAATTTTCGAGCCTGAACAGACAGCGCCAACCTTGTAGGCAAGAGGATTCCCTGAGAAGGCACTGGAATGCAAACCGCAACTCCTTGTGATTGATTTCCCGGGGATTGCATTGCGCCTCCCGGGCTTCAGGATTCTCGGAAACAATTGGCGGAGCAACTGAAACCACCCCAGTTGCAACTGGGACTGCCTCGGCGGCGCAGAGGGGGCCCGAGGCGGGCGGAGCAACTGAGAAGGGTGGGCGGAGCAACCGGGCCAGCAACTGACCCAACTGCCCCACACTGCCCCGACTGCCCCAGACTGCCCTGCCTCAGACTGCTCCAGACTGCCCCAGAGTGCCGCAACTGCCCCACACTGCCCAAAACTGCCCCAACTGCCCCACACTGCCCCAACTGCCTCAGACTGCCCCAGACTGCCCGAGCTGCCCCACACTGCCCCAACTGCCGCAGACTGCCGCAGACTGCCCCAGACTGCCCCAACTGCCCCAAACGGCTCCAACTGCTCCAAACTGCCCCAGCTGCCCCAGACTGCCCCAACTGCCCCAGACTGCCCCAAGGGCCCCAGACTGCCCCAACTGCCCCAGACTGCCCCAGACTGCCCGAGCTGCCCCACACTGCCCCAACTGCCCCAGACTGCCCCAGACCGCCCCAGACTGTCCCAGACTGCCCCAGACTGCCCCAACTGCCAAGGAAGCCGGGAGCGGGCGGAGCAACTGAGACGGGAGGGCAGAGCAACTGGGCGAGCAACTGACCCAACTGCCCCAGACTGCCCCAACTGCCCCAGACTGCCCCAACTGCCCCAGACTGCCCCACACTGCCCCAGACTGCCCCAACTGCCCAGAGACGCCCCAGACTGCCAGACTGCGACTGCCCCAGACTGCCACATTAGTGCCCCAACTGCCCCACCACACTGCCCCACACTGCCCCAGACTGCCCCAGACTGCCCCGCCTGCCCCGACCGCCCCGACTGCCCCAGACTGCCCACACTGCCCCAGACTGCCCCAGACTGCCCCAGACTGCCCCAACTGCCCCAGAATGCCCCAATGCCCCAAACTGCCGCAGACTGCCACACACTGCCCCAGACTGCCCCAGACTGCCCCAGACTGCCCCAACTGCCCCAGACTTGCCAGATTGCCCAGCTGCCCCAGACTGCCCCAACTGCCCCAGAGTGCCCCAACTGCCCCAACTGCCCCACACTGCCCCACACTGCCCCACACTGCCCCAACTGTCCCAGACTGCCCCAGACTGCCCCAGACTGTCCCAGACTGCCCCGAGAGCTCCAGATTGCCCCAACTGCTTCAGAGTGCCCCAAGGGCCCCAGACTGCACCAGACTGCCCCAGACTGCCCCAACTGCCCCAGACTGCCCAACTGACCCAGACTGCCCCAACCTCCCCAGACTGCCCCGAACTGCCCCAACTGTCCCAGACTGGTCCAACTAACCCAGACTGCCTCAACTGCCCCAGACTGCCCCAGACTGCCCCAACTGCCCCAAACTGCACCAGACCGCCCCAACGGCACTACACTGCCCCACCTGCCGCAGACTGCCCCAACTGCGCCAATATGCGCCAACTGCCCGAAACTGCTCCCGCTGCTCCAAACTGCCCCAACTGCACCAGACTGCCCCAGACTGCCCCAGCTGCCCCAGACTGCCCCAACTGCCCCAGACTGCCCCAACTGCCTCGACTGCCCCAGACTGCCCCGGATTGCCCCAGACTGCCCCAGACTGCCCCAACTGCCCTAACTGCCCCAGACTGCCCCAGACTGCCCCAGACTGTACCAGACTGCCCCAGACTGCCCCGAACTGCCCCAACTGCCAAGAAGAAGGCCGGAAGCGGGCGGAGCAACTGAGACGGGAGGGCGGAGCAACTGGGCCAGCAACTGACCCCACTGCCTCAGACTGCCCCAGACTGCCCCAACTGCCCCAGACTGCCCCACACTGCCCCAGACTGCCCCAACTGCCCAGACTGCCCCAGACTGCCCCAGCTGCCCCAGACCGCCCCAGACTGCCCCACACTGCCCCAACTGCCCCAGACTGCCCCAAACTGCCCCAACTGCTCCAATCTGCCCCAACTGCCCCACACGTCCCACACTGCCCCAGACTGTCCCAGACTGCCCCAGACTGCCCCAACTGCCCCAGACTGCCCCAACTGCCCCAGACTGCCGCAGACTGCCCCAGACTGCCCCTGACTGCCCCAGACTGCACTGCTCCAGACTGCCCCAGAGTGCCCCAACTGCCCCAGACTGCCCCAGCTGCCCCAGACTGCCCCAACTGCTCCAGACTGCCCCAACTGCCCCAACTGCCCCAGACTGCCCCAGCTGCCCCAGACTGCCCCAAGTGCCCCAGACTGCCCCAACTGCCTCAACTGCCCCAGACTGCCCCAGACTGTCCCAGACTGCCCCAGACTGCCCCAACTGCCACAGACTGCCCCAGACTGCCCCAGACTGCCCCAAACTGCCCCAGACTGCCCCAGACGGCCCCAACTGCCCCAGACTGCCCCAGAGTGCCCCAGACTGCCCCAGTCTGCCCGAACTGCCCCAGACTGCCCCAACCGACCCAGACTGCCCCAACTCCCCAGACTGCCCCAGACTGCCCCAGACTGCCCCAAACTGCCCCAGACTGCCCCAACTAACCCAGACTGCCCTGCCCCAGCCTGCCCCAACTGCCCCAGACTGCCCCGACTGCCCCAGACTGCCCCAACTGCCCCAGACTGCCCTACACTGCCGCAACTGCCCCAGACTGCCCAACCCCCCCCAGACTGCCCCAACTGCCCCAGACAGCCCCGGTGGCGCAGAAGGGGCCGGAGGCGGGCGGAGCAACTGAGATGGTTGGGCGGAGCAACTGGGCCAGCAACTGGGCCAACTGCCCCAGACTGCCCCAGACTGCCCGAGACTGCCCAAACTGCCCCAGACTGCCCCACACTGCCCCAGACTGCCCCAACTGCCCCAGACTGCCCCGACTGCCGCAGACTGCCCCAAACTGCCCCAGACTGTCCAACTGCTTCAGACTGCCCCAAGTGCCCCAGACTGCCCCAACCTGCCCCAGACTGCCCCAACCGCCCCAGACTGCCCCAACTGCCCACAATGGGCTCAAGAAGAGACCAGGAGGGCAGAGGGCCCCACGAGAATGGCGGCCAAAATGGCGGCTTTGGGTGGGGGGGGCAAGAATGCGCCAAGACGGCTCCAAGAGTGCCCCAAGGGGGTCCAAGAAGGCCCGGAGAGGCCCACGGAAGCACTCAGATGTCACACTTGGTATTTAGTCAAACACCTTCTAGATTGCAGACCCACAGAGTTAGTTTTAGGGCTCTCTTGGCGCCGTCATGGGGCCCTGTTGGGGCTGTCTTGGGGCCCTACAAATGGTCCAAAAAGGGCCGTGAGGGCCCCAAGTGGGGCCCAAGGGAGCACTGAGATTACTCACTTGGTCTCTATTCAAACACCTTTTTACCTAACAGCGAAGACTGATCGGTTCCTAATAAAGTCAAAAGAAAACATCATGACTCCACAGAGGGGTCCGGGCGGCATCCGGGGAGCTGGGTCCTAACTCGCTTTTCATAAACAGTCACACACTTCGTGCTCTTCGACCTCCCAGAACTCCATTCACGGGCCACATTCTAAATGCCCGGAGCCAAGTGTAAGCCACTTCGTGCTCTTCGACTTCCCAGAACTCCATTCCCGGGCCACGTTTTGAATGCCCGGAGCCAACTGTAAGCCACTTCGTGCTCTTCGACTTCCCAGAACTCAATTCCCGGGGCACATTTTTGATGCCCGGAACCAACTGTATGCCACTTCGTGCTCTTCGACCTCCCAGAACTCCATTCCCGGGCCACATTCTGAATGCCCGGAGCCAACTGTAGGCCACTTCGTGCTCTTCGACTTTCCAAAACTCCACTCCCGGGCCACATTTTGAATGCCCGGAGCCAACTGTAGGCCACTTCGTGTTCTTCGACTTCCCAGAACTCCATTCCCGGGGCACATTTTTGATGCTCGGAGGCAACTGTATGCCACTTCGTGCTCTTCGATTTCCCAGAACTCCATTCCCTGAGGCAGGCTGAGGGTGAGGCAGGCTGAGGCTGAGGCCGAGGCTGAAGGCAGACTGAGGCTGAGGCTGAAGCAGGCTGAGGCTGAGGCTGAGGCAGGCTGAGGCTGAGGCTGAGGCAGGTTGATGCTGAGGCAGGCTGAGGCTGAAGCTGAGGCTGATGCAGGCTGAGGGTGAGGCAGCCTGAGGCTGAGGCCGAGGCTGAAGGCAGACTGAGGCTGAGGCTGAAGCAGGCTGAGGCTGAGGCTGAAGCTGAGGCTGAGGCTGAGGCAGGCTGAGGCTGAGGCTGAGGAGGCTGAGGCTGTGACTGCGACTGCCGTTGCCGCTGCGAGTGTCATCGCGACTGCGACTACGACTGCGAGAACAGCAGAATTCTACAACTGGACTCTCATCTGAATCTTAAGGGGAATACTTCCAGATATGCTCCTACACATCGCTGTTAGGTTGCTTTGCCGGGATAATTTACTAGAGACCCACAGAGTTCGTTTTGGGGCCCTCTTGGAGCCCTCTTGGAGCCGTCTTGGGGCACTCTTGGGGCTGCCTGGGGCCTTACAAGGGGTCCGAAAAGGCTCCGGGAGGGGCCCCAAGAGGGGCCCGGGAAGCACTTAGATGGCTCACGTGGTCTCTAGTCAAAAACCTTTTTGACTAGAGACCCACAGCATTGGTCTTGGGGCCTTCTTGGGAGCGTCTTGGGGCCCTGTTGAGGTTGTCTTGGGCCCTAACATGGGTCCAAGAAAGCCCGAGAGGGCTCCAAGTGGGGTTCCTCCTCCTCCTTCTCCCCCTCCTCCTCCTCCTCCTCCTCCTCCTCCTCCTCCTCCTCCTCCTCCTCCTCCTCCTCCGCCTCCTCCTCCTCCTCCTCCGCCTCCTCCTCCTCCTCCTCTCCCTTCCACTCCTCCGCCTCCTCCCCCTCCTCCTCGCCTTTCGCCGCTTGGGTTCAGTTGCTCCGCCGCTCCTCCGCTTGGTTTCAGTTGCTCCGCCGCTTGGTTTCAGTTGCTCCGCGGCCTCGGTCCGGTTGCTCCGCCGGGGTAAGCCTCTCAGGCCACGTATCGGCGACAATGCGGCTGCCCCAACACAGATGATATGACCGCCCCTCTATTCTGGACGCGTCACGCTCCACGACCCGGATTGCGCCTTAGCGAACAAGAATCGCCCAGTCAGCGAACTCGGGGGAGTTCGGAAGCGAGGGGGTGAGATCGAAGTGGAACGGAAAGCCCCCCTACCGGGAAATCGATTTCGGTTTCGTGTTCGTGCGTGCCGTGCGGGCGAGGCGATGCTGCGTGGGCGGGCGAGAGAAAGTCTCCTGTGGTTGAGGCGCGGCCGGACCAAATGTCTCCCTTCCGGGCGGCCGGGGGCCCGCGGTGTCCCGCCGGTCCCGCTGGTGTCCCGTGTGGCTGAGGCGCGGCCGGACCAAATGACTGCCTTCCGGGCGGCCGGGGGTCCGCGGTGTCCCGCCGGTGCCCCGTCGGTGTCCCGATTATGGTGATGATATTGATGATGATGATGATGATGATGGTGATGATGATGACGATGTTGATGTTTTGTTTTGATGATCGATAGTGAGATCGGTAGTGATATCGATTGTGCTATCGATTGTGAGATCGAATGTCAGATCGCTTGTGAGATCGATTGCGAGATCGATTGTGATACCGAATGTGAGATCGATAGTGAGATCGATCGGGAGATCGGTTGTGAGACCGAATGGGATATCGATTGTGAGATCGATTGGGATATCGATAATGAAATCGATAATGAGACCGAATGTGAGATCGATTGTGGAATATATTGTGAGATCGATTATCATATCGATTGCGAGATCGATCGATTGAGTTAGTAGTGATATCACTATCGGTAATGAGATCGGTAGTGATTTCGATAGTGTGATCGATGATGAAACCGGATGTGAGATCGATTGTGAGTTCGGTTGTGATATCGATAGTGGGATCGATAGTGAGATCGATAATGAGATCGAAAGTGAGTTCGATAGAGAGATCGATACTGAGGCCGAATGCGGGATCGATTGTGAGATCGATTGTGATATCGATAGTGAGATCGACTGTGGGACCGAATGTGAGATCGATAATGAGATCGATAGTGGGTTTGATAGTGAAATCGATAGTCAGATCGAATGCGAGATCGATTGTGATATCGATTGTGAGATCAATAGCGAGACCGAATGTGAGATCGATTGTGGGATCGATTGTGAGATTTATTGTGAGGTCGATAGTCAGATCGACTGTGAGATCTATCGATTGAGATCGATTGTGAGATCGGTAGTGAGTTCGATAGTGAGATCAATCGAGTGCGACGTTGGTCCCTCCCCCCCCCCCTCCTTTCACCCGAAGGGTGGTCTATGCGGTATGTTCCCACATGCTGAGAGAACCGCCGCCGCAGCGCGAGGAACGCACTGGGGGCGCACCCAGGGCCGAGCAGATGCGCGCTAGGGCCGCGCGACTGAGATCTGAGAGGGTCACTGGGGGGCCCGCCAGGGGGCTGGCACGCTACGCCGAATGCACCCCCGACGCGTTAAAATCAACCCACAGAGGGCGTAGACGGCGACGCAGCTGCGGAAGGAACTCCGCGATGCGCGAGGCTAAACCTGCTGCCGACGCCAGTTGTTTGCTGCGGAGCGCGCGGCGTTGGTCCGCCTCGGGAACGGCAGCGCACAACTCGCGACAGCGGTCCGTCTTTTCAGGCGGCGCGGTGATGATGCATTCGACAATGTCGCGCGCCCAGCCAATCCAAGTTCGTCGGCGAGCTGGCGCTCGGGCGCCGCCGGGTGTGGCACTTGCGGAAATACCACGCCGCAACAGAAAGCGACAAGCTCGACGCAGCTTCTGCCAAGCCGTTCCATCGCCCAGTGCCGCGCCCAAAAATCGCCAATGAAGCCCTCGAAGTCTACTTCGGCACGCAGGCGGAGGATTCTTATCATCTCATTCACATTGATATCGTTGATACCAGGCGCAGGATTGATACCGAATGGTCAGTACTTGTATTTCCCGAGCTGGCGTCTGCCAGGGGAATGGAAACCTAGGGCGTACAAGTCTGCGTCGGACACGCGCCAATTAAAAAGCAATCGCGCAGGTCGAGGACGAACAGCCAGGAGCCCGCGGCCATGCGGGCCACGGCCTGGTCCAGCGCGCCGTGCGCGACGCCGGCCTTCGGCATGCATTCGTTGACCCCCCCCCGCCGCAAATCGATGATTGAACGCGCTTCGAAACGCCCCGGTTCGTCGGCCTCGGCGTCCGCCCCGGGGCGCGGTTTCATGATTATGCCGCACGGGTTGACGTTGAGGTGCTGGGCGGAAGGGCGTCAGCCGGAAAGAAGGAAACCTTCCCGGTGTCAGCAAGGCGGTCCCATTGGCGTTCGGCCCAGGCGAGCTGGGACGCGATGGACGAGAGGTTGCGCACCTGCTTCGGGGCGACAGGCGACGCCCCGAGAGAGTGCCCGCGCAGCCAAGAATGCAGCATGGCGGGGACCGCGCCATTGGCGGACAGGAAATCAAAGCGCAGGTGAAGGCCAGGGACGCCCTCCCATTCCTGGAGAATGGAATTTCAATCTTAAACCTCAGCTAGGAGAGCGTCCATCGTCGGCAATGTGTTATTTGAACCAGATCTGCGGGAAAGCATGCCTGGGAGGCCTATGGGAGTGGGTCGAAGGGAAGGCTATAGCGTATGAAGGAAAAAGGGGTTACGGAGGGAAGAGGGAAAAGAGAGGTGTTGGAAGGCTCCTCCGCTCTTGGGACGGGGCCGAAATCTCAGGAAGCCCAGAACCGTCCCCGTTCTAGCGGGGAATGCGCCGAGAGCATCGACAAGCGCCAGCACCAGTCATCAGTCCACACCCGCCAGCGGTCGAGAGCCGGGAGACATCGCGCCAACGGGGACGGGCTCAAGAGCTCACGCGCCAGCTTCGTCCGCGGAGCACCGCCTTCCTTGGTTTTCAAGCACAGCCAGCCTCTTTTACGGCTAGCGTGGGAAGGGCCTCCTCCTCAAACTTCCGCCTCCTCCTCATAGGTGGGTGTAAGGGAGAGGGGAGCGCATGCTGCGCGTATAAGCACCTGCCGCACCCCTGACTGAAGCTCCGGGCGGAAAGGGGGGAGCGACGGGTGTGGATGCAGAACTAAGGAGAGGACGCAGAACTCGCAGGAGGGGGAAGTCAAGGGCGCGAGTGGGGTACCCGGGACCAGACCGGTTGCAACGGACCCGCACGAAGAAATATTGGATGGGGTGAGAAGTGATACAGCCAGGACCGCTGACCAGCCGTCTCGGATAGATGGATGGTTTTGCATACGGAGCGGCGAAGTGCCAGGACACGAATGGCACGGCACGAGCTGCCGAGAAGGTGCCACGGACACGCCCAATAGGATCTCGGGGTGAGAGGTGAGGACAAGGTGCAGCTGGGCCCGCTGACCGGTTACCTCACAGCGCGTATCAGGAGGTAGGCAGGGAAACAGCCGAACAGCTGATAGGATAAATGAGCGCCGACCAGGTGCGTCGACGAGTAGCTTCAACAGAGAATGGAACAGCCAGGACAGCTGACAAGAGACAAGCCCGTCGACCAAGGGCATCGACGGGAAGCCAGCGGCAGCGCGGGAAAGGCTAGACCCCGACCCTTAGAACAGGGCGCCTGCGCTCGAGACGAATCCAGCAAAACGCACGAGGAAAACGAACCGAGTCCCGCCACCCCGCAGAAGCCCCTTTCCCGAGTGCACAGCCCCTGAAGAAAGGACGCCCCCCCCCCCCCGCCTCTCTCCTCCACCTCCTCACCCCCTCCCCGCCCAGGGGGGGAGGGCGGCGCCTGAGCCTCCGCTGCCGGCAGGGGCCCTGGCCAGTCGTCGCCGTACAGGTACCTCAGGTTAGGGCAAGCTTGCGTCGGCAAGAGCAAAACCCCAGAACCCATGCCCATGCCAGCCACCCCGAGTGATTGGAGGCCTCCATGATGGGAAGCCTGGAGGATCCCACGCACGCGCCTGCCAGCCACCTTGACGACGGCGACGACGACGCCGACAACAACGGCGACCACCACGACGTTGACGACATCGTCGTTTCGGTGGCTTTAGGGTGTCTGGAGGTTCTCGTCGCCACGGCTGGATGTACGTCGAAAGACTGACCAGGATGCACCCTGGGAAAGGATCGATGTTGAGCAGATCTGGCTTGGGCGAAAACGACGGTAACGTCCACCACCACCACGACCACGACGAGGACAAAGACGACTGTCCTTCAGCGTCCTCCAACTCCCCATACTTCCAAGAGGATACAGGATGAAGAGGAGAGCGGAGGCAGGGAAGGAGGAGGGGCTTCTGGAAAGAAGGACAGGGGAAGAATGGAAGGGAGGGGAAGAAGAAGAGGAAGAAGAGGGACAGGGAAAGGAGACGAATAACAAAGGCAGAACAAATGGCGCAGAAAGGATCATGGTACGTTGTGTCAAAAATCCAAGTGTTCGCTTCAAGTCTGAGCACCCTGACCACCCCTCGATGCCCACCCCAACCTCCACCTGGCAAGGACTTGCAACAACCTCCCAGCACTCGCCGACCCTTCAGGGACCAGCGCGGAAGAGGTCTGCCACTCCCCGGGCCTATCCCCTGGAGGCGGGGCGGGAGCTTCGCGATTGGAGGGGGGGAGGGGAGTGCACGGGAGCCCTGGGCCTCACAAGATGGGCTCACGACATCACGAGAGATAGAGAGAGCACAATGAACCCGGCGCAACCCCAACATAGGGAAGAGTATCCAGAGTGAATAACTAGGCGAAGAAGAGTTATCAGAAGGTACGCCGAGGGTAAATTGCCCGCCGCTTGGGCGCATCACTTGATTGGCATTGCACTGCATTGCTTGGCGTTGCTTGGCATTGCACTGCATTGCTTGGCGTTGCTTGGACTCTCTTGGATTTGCTTTGCCGGTCTGGGTTGCGCAGAAAGGCATTTACAAAAACAGCAAACACACACACACACACACATTCACTTAGGTCGGCGGCTAGGCAGTGACTGCGCTGGCAAGGGGAGCAAAACGGGGCAACGTTCAGCAAGACCCACAAGTACACACTCTCACACACACGTTTTTTCGTCGCGGACGGGCGGCTCGCCACACCGTCAGGCACGCTGCGCGGAGGACCGCGCGCGCGCCCAGCACTCAGAAGAGAGGCAACTGAACGGCGAGACGGCTGGCCCCTCACGGGGCAAGGCCGGGTGCGGCACTGGGGCGCCGGGGCAGCGAAAGCAGCGGCCAAGCCGGCCCGAATTAGGCCGACAAGGGGACTGCAAGACAAGGGAAAGGAGGGGCCAAGCAAAGAGAGGGAGAAGCGAGGAGCGAGGAGCAACAGCGGACAGACGAGAGAGGAGACGGACGGACGCGAGACAGGCCGACCGACGGGGGAAGGGAGGTTGAGGGGACGGAAGGAGACACCACACACATAAGGGGAAGGCAAGACACGACAACGGGAAGGAGCCAGCCGAGGAAGGAGGCGAGAGGGTGGCCAAGGGCGGCCGAAAGCCCGCCAATCGGGCGGACACACACGCACACACACACACACACACACACATGCACACACATACACACAGATTATTTGGCGTCGCGGCCCCGCGGGCTGCGACGAGGCGTAGAAAGTCGAGAGCAAGCAGTGGATCGCGCGCGCGTCTACGCCTGGCCGAGCTCTCAGAGACCGCTTCGGGTCTCGCAGCCGCCAGCCGCCATAACCATCCAGGCCTCGAAGGTGGGGAGGGCCGATGTGCAGACGAAACTACGGTGACGGTGAGAGGTGGCATAAGCCAACCGGGACTAGAGAGCGGGGAAAGCGAGTAAGCCAGCGCGGACCGACAAAGGAGGGCGTCAAGGAGCAGCAGCAGGAGCCCCGGAGAACAGGGGTGGGACCGCGGCGGCAGCACAGGGGCCGCAGGAGGGAGTCCCAGGTGGGAAGGGACCGAAGAGGCCGCGCCGACCCAGGCTAGGGGGTAAGATGCGGCCGAGGCCATGTGGGCCCTGGGAGGTCCCAGTCGCTCCCGTGGGGGCAGGAGCCCCGTCCTGTGAGGACAGGGGCCACAAGGGGAGCCTAGGAGGGTCCCAGCAGGGTCCACCTCTGAATAGCCGCAGCGCACTACCCCCAGAGGCTGAGGTGCAAGGTGCACTGGGAGCCATGGCGTCCTGGCTAGGCCCAGTGGGGCACTGATAGTTGGGCGGCGACCCCATGCTGGGAAACCGTATGTGATAGCAAGCGCTGGCCCCGTAGCAAAAAACGCCGGCGCCTAGGAATGCACGGGCCCCGTAGCGGGAGTCACCACCGCTTCTGCGACACCCCTCCTCATCCTGCCTCTTTCTTACTCGTCCTCCTTTCCCTCCTCTCCCACCCCCTTCCCGCGCTGTCCTGTTGCGTCCTTTTTCCCCCCTTGGAGTGGCGCCTGCTCAAGATCCCGAATACCCCTGAGCCAAATCATTGGCGATCCATCGCGCGGCCCTCGAGTAGCGCGCGCAACTGCGCGCGCCCCCCACTGTCGGCGCCTTAACCTTAAACCCAAACTGGCACTTGAAAACAAACGCGCGCTAAACCTAGACCTAAAACCTAACCCTGAAACTAAAACGGAAGTTTTAACTTAAAACGTGAACCGAAACCCACATCCAAATCTAAAACCAAGGACGCGCGCTAAGAAATAAGCTGGTTATCGCTTCGTGGAAGAAGGACTCCATCAGGTTTGCCACCATAGCAAAGGGAAGCAGCATTGGCTGACCTACTTCCCCCCCCCGCACAATCCCCGAGATACTGGAAACCTCATATTTGATTGCCCTTTGGGTTACTTTGTCGGCTCGCTGAAAATTACGTGAAGATATTGTGAAGTTAGTTTAATTGGTTTCAAGGTTTCCTGAAATAGGATGGGTTCTCAACACCTAATCGCAAAAGCTAACCGATTGTGTGGGGCCGGCGGGCATACTTTCAGAGACGTTGCGAATGCGCTGCTCCGCGCAAGGGAGGCTTCGTCCTAGCAGGACGTTCCAGGCCAGCCCTGCTTCCCCAGGGTCCACTGGGACGTTCCCCAGGTAAGCGGTGGCTGCCCGGATGTTGGGGCCACATTGTCCGCCATTCTTCACGGCCTGGTCGTTGCTCAAGAGTGGCTCAATCTAAGGGCCCAGCAGGTCAGCCAGGGTAGCACCGTAGAGCCGCCGCGTACAAGTTGGGAGCTGAAGAGGTCGCAGGTCGCTAGGGGGCGCAGCGCATTTTTTCTTACCGGCCCAGACGAGGAGGTCGATCGATGGCCCCGGGGCGCGCGCGATCTGCGCCAAGTCAAGATAGGCGGCGCGCCAGACCTGGGCGAGGAGACAAGCGACGAAACGAGCTCCGCCGCGGTAGACCTCGCACGGTTCTCCGTCGATGCCCGGAGCGCTTCGGGCAGGAGCCAAGCCAAGAGAGGCGATCATGCCCCAGTCGGGCTGGGGTCGTCCGTCGACAGCGATGGACCTGCGAAGTCCGCGAAGTCCGGCAAGGGCGGCGAGCTCTGCCAGATGTTGCCCCTTCTGGCCCCGAGGGCCCATGTCTGCTGGCTGCTCATGCCAGACTCCTCCGCGGTCGCGCACGCCCTTGACATTGTGCATTTTGCGGAAGATCTCGCGCCCAGCCCGGGGCCGTCTAGCCCGAGGGCCACGCTCCAGCGAGGTGGGAGCGCTGAGGCGTCTGTGTGCGATCTCAGGATCCCAACGCTTAAGCCGCATATTCGCGCGCCTGCTGTCCAGGTCCGACCCGCCCCATCCGTCATCGGCGAGCCGCGCGCCCAGGGGCCAGTAAGCCAAGTGGGCCCAGGGTTCTTGGCCGCATCGGCCAGAATAGAGCCAGGACTGGTCGTTCTGGTCTTGCGCAGCCAGCGTTTCCACCAGGACTGCAGTCCAGCGGAAAGAGCGTGTCTACCCAGCTGGGCGAGAGCGCGGAGCATCGGGGGAGGGGCGTCGGATTTGTGGGGTGCACCTGCATGGTTGGGAGCTTCCTCCTGTGTTATTACTTCCCCGAGGTCGACGTGGCTGCGCTGGTCGGGCATGGGCCCCGCCGCAGCGGGTCGCGTCCAATCGACGGGCTGGATCAAGCCAGTTAGGTCGACCTCAGGGACCTCAGAAGTTCGTTCAGAAAAAGGCACATAATTTCCGTAGGTCCGCGTGCGCCTTGGTTGGGAGACTCCTGAATGCTGCGGGCGCGAGAACGTCTTCCCGTCTGGCCAGCCTCGCGCCGTCGGGGGCCAAGTAGAAGGTCGCATGGTCCGAAAGCGAGGGCTTCCAAGCTTTCTTCCTTTGGTATCTGGCGAACACCGTAGCGGGGCAGGCTACGAAATCATCGCTGGACTCGGAGTCGCGGCCCGCCCGCGCGGGGCCGTCGACGTCGACGATTCTGGAGCCGGCACTGCCCAGAAGGGCCTGCAAGGCAGCGGCATCCTCAATCTCACCCCCCCCGTGGGTTAGAGCACTGAAGGTTGACGTTCCCGCCCCAGTAGGTCGGCAGAACGTCCTACGGCTCAATAGTTAGCCCTTTGCATGTCGCGAATCGTCTCGGTCTTGCGACCTGGTGGTAGGTAGACACAGACGAGGCGGACTAGAGCGCCGTCGACGTCGACGCTGGGGTATACCGCGCAGCCTGGGACGAGGGTGCCAGAGGCGCGCAGGGCCACGCCGCGAGAAATGACGATGTCCACTCCACCATCCAGCCCCCCCTCCCGGGCCGGCGAAGGCAGCGCTGGACACCAGGGAGCGGGCTGGGATCACGCTGGCCCAGACGCCAGTCTCGTGCTCTGACCAATGGATTTCCCGTAGGAAGCATGACCTCCCGCGGGAGGTCACCTGCGTGAGCATGGTGTGCTTGATTGCATTATTGTGCGCGGTTGTGCTGCGTAAGTAGCGCGCGTTCCACGCGGCGAGCTCAGATTTGCCAGGGGCGCGTGCGAGACGCAGGCCGGCGAGCTGGTCGTCAATGGTGACATTGCAGCGCAACTGGGCCCGCGCGGGGTTGGCCCATGCGTCAGCGCGGAGGGCGTGCCAGAGGGTCCGGGGCCGCGGACAGGCGCAGCGTGGAAGCGGGAGAGGGCGAGAGCGAGCGAGCGCGCGGCAAAGCGCCAACCGCGGGCCCTGGCATGCGGAACCAAGGCAGCCAGGCTGGGGGGCCCCATGGCGTCGCCGAGTGCAGTGGGGCCGTTCAGCGAGTCTAGGGGAACGGCAGTCCTTCTCGTGAGTTTGGCAGCGAGGGGGTGGCCCCATTCGCCTCGAGTTGTCGCGCACGTCGTCTGGGAAGGGGGAGCGGTGCAGCCTGGTGAATGGGCACTGTTGCCTGGCGCATGCCCGTGCCGCGTCGAACGCCAGAGCGACCTGGCCGACGGCGGGCGGCGCCGCTGGGGCTGGCGGGGGGGGCCCTTTTAAAGCGACGTCTCGCGTCGTGCTGACCAGCCTCTGCTGCAGGCAGCGCGGGTCGGCGTGGACGCCGACGGCGTCGTAGAGCGGTCTGCCGCCCAGCCCCATGCCAAGGCGGTACTTTAGCAAGCCGATTGCACGAGCTCGTTCCTCAGGATTGGGAGGCCGAGCTCCGTAGTTGGGGCCTCCTCCTATGAGCCACCTTCCCCGAGATCGAACTCGGTTCTCTTCTTGACCGCTCCCCCGTTCACGTCCGCCCCGTACTAAGATCAAACCCTGGCGGCAGCCTGGGCACCTCTACGCGGCTCTGCAATGTCAGTCATGCTGGCGAGTAACCAACGGTGGGGACTGTCCCCGTGGTAGAGCCGACGCTTGGGGCAAGGTTGAAAGCTGCCAGGTAGGACCTCGCCCGCGTCGCCACCGCGCGACCTCGTCCAGGGGGGTGGAGCCGCGCCGGTGGAAGGCCCACCGGCCTTCCCATGGAGAAGGCAGGCGCGGGCATGAGAGCGAAACGTCTGCTAGCGGGGACGAGGCCATCCACGGGCGGCCCCGCGGAGTGGCGACTCAGCTGCTAGAGTCCATCCCATCGGCCCACTCGCCTGGAACATCTCCGAGGGCAGCCTGCATCGCATGTTAGACGCGACGCTTTCAACCACGATTTGAGAGATTACGTCAGGCCTCCATTGTGCGGCGAGGGCCCGGGCGAGTGGCATGGGAAAGAAGCGCACAGAGTGCTGTCCTGCCAGGCCGTCGCCACCGCGCAGGCTGCCTGCCGCGTCGAGATTGTCGCAGGGGCGCCCTCCGATCAGTAGGACGAGCGCCCCATATTCAAGCGCGTCGAGGCACTGATCCGAGAGCGCGCTGTTAGCGCCGCTGACGGTGCGGAACAGGTCCCAAACGTTGTGCGCCAGATGCGCGCGTGGCGGTCCGCCGTCGATGGACGGGGCCCCACTAGGGTTCCAATAATCAGAGACGCACCGTGCGACCTGTTGGTCCATTTCACCTAACGTGGAGGAGCGCCGTAGGCCGATGCGGCCCACCCGCGCAAATAAATCACCTAGCGCGCACCTCGCGACGCCCCATCCGTCGATGAGCGAGACGAGGTGCATTGGGCGTACTCTGCCAGCGGTCTGTCCTGTCGCCATTTCCAGGAGCGCGGTAATGTGACTGGACGCTTGTTGGGTTTGCACCTGCGCGTCCCTCTGCTGGCCGAGGTCGACGGCATATCCGGGGGGGCGGCTTCTACGGATCCAGCAAGCCCGTCGCTCCCTGCCCGAACGCCGCTAGATACGAAGACCCCTTGGCGTTCGAGCTCCCCCAACGAGGTTAGCACAGTCTGGCGGTCGAGACCAGCTGCCGCGCATGCAGCGAGCACGGGGCCCCTTGGAGCGACTGGTGCGGCGCCTGTGGCGTCGTTGATTTGCTGAGACCAAACACGGTGAAGTACGTCGCGGGGGTCTGGTGAGACAGTCTGCTCCGTGCTCCGTCAATCTGGCGCATCGCGGGCTGCGGGCAGGGGCGGAAGGGCCCTCGCCCCCTTACCCCGCGCCCCGGCGCCCCGCCCTGATGACGAGATGACGGCGTAGCCCCCTATCACCAGGTGTCTGATCTAAGCTCTGACCTTCCCCTGGCGACGAGGCTCCGGTTGCGGTAGCGCGGCTCGCTGCCCGCCCGCGCGCGCCGCCCTGCCTTCCCTGGGCCCCCGCGAGCGGCCCGGAGGTTCGAGAGCGTGCTCTGGCTGCTCTTGCAGGTCTGGTTAGTCAGCGGATGCGCCTGTGTGGGGAATTTCCTGATTTCCTGCGTTCCTTCTCGCGGGCCTGCCCCTCTCTCTTGCTTCGCCCGCGCGGATTGCGGGGGCAGCGCATCTACAGGCGCGGAGGCGTCAGCGCCCGCGCGTGCGAAGATCCTGCTTGAGGGGCGTAGGCAGCGGAGAAAGGGGCGTAGACGTTGGGGCACTCATTTGCTGGGCCTTCGCTGTCGGTTGCTGCTAGGCCGAAAAGTGCGAGCACAGGTGCCCGCGCTAGGCGGCCCATCGGCACGGCTGGAGAGCCAGGGAATTGAGCGCGGTCCTCTGTCGGCTGGTGTAGTTGCAGGAGGGAGCACGCCGTGTCGAGAGCAAAAATAGCCAGTCGATTGCTCGGTCGGTCCCTCCCCGGGCTGCCAGCGCCCGGCAACGCGGTTTCGTTCCAAAGGCAGCACGGAGGTCAATCGCTTCGCGTTCGAGCCAGAACCTTGCGACAACCAGGTCCAAAGCGGAGCGAAGCAGTGGAATGGTCGTGCCCCATGCGAGGGTCGTGAGTATGTTAGTCCATTCGTCGCTACTGTCGAGTGCATCGAGCGCTTGGGACGCGTTCTGGGCAGCTCGTGCCGTCGCGGCCCTGTTGAGCACCTGCTTTGTGGAGGAGAGGATAGCAGTCAATTTGGCTCGCGTGGTGCCTTGTAGCGATGGGCCCGCGGGGAGCTCCCCAACCCGCCCTAGAGGGTCATATGGGTTTCGGATTCCTGTGCCCGGGGCTGTCAACGCCGCGCGCTGTCACTGTTGCGCCGCGTCCGCCCCCGCGGACCCCCTGGCTGTGGCCGCCGAATCGCGCGGCGCGCGTTGTGCGGCGTCCTGGGGGGAGTGGATTCTGGGAGGGGGGACTTCCTCCGCGGTGCCACTGGGCGCGTTGGGGCTGTCCGCAGCTGGGCTGACCGCATCGAGGCTGCCGCTCGCCTGCGCGCGCGGCCCGCGCTGAAGTCCGCGCCTTCTGGGCGCGCGCCCTGGGTCAGCACGCCGCAGGTCACTCGCGTCCTCTGCGGTGATCCTTGCTATCAGGTCATTGACGGCCGCATCGGCGCCGTCCAGAGCCGCGCGCGTTGCGCGCATCCGCGGGCGCAAGCCATTGTAGAAAAGGCGGCGGTCGAAGATTGTCTTGCATGCCGTGGCCCTGCAGCGGCTGGCATACGTGGTCGCGGCGCAGGCGTCGCGGCTCGACTAACTGAATGAGCCACACCACGGTGGAAACGTCCCAGTTGCATCGCTGGACCCTGCTGCCTTGCGCTGCCCGGGTTTGTTATACCTCAATCCTTGCCTGCACCGAGCGAGCAGAGTCGTGCACTTGCTGCGCGTGCAAGCTAGCCTGATACTGGTTCAGCATTCCCTGGGCCACCCTGGCCGCGTCGGCTGGGGCTTGGACCAGCTCACTGGGCGGAGGGGCATCCTCCTGGTGCTTGGGAGAAAGGCTTCGAGTCGGGCCAGGTTGGGCGGAGGCCCTGGCCGTTGGGGGCGGTGGGATATCAAGCCCGATATCGCCAGGCTGGGGAGAACTGTGAGGCGTGGCGAATTGCCGAGGTACGTACGCAACGCCAGCGGCCAGCTGTATCTGCCAGGCTTCGTCGATATCTGGAGCGGGTGGAAGGGCGCGGGCAGGCTCTCGCTGCGAAGCGTGGTGCTGGGAGGGCCAAAGTCCAATCCCCAGGCGTACGCTGCAATGCCAGACTGTAGAGGAGTGAGTACATATGTAGGCCCGCCCCTCGCGGGAGCCCGTCAAGCCACTGGCCAGCAGGCATATGCCGAGGCAGCATGGAGCCGACTTGGGCTCCTACGCGATCGGTTGACTGCACGGCGAGGATTTCCGGGCGCACAGCAGCGCGAGCCATACACCTGATGCTGGGGTAAGACCTCGTTGAAATGGTCTTGAACGCTGCGCGGCGCCCGCGGGGCGCAGTGGCTAGAATTCCTTGCGGGGGTGGCTGGAAAGATTCGGTATTCCTGCAAGCCCACGGCGATGTAGCCGATGCCTCCGAGGGCCCCTGCCATGGTGTCAGACGCCGAGCTGCTTCTCAGTACCTGAATCATATGCTGGTAATGTTTGGAGTCAGAGTGGAATGCCAAGACCCGCATCACTTGCTCTACCGTATCGGCACCTGTCGTGGCTTCTAGTTTCAACGAGTGTTCGTAGCTGTGTTTGCCCCAGGTCCGCGATGTTCCATCTCAGGTGGAAGCCTTGCTCGGGGTCGGCGAGCCATGCTAACGTGGGGCTGCCGCCCCACTTGCCGTTGAGGATTAGGCGCCTCGGTGGTGTGGCACTCTGATATGTGCGGCCAGGGATGTTTTGAGGCGCGTCGTCAAGAAGGTGCCGTAGCATCGCTGCCGCGATCCGTTCTGGCGCGCGGATCTGGAGGCCGGCGTGACAGACCCCGACTCTGTACTGCATGGTGCGGGCGGCCTGGCTAACGATTGCGTAAGCGAGGCAGATGGCGGGCGGTGCCAGTGGGACATGGACGACTTCGTTCGTTTCGTGTTGTCGCCAGGTCGCGGCACCCGAGTCGGCATGCCAGGAGAGGCAGTAGTCCATGTCTGAATGCAGGGCGTCCAAGTGCGCATTGCACGCCGAGTCGTCTCCCCCTGGGCGCGTTGTGCGGCATCGTACTGCGTGGTGGAATAGATCCTCCAGGTCAGGCAATTTGCAGTGCCCGTCCCGTGGTAGTGGTATCCGCGATGTGGCCCACTCAGTCTGTACTGGAGGTTCCAGCTCGTTGGTTGCTGACCAGGACCAACAGGTCAGGTGAGCATATATCTGTCCATTCACGGACTGCGGGGCCAAGATGTGCAAGGCGCTTGAGAGGTCGCCGTTTTTCCGCCCCCAGTGCACGACCCGTCCAGGCTGCAAGACCGATCTCACGGGCTTCCCGGGAATGCTAAATTGTGCAGCAAGAACCTGTATAAAAGGGGGGGGTCATGTGGCCCGTTGCGATGGGGGTGCCAGCTGGCCCAACATGCTTCGCGCGCGAGGTGGCACGAGCGCCCCGCTGCGCGTTTGCTGAGCCCCCCAGGCGTGGATACACCGTCACGGGCCAGAGCGATTAGCGTGCAGCTCTTCTGCGTGGATACGGCTGCTTCAATGGCAGCGTCCAGTTGGGGTGCTCTTCGTCCTTCTAGGAGAACTGTGGCGCCGGGCCCGTCGCTGTAGTCCAGTATGACTTGTTTGATCATAGTGCGCCTGCGGACCGGGGATTGCGAAGGTTGTAGCAATTCTGCCGGCGCATCGCACTGCCCAATGCATGCCCTGGGGGCGATCACGAGGCCCGCTGGCGTCTCTTTCATTGCCATGCGGACAAGGGACAGAGAAGGTTGGGGGGCCGTAACTTCTTTCGGGCAGTGGTGGGTTGCGCGCCAGCAGGGCCCCCCATCTTTCTCGCGCGATGGTGGGGATCTGTCGGAGCCGGCTCCTGATAGACGCTTTGTTATCCGAGAGCCCTGGGTCTACGCCCATCCTGTCTGCAGTGCTGCAAGCGGCGGCGGTCGCCCTATCTTCGTGAATCCTGGCGCTTCTGGCGCTCCTATCGTCGTCGGTGGGAAAGCTGTCAGGGCTGCCGCGCGGTTCCACAGGTGCCCTGGGCCCGTCAGCTGCATCGTTCCCCGGGCGCTCACGGCCGCCACCAGCTCTTGAGTGGTCCGTCTTGGGGCCAGGTTAGATCGGCCCCTGGGGTTGGTTATCCACGCGTCTCCGCCCGCGCCCGCGGCGGTGGGCGCCAATGCCGCGCGAACGACGATGCCACGTTGCCCCCCGCGCGACACCGCGGGCAGCGTGGGTGTTCAGGGGCCGCGAGACCGCCTGAGCCGAAGACTTCTGGTCGAGGGCCGCGCCAGCGTCGCGGGCAGGGCTCGCGAAAGCAGCACCCGCATAGAACCAAAGCGCTAGCGACGGCGCCGTGCTCGCACCAGCAAATTCGACAGCAGCTCGGGTCGGCCCGCCACTAGTTGCGCGCGGGGCAGCGGGTTCCGGGCTGAGCGCGGGCGCGCGCCGCAGCCACCGCTGCGCCGAGGGCCTCAAGGAGGGCGAAGGTGTCTGAGGCGGCGCAGGCGGCGTCCGCGGCTGCCACAAGACCCATTTGAATCAGAGCGTCAAGTAGAGCTCGTGGGCTGAGGCGCTCGCACATAGTGAAGGCGTCTGCGGTTTGCCCAGTGGCGAGCCCCAGAAAGCACAGCAGTTGTCTGGGCGCGTGGAGGTCACATGCGACGAGCAAGTTAGCGATGACCTCGAACGGTCTGGAATCGACGCGCCTGGTGGCGGGAAGAGACTTCAGCAGGGTTCGAAAGTGCGGTCGCAGACAGAGCCAGGGAGCTTATGTGGCCCACCTGCTCGGTGCTGCGCGTGCCCCTGCAGTCGCGCAGTTCGTCTCTACGTGAATTGGCCATACCCGGGCGCAGGGGAGTCGTGTCGAGAGCAGGTTGTGGGGCATGCCTCCCTGCTTGCTCGTTCTGACGCCTGGCTAGGTGGACGTGCTCCAGTAGGATGTTCATGGCGCAGCGCTGTCTCATGCTGTCCGGATCATTGCAGTGGTCAGTCGCGCCTCGTCCTGTCTCGTCGTCGTGAGATGGGCATCATCCCAGGGGTGTCGCGCCGTGAACCCTGCCACGTGCGACCCCAGGCTGAGCTCCACACGCTCTGGTGGTAGATTTGGCGAGGTCCTGGCGCGGGCGGCTGCGCCGGCTCCCACCGCGCCCCGATCCCCTGATAGTGCTGAGAGCTGGAGATGTCCGTCAGGGTCCAGGTGACCCGTCATAACTTGCTGCACCGATCTGCCGATGCAGCCCCCTGGGCGAGGGACTGGGGCGGGGCGCCCGGTTGCGGAACGGCGTTGGAGTGCGCGTGCTTCCATCAGGTCGCGGGCAGATTCGACCGATTGCATGCCCATTTCGCCCCAATATTCAGACGCGGTGTCGAGCGCCCGCGCGGCCAGGTTCACCCCTTGGAAAGTCCGCGCGAGACGGCCCTTTCCAGCCGCCGAGGCAGAGCGCCAGATGTTGGTGGCCAAGATGGCGCTCCAGCGGCAGCAGGGGGGGACGGGTCGCTGTCGCTACCCTTCGCCTGACGGCGTGCACTTCGTCTACGAAATTCCTGACGCGGTCTCTTTCTGCCCTGGCGAAAACGCGAGCAGGCTCCGATTGCGCAGTAGCAGGCGCTGCTCGTTCGTGGGCTGCCCCGGCGCGCTGTTCGGCATGGAGGTTGGGGTTGCCAGCCTCTGCCGTTACTTCGTCGCATGGATGCTGCGTCCTACCCCTACGCGGCTGCCCGGCGATTGCACGCTCCACGGCGCCGTCAACTGAATGATTCCCGTTGAGCCTGGTGGTCAGGAGCAGACCGTCGTCGCCAGCCACGGCGGCGAACCCCGGGAGCGCCCGTCGGGCCGATTCGTTCTCGTCCGCGGTCGCGCCTCGGTCCACTTCGTGTCCGTCGGAGTATACTTGGTCATTCGTGGGGGGCTGCCCGTGCGACGCGCATGCCGATGTTGCGTCGGGGCCACGCGACCTCGCCTGCTACGAGCCCTAGGTCGAAGACCCCCGCGACGACATCGTCGACGTCGCGGACGCGCGGCCCTGGCGGCGGGGGCCCCGAGAGCGAGGGCCCTGGGACATGGGGGCCAATCGGCGAAGCGACCCGAGCGGCCACGATGGCCGGCGGTAGCCACCCAGCGAGGGCGCCCCCGATGTCGGCCGCGAGGATTTCCGTGCGTAGTGTCTCTCAGATATGACTTGCCCGCGCTACGAAGGCAGCGCGTAGCCGGGCCGTCATCCCACTGGCGCGCGCCAAATGCACTCAGCAGGGCCAGGGTGCGTGAATTGCCGGGCCCTTCGCTGAGCTCGGCCAAAGCACCGAGAAAATCACAGACGAGCCCTGTCGTAGAGTAGTCTACCACGTGGTCGATGCCGTCGTAAAGGCGACGCGAGACGGGGGCAGATATCTGCGCCGCGCGCGCGAGGCAAGACAGCACTTCGCCCCCCAGGAGATCGACAGGGAGCGCAGGCTGGCCGGCGGGGGGGCGCGCGTCAGTCTGCCATGGGGCTGCCAGGCGAACACACACTGGGCATTGCCCTGCCCATGGCCCCCGAAGGAGCCATGGCCCGCAGAAGCCACATCTGGCGTTGGGTTCGAACCTGCGCCCCAAATCGGGGCATGCCGCTACGTCGCCCCAAGGCCAAGCGTTGTCTGGGTCGGCCTGCTCGCTCGTCCGCACCGGGCCACCCCGGGGGCAGGGGCGGAGCCCTCTGCAGTCATCCGTCTACCTTGCTGCACAGCTCCCACAAGATCGGGCGCGACAGGGCGATTCGCGGCGCGAGCGTTGACGGCGTCGGGGGGGGGGGGGCGTCGAGCGCGCGGCAATGCCTTGCCCAACGCAGAAGGCCGTCGTGCCCGGGCCAATGGATGACCGATTGCCTGCGCTCGTGGACGAGGGGGCCCCGCATCCTGTGTGATAATAGGAAGGGGCCGCGGTGAGCATCGGGGCTCGCCGGGACAAAAAGCGGGGCTCGGGGGCCGTCGGCGCCCGAGGAACGGCCTCGAGGGCGGCCTTCGGGGTGCCGCTTCCCCGCGAAGTGCATCACCGGCTGAGTCGCAGGGCGGCTTCGTGGGCGCGCGGCTGTGGCCCCGCGTCGTTCGTCCAGAGCCCGCGCGGCGCTGGCGCCCCCTCCATGAGGTCCTCGATCGTGGGCCCACCGCGTGACCCGCGCGAAAACTAGCTGGTTGGGCCGTATCTTGGGCCGATGGGAATGTGAGAACGGGGGACTGGCGACGCACTGCCAGGCGCACCGCTGCGCCGCGCGTCGATCCGAACGGCAAGGCGGCGGGGGCTGGAAAGGAAGAACAGAGGAAGGTGCGGGTGAGCCGAGAGGGAGCCGCGATCCCAACTCGGGCGCGATGCCGATCTGGCCGAACGCAGTCGGGCTGGCCGATCCGTTCCTGCTCTGCCGCCCACTCGTGTCGGAGACAGCGCAGGCGCCCCCCCCTGCGTCCGAGCGTTTCTCTGACGCCCCGCGGTGATCACGAGGGGAGAGGCACGCAGGGTGGGTCCGTCTGGCGGTCGGTCCCAAATCCCTGCTTTTGTTCCCCGCTCCGGGTCGTCTTCGTCATCGCTGCGCACTCCGTCGGGCGCGGCGCCGCCCATCCTTGGTCGTCGTCTGAGGGCGACCCAGGCTCGGAGAAGCGTCGTCGGGCGTCGCCCGGGACTGCCCCGTCGCGTCGCGCGCCACTTCCCCTGGCCAGGCGGGCGCAGGCGTCGGCGGGAAGCGTCGGCGCGGGAGGAGTGCAGGCGTCGGGGTCGGTCGCTGAAGCACGGTCTTCGTCGCCGCTGCCTTGCACTGCGGCGCCGCCAGACCTCCTCCAGGCTTGGCATGGGTCGAGGGGAACAGCGGGGGCGACGTCGTGGCCAATTGCTCCCACAGGTGCGCCGCGGACGAAGGGGGGCGCGCCGTCGCTTTCCACGTTTGCTCCCCGGCGTGCGACTTATCGTCGCAAATGCTCTGCCGCGGCGTGGATCGTTCGCGGGCTCTTCCTGAGGTGGGCGGCGGATCGCCGCAAATGCAAAGGAAAGCGGGGCTTCGCGGCTATCCAGGGGGGGCGGCAGGCAGGCTAGGCGGTCGCCCCGATCTCGATTCGGTCGCGACGCGGATCTGGTCGATCGCGGACGAGCCAGTCCATTCCCGCCCTGCCGCCCCCTATGTCGGGGACAGAGCGGCTATCTCCTTGCGCCCGAACGGGGCTCGGAGAGGCGGGTCCTCCTGGCACGCGGTCCCGCGATCCAACTACCAACTACCACCCCAGGTCTCCCTCGTCGTCACTGTGCCCGCCGACGGGCGCGGCGGCAGCCCATGCTTGATCGGCGTCGGAGGGCATCAGAAGTTC
Source organism: Prorocentrum cordatum (assembly GCA_963575745.1). Lineage (NCBI taxonomy): Eukaryota > Dinophyceae > Prorocentrales > Prorocentraceae > Prorocentrum > Prorocentrum cordatum. The sequence goes on from CAUYUJ010016934.1 coordinate 93,314, forward strand.
AAGAGCGCGTCTTTGGGCAGCGTCCTGCACGGCTCTGTCGCGCAGCGTGCCCCTTGCCCCGGCTCGGACCCCAAGGGTCGCAATCGCTTGCGGGGGGTTGCGGGGGTCACGGTCGGTCGGGGGCGCGCGGTCGCGGTCGCTGCGGCGGCGTGCCTCCGCACCGTCGCGGACTCTCCAGGCCCGAGCAGGATCGAGCAGGCGGCGGGGGCGACGTCGTCGCTAGGTTCTCCCCGGGGACGCGACAGGCCAGAGCAGGCGCACCATTCGTATCGGCATCTTCCCCAGGCGTGCGACCGATCGTCGCAAATGCACTGGCCTGGCGCGGCGCGCCCCCAGGCCCATCCCCAGGTGGACGTCTGACAGCCGCCATGGCGGAGGAACGGGCGGGCTCATGGCTGGTCGTACGATTGATCGTCGCAAGTGCATCAGGTAAACAATCTTCTGCACGCTGGCGGCTGATCGCCGCAGATGCATCGAAGAGAGGCGGGGGGGAGGGGAGGGAGTCGTCTGGTCGTACGATTGATCGTCGCAAGTGCATCAGGTAAACAATCTTCTGCACGCTGGCGGCTGATCGCCGCAGATGCATCGAAGAGAGGCGGGGGGGAGGGGAGGGAGTCGTTACCTCCAGGTACGCGGCTCTCGATCATTCCGTTTGAATGGTCGCAGCCCCCGTCGCCTCGTGGCTGCGACGGCGGGCCCGACGCTTCCCCAGGGTGGTCACGATCGGCGCGATGGACTGGCCGATCCTCCGCACTGAGAGCGCTGACTGCCGAGTCATGCCGGTCGCCTGGGGTCGCCCCCGAGCGATCGTAAGCGTTCCCAAGGGGTCCGAGGTTCCGATTGTCCGCGGGCAACGCAAGGGCTCCCAAGCCGCGCGCTAACCCTTCGCACTCGTCCCCGACATCGGTCCCCAAGGCGCCGGCACGCGATCCGTCTGTCTTATCCTCCATCTCCAGGTCGTCGCGGACGAAAGGGTAAGGAGGGGACGCCGCGCGGGCGGCTCGGACGAATGTGGCACCCAGGGCGGCGCGGCCCGCGCGCGCGCAGCGTCTGGGCGCCCCCTCGAGCCCTGACCCCAAGGGGGGTGCATCCCCAGGATACGGCCTTGAGCCAGAGGCTGCGGAGCTGGTGGGGATACGCGACGAGCGAAGAATAACTGCAACCCTCCTGGTGGGGATGGAGCGCCCGCACGTTCGCGGCCACCACCTTCATCGCGGCAACTGCGGCGTCGGCCGAGACCACGGCCACAGGGCGCGAACGGCCATCGCGTTCTCGGCCCAGGTAGCTAGCAGGGGCTCGGCGAGCGGGACTATCGAGCTGAAGGCGGTGAGCGGCCCACCATGTAGCTCGAAGGCGACGGCGCTCCAGGCGCGGCAGCCGAAGCGCGACGGGGCCGCGGGAGCGGCAGCCCCAAAGGGCAAGGGCCCCCAGTCCACCTGTGGAGGGTTCTCGCACATGCGATTGGAATGATGGCCAGAATGGCTGGTCATGGAGGCTTCCGAGTAGCCGACCTGCACGGTGCCCCCCCGAGGCGCGGCTGCCGGGCGCGGCAGTCGGGCGGCCTTCGGGGCCCGATAGTGAAACCTTTTTGCGGGCAATGCATGAGCGCAACGGGGCACTGTGCAGATTAGCGAAGACTGCCCGCGATAGCGAGACCACCAAATATCCGCCGACACCCGCTTAAAGGGGCGAAAAGGCGCGCGAGATGATTGGCTGCCCGCCTGCCCCTTTTCCCCCTCCCCCAGGGTCCAAAAACAAGTTGAAGGTGGGCGGTATCCAGGCGCGTCGGTGCATCCCGGAGGCCCGGGAGCGTCCGCGCGCGCCGTCAGCGGCCTCGAAGACGTGCCAAGACGGCCCCGAATTACCGAACGACTGGCCCAAGACGCCCACGATGGCTCCAAGTCGCCACAAGATACCCTCGAGCAGCCTTGCCAAGAGGGCCCTGAGAGGCAACAAAAAAATGTCCTCCGTGGGTTATTCCGTAGGTTGTTTCGCCATGTCGGTCCGTCGAACTTCCGACGCGCCAAGACGGCCCAAGAGGCCCCGGAGACCGCCCCAAAACTGCCCAAGAGGCCCCCACGAGGGCCCCGGGACCGTCCAAGAGGGTTCCAAGACGGCCCCAAGAGAGGCCCAAGATGGCCAAAGATCGCCCCAAGGAGGCCCCAAGAGAGGCCAAATAAGAGAACGCGAATCGAAAATCTAATCTTTCCGCCCCAAGAGCGCTCCACAAAAGCCCCCAGAAGCCTCCTAAGCGGCTCGAAAGAGGCCCCAAATAAGGCCTCAAGATGCCCCCAAGAGGCCGAAAAGAGGTCCCGACACGGCCCCCAAGACGCTTCAAAACTGTCTCCAAGAGACTCAGTCACGCCCCTAAGACGCCTCTTGTGGGGGGTCGGTGGAATGGCGTCTCTTGGATAGATTGAGATCGATGGACATAGATCGAGATCATTCAATGCATGGATTTCGAATTCGGCCCGGCACCAATCGCAAACCGACAGCTGCACCCACGCCCCCCAACCTCCTCACCACCCGAGGGGAGGGGTCCTATATGTATATGCGACGCATGCGGGGAAAGGCCGGGGGGCAGCTCGCACATGCCCGCGTCTGCGGGGGGGGAAACGCACATTCTCGGCCGAGGCGTGGGCAGACGAAGAGTCACCCCAGGAACGAGTCGCCCATGCCATGCAGGATCGATACAATGCCCCTCTTGCACCCCCTAGAGAGGAGGGGAAGGGCAGAAGGAGAGAAACAGGAAAAGGGAGAGAAGGGGGATAAGAATGCTCGGCACGCGCATCATGTCCACATTTTCCCAGAGGGGCCCGAACAATAATATGCAGGATTCGACAGCAGTCGCAAAGACAGCGCGAGCAGTGCGAGGCCACAGGACAGACGAGCTGGGGCGACCAGCGGCGAATATACAGCACACTTGGACAGTGCAAAGGCTATGCGCAGCATGCAACCCGGGTGGTAGGAGGGCCGTGGAGGTTGACTTGAGCCGCGATCCGACGGCCGACAAGCACGCGCGCCAAGCAACGCCCTTCCAGAAGATCGACCTGCTCGGCGCGCTCAACTGTTCCGCATGTTCCCGGAAGGGCCAAAACAATGATATGTAGAATTCGACAGCCAGCTGAGATCACAACATTAACAGAGACAGTGCGGGCAGGACGAGGCCCAAGGACAGACGAGCTGAGGCGAACATTGGCGGAAACAGCATCAGACCCCATTGCATGCTCTGACCGCCCCGGCCGCGCACAGAGGGCAGCGGGCATATGTTTGCAGGCAATATGATTCAACCGATCGACTTCGATGGGCCCTGCCGAGGCCCACAACCACCCAGCCCAAATTCTACACAGGTTGGCGGGGCGGAGCTCTGTGCGATCTGTCCGCGTTTGCGAGGACCCCAGGATCGCGCAGGACAAGTGGACGCGGGGCCCCTGGGAAAAATCACACGCCGTGGCTGGAAGAGCACAGGGGAGAGACAGAGGGGGGACGACGTTGGAGATGCCAGGCCCAACTTGTTGTGCGCTTTCGCCAAGGCGGTGTAAGTTGGCCAGGATATCAAGCACGCACGTCTCAGAAACGGGATGAGCGGCTAGCTTCTCCAGTTCAGACGCGAGCCAAGCGAGACTGCCACTTGGGTGCCCCGCGACCACTGGGGCCCTGGCCCACAGAAAAGACCCGACGATCCGGCGCGCGGCGAAGAAGGAGCAGCGGCCCGCGAGGGGCCACTCGACGCGCAGAGGGCCCAGGTCGGAGCGACCAAAAAGCTCTGGGCGGGTGCGATATCGGCCTCGGAACGCGACGCGCCAGGTGGAGAAGGAGAAAGCCAGCACAATCCCGCGGACCAATCATATCCACGACCGCGGGGGCGTGAAGATTAAACGCAGGATCAAATTCCAGGTCAGCTTCGATGACGCCCCGTCCGCCGCATCTCCGAAGGTTGCGAGCGATGCCCCCAATGCACGAGAACGGCGGTAGAAACACTTGGCCTTTGCGAGGACTGTCGGGAGGGGCCCCAGACAAGGCATGAGACCATGCTCGATGGATGTTGGCGCGGCTCGGACGACATGACGAGTCAAGTGTCTCCAGGCCACCCAGGCTCCTGGCATGCGAGCGAGGGAGTTCAACAGCTCGGCATGGGCTTCGGGCGGCAGCGCAGCCGCCCTGAGAAGAGGCCGGCGAGGTTGGCCTCGACCCAGTCTCGGTAGCCCCCGGCGGCACTGTCCAGCTTCTCGCTTCCCGCAAGGTAGCGGGCCCCCTTCCAGCACCGCCTGGTGCTGGACTCGCTCAGGCGCCTCAGCCTCTCCTGGGCGGCCCCGAACTCCCGCGCCTTCAACGGAACGTCGTGAGATGCCGCCCCACGGCGCACTTGGTAGGGGCTAGCGTCGTCGAGACCGGTCTGCCCCGCGCGCCCCTCGAAGTCCCGGCGGAATTTCGGCCCCGCGAGCGGCCGAAGCGGCATGCGGGAGCAGCTCCAGCTCTTGAGGCGCTGCAGCGCGAAGCTGACGGACTGCGCTGCCTCCAACTCGAGCGCCGCCACCTCGTCGGAATTGCTGGACTTGCTCCGCCCTGGCAGCTCCTCGGGCAAGAGGGGGATCGCCCAGCGGCCGATCTGGCTCTAGACTCCAGGCGCCACCAGCGAGCCGCCCACCACCTCGACGAGGTCGGCGGGCAGCCCAAAGTACGCGCCCCAGGAGACAAGGAGGCCGAGGGAGAAGCCGACCAAGTCGCAGAACACGCCTGCCCCGATGATCGCGAACACCGCCGCCTTGGGCAGGGGCTTCAATCTTCTCGAAAACCCCGAGCGCGGCCGGGCCGTCCTCCAGGGCGCCCTCTCGCAGGCGCCGACCTTCCCGATGTCGGGCCCGGCAGCCCCAGATGCATCGGAGGCGGCCGCGCAAGAGTTGAACGGCCCCTTGGCGTCCACCGCAGCGAAAGGCAGAAGGGCGGCGGCAACGCGCACCTCGCGGATCACGAGACCCCACAAACGCCACCGACGCTCCCGGGCCATATCGCAGAAGCGATGGCAACGACCAGGAACAGGCAGGAACTCTCGCTTCAAAGGATAAGCCCAGGCGAGGTGCCCCAAGACCCGACGGAGCTGGACATCGCCACACCAATCAATGCGGCAAAACTCCAACAGCAAAGGCCGGTCCTCAGAAGCCTCGACCACCCCCTTTTACCAACCAGACCTCGAGATCCCAGGAGCTCAACAGCAGCCGCGCACCCGGCCGCGCAGGTTTCTTCGTCGGACCCGACAAAGGCGACGCACTCGACAAAAGCGACGCCGCCTTCGAGCCTGGCTGCTGCACGCCGATCCCAGATGAATCCGGAGGGGGGAAAGGGGGTGGGCCAGAATCTAGAACCGCTTCCTCTACCATACACTAACAATACTAAAACCGAGACCTTCCCACGGGAAACACGCAAACGACGGGCGAGAGTTCTCCACCCCCACGGAGCCAACCAGGGCTTCCAGGACAGAGCGCCTCGAGATGCGGGCAGGAGACGGGGGGGGGCGAAGTGATCTCCCATTGCCTCGGGAAGGCCTCTTCGATGGAAAAGCACTGTGGACGTCCGCCTGACATAGTGAGAGCTCTCCTTGATCAGGCACACATATATGTATATATAGAATGCCACGCACTTGCAGTGGACAGCCACAAATACTCAGGGTAACGGAAAAAAACGCTGCTTCCCCGAATGCAAAAAACCTTCGCGGTTTCACGCCACCACTCTTCCAGGCGAAGAACGCTGCAAGAGTGGGTTTGGGCCGACCCCTCAAAGAAACTAAGCCAACGTCCCCGAGGTCTAAAACAGTCTTGGCGCGCGTCATCTTGGGCCGCAAACGGCAATCCGCGCGAGGTTTGAGCTGACTGAACACTGTCTCCCGACTGACATCGGGGCGCAAGAAGCTGTCTCCACTCCCAAAAAAACTTAAAGCCGCTCCGCCAGGGCAGCGGGCCCCCTCGGCCAAGGCCCCGCTGGGCGGCAGCGAGGCGAGATTTCCCTGGGAAGGAGCCATTTTCACTGGGTCACCGCACCCAGGTCTGCCCCCGCATAGCTCACTGCAGGCCCCCGCGGGGGATTGCGCCTGGAGCGCCGAATCGATTCCAACATCGATGGAGGCGCCTCGAGACTGAGCAGGCGAAAAATGATGCGAAGCCTGGGCCCCGCCGCGGTTGCGCAACAAATGAAGGCAACGAGGGGCGCATGAACATGCTACTCGACAACGGCGCGGCGGCGCGCCCAGCTGCGGACGCCGCGGCTGCCGCGGCCCGCGCCGGGGGCGCCGCGGGGGGCCGGCAGGGCGGCCAGATTGACCGGCAGCAGCACCTCGAGAGCGACCACCATGCCTGGCCGGCAGCCAGCCGCGGCGGGCGCAGAGGGCGCCTCGCGACCGGCAGGGTGCACTCGCATGGGCTACTCCTCCCTGCGGCCGCCACCGTGGCCGCTCCCGGCATCGCCGTCATGCTGACCCCGTCCGCCGCCGCGGCCCGCCCGGGGGTTCTTGCGCTCCGCCGCCGCCGCCCCCTCCGCGCGAGGAGATGGCGCGCTCCTCCCAGAGCTCGCGCCGCTCTTCGAGGACACCGGCCTCGCGGTGCAGCTCGGACGCGATGTGGCCGTGGAACTCGCGCGCGATCATGAGGCGACCGCGCGTCTCGGTGAGAAACTCTCCCTCGGCGCCGCCCACCGTGTCGGAGCGCCCGACCACCCGCCCCCGGTAGCGATTCTCGATGAGCTGTGCCCTCTGGGCGATGTACTCGAAGATGTGCTGACGTTCAGCTGGTCGAAGGACAGGGCGACGTCGAACACGCGCATGCAAAGCTTGTTCTCTGCCGCGCCAGGGTCCGCACTTGAGAGACCCGTCTCGTGTTTCCACCTGGCGTGACGCGAACAAGGGATGAGCGTTCTGGTTCGCGACGAACCTCAGGCATCAGCGCGTGGTTCGTGGCCCGAGGACGAGCCCCAAAAAGGCCTGGATATCTCATTGATCAGGTTCACGGCGTCCTTGAATACACGTCGGCGTTCGCCGTCGCTGTTGACCTTGATGCTCAGCACGCGGCCGTCCAGGTCGCCGTCGCCGCCCAGCTCGTCCCGCTTCACCACGCGCAGCACGTACGCGTACCTGACCATCTTCGTGAACACACACCCATCGACCGCCACGAAGCCGTCCGTCGCGCTGACCATGAACTCAGTCCGCACCGCGTCGGCGCTGGCGGTGGCCATGATCTCCCAGCCGTGGCCGTACAGGGGCTCAGGCAGAGGACCATGGCCGACATCGAAGTCAGCCGGAATCACCACGGCTCCAGCCCTTGAGGACACCTTCGCCTGGTCCGCCGCGGCCAGCGGTTGCTTCTCCGCCAACCCATGGATGGGCTTCGCTCCTGCGTCGGAGAGAGCCCCGTGGCGGCAGGGGCACAGGGCTTGGACGTAGTCCCACGGCGTCGGCTCCAAGTCGCTCCCGTAAAGCTGATGGCGTCGTCGCAACTTCTGGCCCTCGGTCGTGGCGTCGATGGGCTAGCTGGAACGTCGAGCGCCACCACTCCCGTCAGAGGGCCTACGGCCAGGAAGTGCGGGTAGACGTCCCCCCGGGGGTGAGGCAGTAGAAGCACTTCTTCACCAGAGCTGGAGGAACTGGGTCGCCCACGACCTCGGTGTACTCGCCAGGCGGGCACTCGCATACGATGGCTCGGACCTGCCAGGCTTGCCCGGCCTTCCACAGGACGGCCACACACTGTCCAGTTTCCACAGCCGATGGTACAGCAGCAGCACCCGTGGGACACGCCAAGCACGAAACTGAGGACGCACACCGAAGCCAGGAAGCTCATCAGGTCACTGGTCGCCTCGGACACCCGCCAGCGTCCTCCAGCGCAGGCACCAGTTCGCACAGGCCAGTTGGCAAGTGATCGAGGGCGAGTGGCAGAATCTTCGTGCCGAGGAAAGCAAAGAACTCCACGCGCGCTGTCCTCTGAATTGACTTGGGCCGCGATCCAACGGCCGACAAGCACGCGCGCCAAGCATTGCCCATCCAGAAGATCACTCGGCAGAGCGTAGACACAGGAGGGGGAGATGAGGGCTAGGAGGGGGGAAAGAGGAGGAAAGGGAGAGGAAGGGAAGGGGAAAGGGGGAAAGATGAGGTGGGAAGGGGAATGAGACGGGGAAGAAAAGGAAGGCGGGAAGGGGGGAGGGCGGAAGAGGAAGGGAAGGGGTAAAGGAGGGAGGGGCATGAGCACTTCAGCACGTAGGCGTCATAACCCTTTCCTGCGAGCGTGGCAACGCCTGCATTGTGGCAGCGAAGTGCAAGCACGGTGAAGCGAGCAAGCGGGCAGGCTTCGCTCACGCCCGGGGAGCCACTCCGGCATCTCCGCGCGCTTCGTGTGTTTCTTGGAGCCGAGGTGCGGTTCGTCTGCCCACTGGTTGCACAACATGCAGAAACGCCCGCCGTCCTTATCCACCAAGTACCTGTCCCGTTGGAGGCGAAGCAAGGCGACGCAGCAAGATAGACACGAGGATGGCGGATTCAGGGGGGAGGCTCAAGGCAGCATCTGCGAGCAGCAAGTGATCTGACCTAGTGCGGGACAAGTGGAAGGTGCACCTTCGGGCCAACATGCATGTCGTGAGGTGATCCTGGATCCACCATTTCACAGATTTCTGGGGGACACGCTGAAAGGGCAGCGTTTTATTTGTCAAGCTGGCCATACAGCACATCTGCAGGAACAGATGGGTAGCGAGCATGGGCACCAACCAAACAGCCGCCCAGATAAGCCACGAGTCCGCTTGGAATGACGCGCGCTGAGCAAACCCTCGCGTAGTGGCCCAGCAAAATGCATAGCAGCGGATACAGACTGGAACATGGCCGACCCGCATCCGCGACTTATCCAACGACGACGACGAAGCCAGATGAGATAGTGATAGGGGGGCGGGAGGACAAGAGAACCAAGCATGTAAAGGAGACGAGAAGGGAGGCCTGAGACGGAAACAGAGGACACGAGACAGCAGACGATAGACAGCGAACAGGAGACATGCGACATGAGGGCGGAGGAGAGAGGGGCGAAGACCGTGGAAAGAGAGCATCGAGAAAGTAAAAAGGAAAGCTTGGTGAGTTCGCGACAGATCTGACATCATACCCCCTCCCGTCCATCCCTGCCCAAATGGTGAGAGCGGGGTTGCATTCATAATAGGAAAAATGCAA
>CAUYUJ010016934.1:115000-120152 GCA_963575745.1 Prorocentrum cordatum
GTGCCCGCATGCGTCCCGCACACCCATTTCGGCACACCCCTCACACGCTTCGTGGCCCCATAGGGAGCTCCACCGAAGGTCCCAGTGGGTGTGCCCGCATGCGTCCCGCACACCCATTTTGGCACACCCTTCACACTATTCGTGGCCCATAGGGAACTCCACCGAAGGTCCCAGTGGGTGTGCCCGCATGCGTCCCGCACACCCATTTCGGCACACCCCTCACACGTTTCGTGGCCCCTTTAGGGGGGAGCTCCACCGAAGGTCTCATGGGTGTGCCCGCATGCGTCCCGCACACCCCATTTTCGGCCCACACCCTTCACCACAGAATCCGTTGGCCCCAATAGGGAGGGCCACGAAGCGTCCCTGTGGGGTGTGCCCGCTCTTATATTGAGTCCGCACACCCATTTCGGCCCACCCCTCACACGTTTCGTGGCCCCATAGGGAGCTCCACCGAAGGTCCCAGTGGGTGTGCCCGCATGCGTCCCGCACACTCATTTTGGCACACCCCTCACACGTTACGTGGCCCCATAGGGAGCTCCACCGAAGGTCCCAGTGGGTGTGCCCGCATGCGTCCCGCACACACATGTCGTCCCACCCCTCACACGTTTCGTGGCCCCATAGGGAGCTCCACCGAAGGTCTCAGTGGGTGTGCCCGCATGCGTCCCGCACACCCATTCCGGCTCATCCCTCACACGTTTCGTGGCCCCATAGGGAGCTCCACCGAAGGTCCCCGTGGCGCAGTCCACATGCGTCTCCTTTGCCCAGTACAGCGTTACGTGGCCCCATATGGAGCCCCACCGCAGGTCCCAGCCAGCCAGCTTGCTCTCTTTGCTCCGCGCAGCGGGCGACCCGCGCGCGTCGCTGGGACTCCTCCGGGGCGACCTGCGCGCGTCGCGGGGGCTCCGTGCTGCGTTCCGCCCAGCGCCTCGCTCGCCCGTCGTCGCTCTGCCCAGCGGCAAGAGCCTTGCCCGCTATCCGCCAGCCAGCTAGCTCTCTTCGCTCCGCGCAGTGGACGACCCGCGCGCGTCGCTGGGACCCCTCCGGGGTGACCTGCGCGCGTCGCGGGGGCTCCGCGCTGCGCTGCTCCCGCAGCCTTGGACTTTTGAGTGCGCGGGCAAAGAGGGAGTAAAAGAAGGGGAGGAAGCGGGCGCGATCCTCGCGGGGGGGCGCGCCGACATTGGCGTTGCGGCGCGCGGGCGATGCCGTCGGGGAGTCCCGGGGAAGCTCCTTGCGGCGGCCACGCCCAGCGTCACGAGTATTCAGAGGCAGTCGTTGTCAAACTATTGGCATTCATACACATTTGCACCACGCTTTGTCATATTTGCATTCATGCACGTAGACTCGCTCGCACGCAGATCATTCACAGTCAGACGCACGCGCGCAGATTCACCCGCGCTCAGTCTCCCTACGTACTCAGATCAATCGTTTTCGTTCACTTTGTGTACCACGCCACTCATGTCGGCACGCCCCTAGCACAGTTCGTTGCCTCATAGGGATCGCCACCGAAAAAATGAATCACTATTGCGGTACTCGCACCTGCATATGGTTGGGTCCCTCGTCAGGCTAATTTTTGAATGGGAATTCGATAGGAAATGGTCGAGTCCCAGCCTCCAGAGGAATTTCTTAGTACTCGATTTGTTTTCGAATTGGAATTCAATAGGAAAGGGTCGAGTCCCAGCCTCCAGAGGAATCTCTTAATAATCTATTTGCTTTTGCATAGGAATTCAATAGGAAATTGTCGAGTCCCAGCCTCCAGAGGAATTCCTGAATAATATGTTTGTGTTCGAATGGGAATTCAGTAGGAAAGGGTCGAATCCCAGCCTCCAGAGGAATTCGTTAACTATCTATTTGTTGTTGAATAAGAATTCAATCGGAAATGGTCGAGTCCCAGCCTCCAGAGGAATTCCTTAATAATATATGTGCTTTCAATTGTAATTCAATAGGAAACGGTCGAGTCCCAGCCTCCAGAGGAATTCCTTAATATCCTATTTGTTTTTCCCAACCATCCTGTGGTGTTGGGTCCTCGTTTTGAAGAGACAGTGCCCCGCGTCTCCTTCCTCCGGTCCTCCCGCTGCCCCCTCCTCCTCCCCCTTACTCCCTCCTCCCTCTCATCATCACCATCATCATCGTCATAGCCATCATCATCGTCATCGTCATCGTCATCATCATCAGCACAATCATGGTCGTCATCATCACCATCGTCGTCATCATCACTATCATCGTCGTCAGCATCACCGTCATCACCATTATCGTCATAATCCTCACGACCATCATCATCACCATCATCGTCATCATCATCATCATCATCATCATCATCATCATCATCATCATCATCATCATCATCATCGTCATCATCATCATCATCATCATCATCATCATCATCATCATCATCATCGCTGTCAGCATATTCATCGCCATCATCGCTGTCATCATCCCTCACACTTTTCTTGGCCCCATAGGGAGCTCCACCGAAGGCCCCAGTGCCACCGCCCGAATGCGTCACCTACACCCAATTCGGCACACCCCTCATACGCTTCGTGACCCCATAGGGAGCTCCACCGAAGGCCCCAAAGCCACCGCCCGCATGCGTCACCTACACCCAAATCGGCACACCCCTCACACGTGTCGTGGCCCCATAGGGAGCTCCACCGAAGGCCCAAGAGCCACCGCCCGCATGCGTCACCTACACCCAATTCGGCACACCCCTCAAACGTTCCGTGGCCCCATAGGGAGCTCCACCGAAGGCCCCAGTGCCACCGCCCGCACGCGTCACCTACACTCAATTCGGCACACCCCTCACACGCTTTGTGGCCCCTTAGGGAGCTCCACCGAGGCCAGTGCCACCGCCCGCATGCGTCACCTACACCCAAATTCGGCACACCCCTCACCACGTTTCGTGGCCCATAGGGAGCTCCACCGAAGGCATCAGTGCCACCGCCGCGGCGCTCCACTACACCCAATTCGGCACACCACTAACACGCTTCGTGGCCCCCATGGGGAGCTCCACCGAAGGCCCCAGTGCCTCCGCCCGCACGCGTCAACCTACACTCAATTCGGCACACCCCTCACCACGTTCGTGGCCCATTGGGTGCTCCACCGAAGGCCCCAGTTGCCACCGCCCCGCACGCGTCCTACACTCAATTCGGTCACCTCTGTCGCTTCGTGGTACCATAGGGAACTCCACGATAGGCCTGTGTTCGCGCCCGCATGCGTCTAGCACACCAGTTCGGCACACTCCTCACACGTTTCGTGGCCCCATATGGAGCTCCACCGAAGGCCCCAGTGCTGCCGCCCGCATGCGTCAGCCACACCCAATTCGGCACACCCCTCACACGCTTTCGTGGCCCCATAGGGAGCTCCACCGAAGGCCGCAGTGCCGCCGCCCGCATGCGTCAGCCACATCCAATTCGGCACACCCCTCACACGTTTCGTGGCCCCATTGGGAGCCCCACCGAAGGCCCCAGTGCTGCCGCCCGCATGCGTCCCGCACGCCCAATTCGGCACACCCCTCACACGTTTGGTGGCCCCATAGGGAGCCCCACCGAAGGCCCCAGTGCTGCCGCCCACCATTGCGCCACACCCACCCCTTCGGCACACCCCTCACACGTTTCGTGGCCCCGTAGGGAGCTTCCACCGAAGGCCCGGCAGTGCCAACCGTCCACTGCGTCCCGCACACTCATTTCGGCACACCCCTCACACGCTTCGTGGCCCCATAGGGAGCTCCACCGAAGGTACCAGTGGGTGTGCCCGCATGCGTCCCGCACACCCATTTCGGCACACCCCTCATACGTTTCGTGGCCCCATAGGGGGCTCCACCGAAGGTCCCAGTGGGTGTGCCCGCATGCGTCCCGCACACCCATTTCGGCACACCCCTCATACGTTTCGTGGCCCCATAGGGGGCTCCACCGAAGGTCACAGTGGGTGTGCCCGCATGCGTCCCGCACACCCATTTCGGCACACCCCTCACACGTTTCGTGGCCCCATAGGGAGCTCCACCGAAGGTCCCAGTGGGTGTGCCCGCATGCGTCCCGCACACCCATTTCGGCACACCCCTCATACGTTTCGTGGCCCCATAGGGAACTCCACCGAAGGTCCCAGTGGGTGTGCCCGCATGCGTCCCGCACACCCATTTCGGCACACCCCTCACACGTTGCTGGCCTTCGGGGGGCCAAAGGGAGGGACATGCAGAGGGTGAGGAGGGAGGGAAAGGAAGGGAAAGGGAGGGAGGGGGTTCAGGGAGAGGGGGGAAGGAAGAGGACTGAAGAAGAGGGGCTCGGAGGAACGAGGGAGTGACGATGATGATGATGATGATGATGATGATGATGATGATGTTGATGTTGATGATGATGGTGGTGATGATAATGATGACGACGACGACGATGACATTGATGGCGATGATGATGATGATGGTTCGCACTCAGACTCCCTCGCGCTATGACTCACCCGCGTTCATTCTTTCATAGTCAGACCTATCGTATTCCTTTGCGTTGTGTACCCCGCCACATGTCGGCACACCCCTCATACAGTTCGTGGCCCCATAGGGAGCGCCACCGAAGAAGATACTCACAGTTGTGGTACTAACAACTGCATATGGTTGGGTCCTTCGCCATGATAATTGAATGGGAATTGAATAGGAAACGGTCGAGCCCCGGACTCCAAAGGAATTCCTTAATAATCTATTTGTTTTTGAACAGGATTCCAATAGGAAACATGCTTACTAAGAGTATGACTTCATTTTTTTGTTCGCCGGCGTCCTTCCCGAACCCGAACCCGAACCCGAACCCGAACCCTTTACCATGCATTCAAGCCTGGTAACACAAACTACGTTTAGCCCTGCAACTACTACCACTACTACTACGAACGCGGCTACTCGCACTACTACGACCACTACTACTACTACTACTACTACTACTACTACTACTACTACTACTACTACTACTACTAGCAATACTACTACGACTACTACTACTACGATCACCCCTACACCCACAACTATGACGATCACAAGTACGACGATTGCTAGTACTACTCCGAGTGATACTGCTACGACTACTACTACTACGACTACTACTACCACTACTACTACTACTACTACTACTACTACTACATATTACCACGACTACTAGGACTACGACGACGACGGCGAATACGA
>CAUYUJ010016934.1:120252-188524 GCA_963575745.1 Prorocentrum cordatum
ACTACTACTACTACTACTACTACTACTACTACTACTACTTCTACTACTACGCCTACTACGACTAGTACGAATACTACGACTACTACTACTACGATCATTACAACTACTAGTTTTACTACAACAACAACTACTACTACTACTACTACTACTGCTACTACTACTACTACTACTACTACTATTCATACTACTATTACTACTACTACTACTACTACTACTACTACTACTACTACTACTAATACTACTACTACTACTACTACTACTACGACGACGACGACTACTACTACTACTACTACTAACACTACTGCTGATGCTGCTGCTACTACTACGACTATTACTACTACTACTACTACTACTACTACGAGTACTGGTACATATCGATATCCTTGCTGTAGTTGCCATTATCGCCATCACCCCCGCCGCCGCGCCCATCTGGCTGATTTTCGATGCAATGACGACGCCGCTGGTTGGCTCCAAGTTTGGGGACATTTCGAGCCATTCGCGTATTTAAACAGAAGCGCTGACACACAAGTGCTTGCCAATGGCTCCGCGTGCTCGACGAGCGCCCCGCAAGATGTCGCGCAGCAGCAGCTACAACATCCCACTGTTGAGGATGCCCCACGCGAGAGCGCCACTTTGGAAGAGACGAGGCTGTGCCAGCGATTTAAAAGTCTCCACTCTACGAAGATGCCCCGAACGAGAGCTTCAGTTGCGACGTCAGAACTCTGCATCGGCTTCACAATTTCAACATTTCGCGCGTTCGTCGAGGATGCCTCAGGCGGGGGCCTCATACTCGAAAATTACACAACTATGCCAGTGATCTCAACATCTCCATTGCGCGAGTACCTCTCAAGCGAAGCGCCCGTTGTTTACGCGTGGCGTCTGAAACGACAACCCCCGACATCTCGATGTTGCTAGCCTGTCTCAGGCGAAATGACCACCCCGGGCAACCTCTGCCGACGCGAACGGAGAGCGCGTAGAACCGAAGACCATGGCAAGAGCGCGCACCAACAGTCAGATCAACTGCAGCAGAGGCACCGTCACCGAACGCCCACAGCGGTCACGCGCTTGAGTTCGCGACCTGCGCGACTTCGCGCGCGGCGCTGAACTGGCGCGCCTAATCAACTTGCCCTTGCCTCCGCCTCCGTCGCTCTCGTCGCCAGCCCCCGCCGCCCTCGGCGCAACCCGTTGCCCGCGAATGCTTGCGGGCCCCCCCGGCGCCCTCGCAGGAATCGCTCTGAACGGGCGCGGGCGGTAGATACCCCCCGGCGCCGTCGCCCTCGCGCGTTCGGGGAGGCGCCCGGCCGAGCGCGCGCCTGGACGCAGCGTCGCCGTCGGGGGGCCCGCGGCCCCCTCGAAGAACAGCAGGCGATCGAGGCAAGGACAAGGTTCCAATTCCAGTCGACGCGAAATGCCGCTAAAAGTGAAGTCCGCCTCGCGATGGCGACCCCCTCTCCGCCCCGCTGGCCGCCCGCGGCACTGGCGCGCTCGATCGCTCGGCGCCCGGCCCCCGCGGGCTGGCGCGGGAACGGGGGGCGGGCCAGAAGGCCCCCCATCGTCGATCGGGCCCTCGCCCGCCACCCCCCCCGCCCGTCCTCCGCCTCTCCTGATCCCTCGTCGCGCGGGCAGGAGGCGGCGGGCCCGCGTCCTGAGCTGCGGCTCCGGGATCTCCGCTCGGCAAAGTCCCGTTCGATTTCGTTCGCACTCTCCGCCACTGGGTTCTGTTTCTTGCCAACTGGCCGGGCGGCGTCGAACGCTGCCACTGGTTCGCTCGGCGGGCGCGCGACGAGAGATCTGCGCGCCCGCTCGAGCACGGGCGCCGCGTCGGAATAGACGCGCGCAAATTGTTCAGCAGGCGCTCGAAGACTGACCAAGAATCGACCGCCTCGTCGCGAGCGCTCTAGCCGCGCAGCACCGAACACGAGGTTCCCCCCAGAGCCCCTTGATCGCTCATCGTCCACGAAACAGCGGCCCATGGCGCACGGGCCCACGAAGTTCGTCGGCTCGGAGCATGGCCTGAAATCTGTGGGCCCTGAAAATATCCCCCCTTTGCTGCGCCCCCGAAATCTGTCGCCCGCTGGCAAGTCGGGCAACGGGGGTTCCCGGGCAAGTGCGCAAGTGGGCGCTTCCTGGAGACGGCCACACGTTCAAGGCGCTTTATCTTGGACGTCTCCTCTGGCGTGCCCCGATCTGCCGGGTCGCTCGCGCCATCGTCGTCGACTATCTCGACGGCCCCCGGCCCCATTGGCTCCCCGACCTCGGCGTCGTCGCCGTCGCCGGGGGGCCGGGGCCGCCATGCGGGGGGCAACGTAGTTGCCCTTTCCCGCTCGCCCCTCTGGTCACCACGCGCAACGCAATTGCGCGATGGATCCGATCGTTCGGGGCTCGACGCAAGATGGCCGATCCGGGCTCTGGCCCAAGCCGGGCCCGCTGCCTTTCGGGGCCCAAGAATGAAATGAGCGATCGCGTCCTGTCCGCTTATTGCTGAAGCCTCCGGGGCGCAACCGCCGTCGGCGCTGTCGGGGGCATCTTCCAGCTTTCCGTCTCCGGGGGAATTCTCCGCGCCCGCCTGCAGCGAGCGCAGCCCCGCGGCAGCTAAGCGCCTCGCCGCCCGGGGTCGAGGGCCCCCCACTTGACCAGCGTCAGCTAGGAACGACTTCGCGTTTGTCACCACGTCAGCCCACCGCCCATGATCTCCCGGGCGCGCGGGGGCCGCCTCGTTTACCCGACCCAATGCCCCCCTGCCTTCCAATGGCACGCCCCCGTCAACGGCCAGGCCCAATCCCGCGCCGCCAGGGAAATCAATGCACGGCGGTCCGCCGGCGTCCGAGCGGAAACTGAAGCCGCGGTCTACGCGGAGCCCCCCGACTGAAATCACGCAGCGCCCAACATGGCCATCGCTTCCATTGCCCCGATTGGTCATTGAGAACCGCCCGGGTTTATTGTTCGCCCCTTTCTTACATATATATATATGTGTGTGTGTGCATGTGTACATATAAATATGTACGTATATGTGTATATATAGGTGTGCATAGTTATACGTGTGTGCAAATGTATACATATAGCGATGCCCTTCCTCTGCTGAAAAAGCCCCTCTTAAAACCCAAGGCCGCCGCACTTTTCCGGGCTCACCACCGCCTCTGCAAACATTCTGAAAGCACGAGGACGGCCACAGTTGGGGCCGGCCTCGACTAGCCAAGGGTGGGTGGGCACGGGAGAGCTTGAAGCCAGAGCCCCCGCGCGTCGAGGAATCGCTGCAATCAGCGATGCCCTTCCTCTGCTGAAAAAGCTCCTCTTGAAACCCAAGGCCGCTACACTTTTCCGGGCTCACCACTGCCTCTGCAAACATTCTGAAAGCACGAGGGCGGCCACAGTTGGGGCCGGCCTCGACTAGCCACAACCGCTCTTGGTGGTAGAAGGGGCGGGGGAGGGAGGAGCGAAGCGGGCGCCGAAGAGCACTGTTGGCAGCGGCGGCGGCACACGAGGACGGTGACCGGAAGGGCGGGGGTCGACGTCGCTCGGCCTCGGCAAACGACTCGAAGACAGAAGCTGCCAGGTGGCCTCGCAAAGGGCGGCAGCCTCGGCGAAAAGCCGGACTTTACTACGGAGGGGACTCGGGAGGTCCGCGAGGAGCGTGCTAGCCCCGATCTCCTGGATAAAAATCTCTAGCAACCTACTGGAGAGCCACCAGCCCCTGTAGCGAACCCAGTCTGGCGAATCTGTGAGCCTATACCAACACGTGGCCCCTCCCGAGCGGAGGGGCGCAGGGGTGATGCCGCCTTTGTCTGAACGTTGAATTCCGAAGAAAACCTTGAGGGAATCCAGACAACAACTGAGAACACGGGCATCATCATGCAAGAGAGGGGAGCGAGGGGAGGGCAGAAGTGAGAGGGCCACGAAGAAATGCACAGCTGTGGGACATCAATCCTGATACGCACGTAGCGCGCTCATAGGCGTCACATTTTGGGCGCGCCCACGTGCACATACCTTGAATGCAGACGATCCAACGTCCGCAAGGGGAGCGCCAGGTCCCCGAACTTCAGCCTCAGGAACTCGAAGGGCCTCATCATCCCGAGGAAGCCGAGGATCGGGCCGCCGGAGACGTCGCACCAGCCCCACGCCAGTGCAAGGCTCGCCGAAGCGAGCAGCAGCGCCTCCGGCGTCGCCTGGTGGTTCGAGCCAGGCGTCAGGTGCCCCCGCGCGAAGGAGATGTCCCACGACGCGTCGAGTCGGTGTCGGAGGGCACGATTTGCGTCCGCCATCCAGTGCTGGAGCTGCGAGACGAGGGCAGCACGGCGCGTCTGGACCACTGGCGTCAGGCCGCGCGCGGCCGCCAGGTCCGCCCCCGCGGGGCGGGAGGTCGGCGGGCGCGGCGCGGCCGCAGGGCCCCGCAGCAGCAGCAGCACCAAGAGCCCGACCAGGCGGGCCCGCGGCTGCGCCGGCCCGGCTGCAGCGGCGCGGGAGGCCAGTGCCGGGGCTCCACGAGCCCGGCCCCAATGAAGGCTGGCCGTGCCCGGGAGGAGCCGGGCCGTCACCTGACCAGGAGATGAAACCCTGCTCACCTCCACGGGGTGGCCTCCTCGGCAAGCCGCCCCCGCCGCGCGGGCCCTCGCCCGGGAAGCCCAGCGCGGGGTCGCGCACCCGCGGTCGAGGGGCGAGCCGCAGGAGCCCACGCCACCAGAGGCACGCCACCAGCCAAGCCCACCGAGACTGCTGCCGGCGCTGCAGCGGGAGCGCAGCCCAAGCGCGGAAGGCCGAGGCGTCCCCAGCCTCGAGGCTGGCCAGCCAGCACGGAGCGGGAGGCGGAGCCTCGGCCCCGCGGGCCAGAGCGCGCGCCGGGTCGCGGAGCGTGCGCGACGGGACGTCGGCCGGCTGCAATCGCGTCGGCGCGAAGTGGCATCCGATGTACGAGCCCGTGGCAAGCTGCAACGGGGCCCTCCTTCTCAAGAGCTTGTTGATCGCAGTCGATGAGGAGCGGCCCTTGCTGATGGCCCCGATCGAGACGCTGGAGTCCAGGAGGAGGTTGTGCTTGCAATCGGGGAACCGTGGGCCCTGCTCGTCCACCGCGTCGCAGGCCGCGTCGATCTCCAGCAAGTTGATGTGGAGGGGCTTGCGGAAAAGGCGATGGCAATGCAGCTGCCAGGGAGCGAAGCCAACGTAGTCGTTCAGCCAGAGGGCCTCGAACGCTCCAGCGGGCGCCGAGCTCTCCGCCGGTTGCGGCGGAGTCGGCCCGTCCAGGTTGTCGGCGATCAGCTTAGACAGCTCGTCGCAGAAGCCGTGCGGGTAGAGCGCGGCTGTGGGAGTCAGGCCGCCCTCTAAGACCGTGTGCTTGTGCCCTCCGCGGCAGCGCCTCGCCATAGGCGCCAGCCAGGAGCCCCGCACGACCAGGAGGCTCGCGTCCTTCTTCCAGGGCGCACCGAACTGGCACATCGAGAGGTCGAAGCGCTCTACGGCCTCGTGCGTCAGCAGGAACTCGACGATGCGCGCGTGCCAGGAGTAGGCCGTCAGGGGGTGCTCGTGCAAGCCGGCACCGTGGCCCGAGAGAAGGTGGGCGAACAGCGCCAGCATGCCCACCCTGAAGAGGACGTTCCCCAGACGCGTCGGAGTCGAAGATGGTTCGAAACCCCAGGGCCGCGCCCTGGACCTGAGCCTCGGGTGCCTCGCGATGGAGAAGCTGGTGCGTGGAACCTGTGATATAGTCATCTTGACGCGCCTCTGCCAGATCACCCATACTACCCACTCCGCCAAGCGTGAGTCGACCAGGTCCCAGTATTTGTGGCACTTGATGTCTATCCTCGGGCCCGCACGCAGGCCCCGGTCCGCGAGGTAGCCCATGAGACGGGCCTCCTCCCCGCAGCAGAGCTCCAGCACGTCGAAGTACTCGATCAGCGAGGCCGTCGGGTCGACGGCGCCAGGGGGAGGGACGGCATCCTCCTCCAGGCCCTGCAGGACGGCGCCGCCCTCGGGCTTGGCAAGGGCAGCCCAGCCTGAGGGGTAGAGCCACGTACGGGCGCCTCGCTGCTCGCGCTGACGCCAAAAAGCTCTGGCGGTGGGCGCTGAGGCAGGCGTCTTGACGGACGCCCCGGCCAGGTGCGAGGCGTCCGAGGCCAGAACGTGCGGCCCCCAGCCTGCGGAGAGGTCGGTGGCCATCAGCGGGAGGAGAACGTTGCAGGTCGCGCTGCTCAGGTCGAACACCTTGTGCGGATCACGGCCGACGTCGACCTCCTTGTAGCGGTAGTGGAGGAGCGACAGGGTCGGCCGCCGGAACAGCGCGGCAAAAAGCCCCATGCCAAGGAACCTCTGCAGCCCGAGCGTAGTGGAGCGTCGGCCTCGGGCCATGGACAGGCCCATCCAGGCCAGCGCCAGCCTGCGGGTGCGTGAGGCGCCGACGAGCCGGTCGTGGCCCAGGAGCTCTGCCCCGATGACCGTCGCCTCCGCCGCGTCCTTCACCTCCTTGCCCGCGCTGACCCCCCCCAAGGCCCGCCTTGGCATAGCCCTCGCGCGCGCGGGCGAAAGACTCCTCGATAGCTCGCCGAGCTTCCCGCGAGCCTGGAGCGTCGACCGCCAGGCCGAAGTGGTCGCCCAGCACGACGCCCTCCCAGGCCGACCCCTCGGGGGCGAGGTGGCGGTTCAGCACCCGCCGTTCTGGAGGGAAGCTGCCAGCGTGGGCGAGCAGCCGCATTTGGGACTCGCACGCCCAGTCGGGAGCGTTCAGTCCTCCCATGATCAGGCCGCCATGGCAGGGAACCACTTTCTCGGGGAGCTCGCGACCATCACGACGGCAGCGCCTCCGAAGCCGGCCCAGCGCTGCGAAGCCCTCGTAGAGCCTCGTCGAGAGGGGGAGCGCCACGTCGCTGGTGCGGGCCATGTCGCAAGTGCAGTCAAAGGCGGGATAGAAGTCCTGTAGGTCGTCCGCCCAGACGCGCAAGACAGAGCCAGCCGGCACCTCCAGGTCCACCAGCGTAGCGGCGCTCGGGGTCAGTCTGGAGAAGCCGCCCTGCGGCAACTCCGCCGAGTTGCGAGCGATGCGATTGAAGACGACCCTCTGCGCGTGGGCGTCCCTGAACACGGGGAACAGGGTACCTCGCAGGGCCTGCGGGGAGTCGGCCGCGTCGACCAGCTCCAGTCGCCCCATGTCATCCCACTGCTTCAGGTACAGGAGGAGGTCGCCAGGCTTGCCCGCCTGGCGGGCCGGCCTTGCCGGAAGGGGTCGGGTCGGGGGCCCGACCGCGCGCGCCAGAGGGCCGGCACCCGGCCCATCCCGCGCCGGCAGCCGAGGCTCTAAGAACGTGGCGGCGGAAAACGGGGCCAGGAACGCCAGGGGGTCGAAGTGGCACCCGGCCTTGGCGAAGGGAGCCTTGCTCGGGTCGATGGTCATCACCTCGGAGTCAGGAGAGGGCGCCACGGCGCCCAGGGGGAGATGCATCGCATTCAGGAGATAGTCGAGCAGAGCGTCGGCCTTCTCCACGCGGCCACCTTGCCATTGCAGGGGCCGGCACATCGGTCGCACAAGCCCCCTCAGCCTGGACACCATCTCGGACTGAGACGAACTGAGAGGCCCCCCCGCGCGGGCGCGCGGCGGGCAGCTCCGCGACTCGCCCAGGTGCAGGTGGGAGAGAGCGAGGACGACGGCGTTGACCCACATGTGCTCGACGTGAGTGCGAAGCCATCGCCTGCGAGCGCGCACGCCCCGCGGGGGGGCAGCAGCCCACCCGAAGGGCCGGGGGCAGGGCAGCAGACCGGCAGCAGGAGTCGCAACCTCCTGGAACCCAGCGGCGTGCATGGAGGAGCGGACGAAGGCGCCGAAGGCTGTGCGAAGCCCGCGCAGGCGGCGGATCAGGCCAAAACCCCAGCGGATGCCCACAACCAGCGAATTGCTGCCGCCCACCAGCCTCCTGCGGTCCCCCGCGCGTCCGCGCGGCCACGAGGCTGGGGCAGCGTCATGCAGAGCTCCCGGGCCAGCCAGCCCAGGGAGCCCCGCTCTCCCTCGTGGGGGGGGCGCGCCAGAGGCCTTGCCTTGGCGCTTTGGCCCCCCCCCCCCCCCTTGCTCCGTCCTCCTCGGCCCTCGGGGCGGCAGCCGGCGCCAGCATCCGCTCCGCGTCCTCGAGGGCCAGCGTGTCCTTGGCGTAGCCGATCATGGAATCGCTCATGCCCTCCTCGCTCGCGGCACCTGTCATGTTGAGCTGGCGGGTCCTCCTGACCATGGCGGAGAAGGCCTGGGGGCTGCTCTGGACCTGACATCGGAAACGCCACAGGGCGGCAGCGCCGCGCGCGCCGCCAAGTTGCATGCCGGCGCTCTCGCCAAGCCCGTCGTCGCGCCCGCCGTCCGCCAGGAGCGACAGTGCGTCTGGCAGGTGACCACCGCTCTGAGCCAGGTCCCCCATCCATGACGCCTGCTGGACCAGCCGGGTCGTCAGCTGCTCCACGCGGCCGCTGACCCCTGCGGGAGCCACAGGGGGCTGGGGTTCCGCGGTCTGACCCGCTAGCGGAGGGGCAGAGCTGCGCGGGGGCGGGGGCGGAGGGCCCGGCGACAGAGCAGGGCCTTGGGAGCCCGAGGTCGCTCGGCCGGCGGGGGGCCGCTGCGGGAACGGGTCCGCCGCGCCTCCCCAGCGGGGCGGAGGTGGCCCGACGGCGGCCGCAGCGGCGCGCGCGGCGGGCAAGCCCTCCAAAGCTGCGATCCTCTCCCAGGGCGCGTTTTGCCCGACCAGGATCTGCTCCAGGACCCGCTGCTGCTGCTGCGGCGCCTGCCTGGTGAGGGCCTTCCTGGTCGGCGCCTTCGGGGGGGCGGGCAGAGCAGCCGGCTGCGCGTGAGGGGCTGCCCGCTGCCGCTTCAGCTCCGCCACCTCCACGGCCAGTCCCCCCAACTCCTCGACCGCGCAAGCCCGCTGCTGCTCCAGCAGCTCGCTCGGCGGCGTCGTGGCGGCTGGAAGGAGCAGAGAGGCCTCCCCTGCGAACCGCGCGCCGAACCCAGCCTCGGCGACCGCTGGCTGGAGCCCGGGCACCGGAGGGGGGCGGAGCGGCGGTCCGGAGGCGGGCGGCGCCAGCCTCATCTCCTGCGGCACGCCTGTCGTCACGAGCGCGGGCTCGCCAGCGCCCGGCAGAGAGTCCAGAGCGGCCAGCATCCTGGCGGGGACCGCCTTCGCAGCAGCCACTGGGTCGGACCCCCGGCCATCGTCGTGGAATGCGTAGACCTCGCCCTCGCCAGCCTTCAGCGTGAGGAACCCGAACTCTCCAGCGATCTCTCCAGCAGCAGGGGCGGGCAGCCGCGCCGCGGCTGGCACGTTCTGGGGCGTGGCGCACAAAAACCAAGCGCTGAGGTCCTCGTCCCCCTCCTCGCCAGTGTCGACCGCGTTCTCCTCCTGAGCCATAAATCACCAGCGGTGGAGAGGAGGCGGCGCAGGGGCGCCGTGGCGGGCGGCCTCGGCGAGGTAGCCAGCAATCGCCTCGTCCTCCGAGGCGAAGCGGCGCAGGCGGTCGCCGCGGAAAGAGCGGTACCCGCCGATCCGCCCGGCGATGGCTTCCCAAGCACGCCGCGCGCCGCAGTGGACCCCCACGAGGTCCGGGGCAGCTGGGCTCGCCCAGACCGCGTAGGCCCAGGTCTCGGCGCGCGCCGCTCGGGGCGCGCGGGGCGGGGCGGCCAGCATTGGGCGGGGCGCCGGCCCCTCGGGATCCGTCTGCGCACCCACGTCTCGCGTCGCAGGGCCCGCGCAGGAGGCCGCGCCCGCCGGCGAGCCACCGGCCCCGCAAGGGGCCAGGTGCACGTTGACGGTCTGCACAGCGGACCCAGGCGCCGCGCTGCCCAGCGAGGCGCCGGCCCCAGCCAGGGAGGCAGCAGGCGCCCGCCGGCTGCAAGAGGACGCCGCCGCCGCCAGGAGCGAGGCCAGCATCCACTGGATGGTGCGCGGAGAAACGGGGCGCGCGGGCGCCCGCCGAATGAGAGCTTGAAGCCAGAGCCCCCGCGCGTCGAGGAATCGCTGCAATCATATATACACATATGTAAATATATATATATACACACATATAACGAGGCCCCAGTTTTGCAGGGCGATAGTTCTGGAGCCGCAACAACAAAAAACTGGGAGGGACACGCGGTGCGAAAAAGAAAGGCGCTGAGAAGGGTTGGGAGGAAAGCAGATGGAACAAGTGCGAGCGGGCGCGAGCGCGTCTGACCTTAACTATGGCAGGGTCCCTGAGTGACGCCTGATTCTGAGCGCGGGTGCGCCTGAGTGCAATATTTGTCTGAGAGGGGCAAGTCTGGGCTAAGTGTGTCTGAGCGTGGTAAACTCTGACCAAAACTGAATCGACTTGTTCACCGAGAGCTGAAAGCTGACTGCTGACCTCGCGCGAAAGCTCAGCCATCCTCCATGCTCATAGCTCGCACTGAGGCGGCGAGATCGCTCGAGGCTGAGCTGGGTGCGCTGAGCCTGCTGCGCCGAGAGTTAACCTGAGGAGCTAGAGGTAGACTTTGCCCCCCAGCCCCCCCTGAGGCGTGGCTCTGAAAAGCGACGCAGACCTGCGCGGGACCAAAAAATAAAACATCTGTTTTTTTTTCTGAGAACGGCCGTCGACAGAAATCCTGGAAGTGGCCGAGCGCTGGGACTGAGCACTGTCATCCACTAAGAAAATGTCTGAGGTCGGGAAATTCAAAATATTGGGTCTGAGAGAACAAGGCATGATCCTGCCCCTTGCTGTCCGCCCCCCCGCCCGCGGCGCCCGCCACGATGCGGGGGGCGCCCTGCGCCGCCGTCAACTGGCCGTACTCCGAGGGCCCGAGGTAGCACGTGGAGCTCAGCATCATAGCGGTGGCCAGCTCGCGCGAGGCGTCGCCCCCGCAGTGGCCGCGAAGGTACAGGTAGTCGGCGTAGGTCACCACTATCATGTCCAGCGGCTCCGAGCTGTTCCAGTCCAGGAGGAGCTGGGCACGCCAATCGGCGAGGGCGCCCGCCATCTGCGGGTAGTCCCTCAGCGTGGCTGTGCTGACGGACGTCGGCTGGAAGTAAGTGAACCCCATCAGGAACTCCCCGTTCGGGCCCTCCCGATGGCGCGCATCTGCCACCTGCAGGGCGACGGCCGCCAGGGTCCCAGCGCCAGCGGCCAGGGGGGCGGGCTGGAAATGAGGAGCACGTCCTGGCGGCGTCGGGGGCTGAACCGAGCGCCCCCACTTTCCCGCGGCAGCATCGGGGATCATGGAGGCGGTCGCCAAGAGCAGCGGCCACTTCGGCGTCAACAGACACGATGTGTCGGAGCCCGCGCGACGGCGCGTCAGCGGGGTTGAGCTCGCCGGGGGCGCGCCCGGCAAAGACGTGGAGCCTGCAGGCCAGAGAGCATGCGCAGATCCCCCGAAGGACGCTGCGCTGCCGCGGCGAGGCCCCTCGGCCTTACCCGATGGCGAGGGCGAGCGACATGTTATCGACCAGGCGCGCGATCCTCTTCCCGAAAGCGCCCGCTGCCCTGAGCTGGCGGCGCAGGGCGGACGCGACGGCGAGCCCCTCCGCGCGATAGATGTCGAAGGGGCACCATCCACGGGAAAGAGTGAGCGATGGCCCAGCCGTCCTCGGTGAGGAGGTCTGGGTCGGCTTCGCCAAAGGACTTGTCCCAGTTCTTGGCCTCGCCACTTGGGAGGCTACCAGGGCCACGAAGCACGGCGTCAGGAGAGCCAGGCCCCAGGGCGTGGTCGCGCGCACGAGCTGACCCCTCGAAAAGATAGCGCCACCTCTCGGCCGCGCGGCCGATCTCGGCCACCGCGCCGCGGTCGCACCGGCGGCGGCAGGCCCCCGCAGCCCCAGTCCGAGGCGTCGCTGGCGGTGACCTCGTCGTGCCAGTCCGCGCTGGCGAAGACGACGAAGAGCGGCAGCAGCGAGCGGACGTGCCAGAGCTCGCGCAGCACCGACGGCCAGAGCGGCATCGCCTTGTCCTTCGCGGAGGCAATGAAGGCGTAGACCGAGTCGAAGATGGCCAGGGAGCACCTCTTGAGCAGCATGACCCAGGTGCAGTGGCCCACGACGATCTCCACGATGGACCCGCGAACCGTTGGCCGTCGGAGCAGCTCCTCGATGGCGAAGCGGAGCCGCCAGGCTCGGCGCGCAGAGACCCGCGCGGAGTGGTGACGCCCGTCGAGCTCGAGCCCGACAAAGCTGGTCGACCTGGTTGCCTCAACCTGCTGGTGGACGAGAAAGCCGAGCGAGGAGAGCCCCCCCTCAACCTTGCGGCCCGCGGACTGAACCCTGGCCCGCCGCGGGCCTGCGACGAGGAAGTCGTCGGAGTACGCGGCGCCCGCAACAGGCAGCTGGGGTGCAAGAACCACGCCACGGCTGCGGTCGCGGACCTGCTGCGCGGGGCCGACGCGGGCACGGGCGAGCGCGGCCTCCGAGACGCACTGGAAAGGGCGCAGCGCCCAGGGCCAGCCCATCAGCGGGATGGCGAGCTTGGGGAGCAACCACTCGGACTCGTGAACCGCGACGCCGTCGAGCTCAGAGACGCCCGCAAGTCCAGCGCGAACAGGCGGCAACGAGAAGTACTCACAGAGGCCCTCGGGGACCTGCATGGCGTAGAAGGCGCTGGAGATGCCCCCGCTGCTGAACCACGCGTCGCCGCAGCCCTGCGTCTCCATGCGAGCGGAGGCGCTGCCGCTTGGCAGCTCGGCGCAGGGAGGTGACCTGAAACGCGCGTTGCAGACGCGGGTGTCGAAGATGAGCCTCTGCTGGCCCGACTTCATGGCGACCACGAAGACCCCCAGGGGCCCCCGACGGCCGCGAGCTGGAGACAGGCGCAGCATGCCCCTGCCCAAGAGCTCACTGATGAACTCGCCGTAGGTGGCAGGGTGACGGAGCTTGGGATCGACACAGAGTTGAGAGAGTCCGAGGTCTCGTCGAAGGGCCGCTGCTTCATCAGGTGGGCGAAGCACGCGGGCCTTCCATCCTGCAGCCATAAACGGTCGGCCTCCAGAAGGGCGTCGCGCAGCGCAACAGGCGCCGAGCCGCCAGAAGGCCAGGGCACAAGGTCCTTGCTGTAGGAGACCATGTTGCCACGCCCCGCAGAGTAGAGAGGGCAGCTAGAGCGTAGGTCGGAGAGCGAGTTGGAGCGGGATATGTCGGCTGGCGGGCCGCCGATCTTGGCGCGCTGCGCAGCAGTGTAGTCAAGCGACCGCTGCGGCAAAACTGAAGGGCGCTTCCGAGTCGGCGGCGCCCCGCCCCCGACAAGCCAGTTGATCGCCTCGACGCCGTCGTCGGCCCAGTCGATCCAAGCCAGAGCACCGCCGCGACCGCCAGCATCAGGGGGAACTTCGCGAGGCAGAAGAGGAAGGGGAAGAGCGTTTCGCTGACGACTGGCAGCCATGGGCAATCAGGAGCGAGGGGCCAAGAGGGAGCCCATCCAGGATTACCGAAGTCCTGGCGACCGCTGCACAAACGCCGCTGGGCGCCGGCTAGGACCGGGTGGCCCTGCCGGCGCACCTGCCCTGTCCACCGCCGCGGCCACCAGCGGGCGGGTGAAGCAGCTGCCGCTCCTCGCGCGCCATGCGGCGCTCCTTCGCGATGGCCGACTCGGCAGCCAGCTGCTTCGAGATCCACTCGGACAGGGCAAGGCAGACCATGAGCTCTCCATCGGACTGCATCTCCGTGAAGAAATACTGCTCGTCACCGTCACTGACGAGCAGCCGTGAGAGACCAACTTGTTTCGTACCGATCTTCGCAGGGCTGACGCTGCCGCCCGACCAGCTATATGGAGGCCAGGCTCGACCCGTCGAGCTGGTCGCATGACTGGGCGAACCGCGTGATCTTGGGAAACTCGAGATGCATCGAGACCATGGGATCGTCAACGGGGACTGCGGATCCGAACGCCGCTTCCCAGGCGAGATGGTGCACCATCGGCGAGCCCCTGTTCTCCACCTGGTGCGTCGCGACCCAGCGGTACGCGGGGGTGACTGGCAAAGGCCAGCCGGGGGAAATCGTCGGATGTATGAACGGCCCGCTGCCCCTGGATTCCCGATGCCGTTGGCCCAGCATGTCGTAGGCCGTAGTGAGCGCCCGCGGGTCCCCAGGCACTGGGTCAGCAGCGCCGTCGGGTGACGCGGGGGCTGCAGCGGCGAAGCGGTCTCCATTGGCGGCGTGGGCGGCGGCAACCAAGGCAGCAATCCCAGCGAACCCGCCACCAACTGCATGGGCGCACGCCGCGCCGCCAGCGGCCGCTGGGGCGGGGGCGGCGGCGGCTGCAGCGGAGCCGCCGATCGCCGCGGGCACGCCTGCGGCGGGGCAGCCCCCCAGAGGCGCACGGCCTGCAGCCACTGGGGCAGCGGGCAGGCCACCACGACCAGCGGCACCCGGAGAAGGGGCAGCAGCAGGAAGACCCCCGCCCAGGCCGCGCCCGTGCTCCGCCGTCTTCGCGGCTCGGAGCGCGAAGGCTCGGGCCGGCTGGGCGACCAGTGGCATGGCGGCGAAGTCGCACCGTCGCAGCCCAGGGGGTATGAAGGCGTCCAGCGGGGCTGCGCCAGGGCCCCCCTCCTTCCACCAGTTGGGGAGGTCCGTGTACCCCGCGTCACGATTCTCGACGTAGACCCCGAAGTCAGATGCGAGCACCGCGTGGTGCTCATGCCCTCGGGATGACAGCGCCACGACGATGCACGCGGGCGCGAGCCGCACCCCAGGCTCGTCGCACTCAATCCAAATTTCATCGCTGACCGAGGTCACGTGACGCGGCCCAGCCCGCCAAATCTGCTGCCCGCGTCGGTCAGGCGAGTCCACCCGCCCAGGCTGATGCACGTTCACGCGGAGGTCGCCGTCCAGCGCGGGCTGCCACGTGCGGCCCCGACAAGGGAGTCGGGCGGCCGCCGCGGCGAGCGAGAGCCCCCCGCGCAGGAGCTCGGAGGCCAGCAACACCCCGACGTACATCGTCGCCTCCCACGCTGGGGAAGGCCGCGGCCCGCAACCCTCGTCGCAGACAGGGCACTGGCGGCAGGCGGCAGGGCGAAGGGCACGCGCGCGCGGCCTCCCTCACGTCCCATGCGGCCGCCAGGCAGTCAGCCAGCGGCACCTAGACCCCAGCGGCCACGCCAGGCGCCGGGAGCGGGCTCGCCTCCTCAGGCGGGGGGGCAGCCGCAGCGGCGGGCGCGGCGGGAGCCGCGGGCACGGCGGGCAGCAGCCACCAGCGCGCCAGGTACAGGAGAATGGTGTTGCCTGCAAGCGGGAGGCCGAAAACGGAGCCAAGGTGCATCCGGGTGGAGGCCTCTTCCTCCAGAAAAAGACTTGAGCCGACGCGGTGGCGGCGATGATGCGTGACCACGACGGCCTTCGGTTCCACTGAATGTGAGATGTGAAAACACGGCCATCCTCGCTACCTTCTTTCTCATCATCGTTTTCATTTTCAAACAATAATATTCATCATCGTCGTCAACATCATCATGACCAGCATCGTCATCAACACCATCATCATCGGCAGCATCAGCATCATCGTCATCGCCAGCGTCATCGTCATCATCAGTAGCACATCATCGTCATCAGCCCCACCATCCTCATAATCCTTATCATCGTCATCACGGCTCTCCCTGGCGTGGAGAAGCGACATGTCACACGTGACGG
The DNA here is from genome assembly GCA_963575745.1 of Prorocentrum cordatum. Classification (NCBI taxonomy): domain Eukaryota; class Dinophyceae; order Prorocentrales; family Prorocentraceae; genus Prorocentrum; species Prorocentrum cordatum. Next base: position 135,822 of record CAUYUJ010016934.1, read on the forward strand.
TCTCCCGTGCCCACTCGAACTCTCGCCACCCAAGGTGCTGGGCTGGCATGGTGGCGGGACTTGCCGACGGCTACTGGATATAGGTTCCAACGATCGGCCCACAAGCACAGCAATACAATGAGAAAGGCATTGGTCGATCTTGCCCCCACGCCTGGGGCTCCGGAGGCGGCGGCGGCGCAGCCTGCGGCGGGGAAAGCTGAGCATGCTTTATGTTGCGTCCGCGAAGACGGGGGGGATGGGCAGGCGAGGAACTGGAAGCAGGAAAAGTGGGGGAGAGGTCTTCGGGGAGGGCGGGGGGCATGGACGAAATGGCGCTTGGCAAAGGCGGATGCGGAAACCGCTGCATACACTTGGTTTTCCCCACGCCTCAAACGGGTCGGTCGAAAAAGAGGATAGCCAAGGGGGGATTAGAGAGTCGCAGCGGATTTCTCCGGAGCCTCCAAACGCTGAGAGGCGCCCATATATCCAGGACAGACCCGAGGGCTCCAGAGGGCGTCTGGCGGATGCAGCCACGGCCCCAACAGGCTCCTAGATGACCCCATAATGTTCTGGCATGTCTGAACAAAAGACTCACCTTGCACAACGGGAGCCCAACAGGGCCCCAGCGGTTTCGAAGATGCTGCCCGAAGGGCCACTTGAGAGTCGTAAAAAGTCGCTTGAGAACCATAAGGGATTATGCTCTCTTCTCCCTGTACTCGAATATGGCCTCGGGAACCCACGAAAACCCCAGGAGTGTCTCCTGGCTCCTCCGCCCCTCCTTGTTACCTCCTCGCTCCTCGCTTATCCCGCGTCATTGTCAGTCTGTCTTTCCTCCGTGTTATTCCATCCCGCCTCCCTTGCTCTTTTTCCTCCGTTACTCCTGCCACCGTCCCCCCACCTGCTTCTTCCCTGCTACAATATGCTGCTTCGTTATAGTCCCTCCTCGTGGTATTATGGTTATGTTTTGCCTTCTTTCATGTGTGCAAGGGCCCTGGTGGCACTTACGCCCCCCGGCCCAGGTGCCCAAGGGCTTTGGCATTGGATGATTCGTTGTTGCGTTGTCCGACATTCACGCTCCCTGGTTTGTCGGGTTTGTTGGGTTCTTTGCGTTGTTCGCATTACATCGCAGTTTGTTGCTTGTTACAACATATGTGCTGATCCACGATGATTCGCGCGATGTTAACGGTAATAGGTCTCTGTTGCTTGGAACTGCGCTACATTGCATTGCCGTGCTGTTGCGTTGACAACTGTTCCTGGAAGTGTTCTGATATGTTTCGCGCGACGATGCATCCATTGTCATTGCATGTCCTGTGGCATGGTAGTTCGTTTGGCACTGCAATGACATCGCAACGCAGCGCATGTCCCACACGGCTTCGCACTGATTTGCATCATTTCGAATTTAATGTTCACGGGCGCTTCTTTGCTGGCGCTATGCATCGATTCGGTCCGATTTCGTGCTACTTCTCCAACTCCTGCCAGAGTCGGCTGTGCGAACGCACGTGCGCGCTCAGGTTCTAACAAGCACCTGCCCTTCAGAAGACTATGTGAGTTGGGGGCTCGCAAGAGTACGGTAACTGAATGAGACAATCAATCTCTGGCGGCCGACGACAAGGCCCTCCAGAGGCAAACGCCAAGCATCGGAACACGGGGGCGACAACCCACACGGGCGCGCCCCCAGGCGAGCCGAGGAGTCGTCTGGCGCCCCGCCAATCGAAGCTGCCTGACAACGCAGAACTTTCGTACACTCGAGTTCCATCGAAAAAACACATGGGTACACCAAAGGTGGCTTGAGGCCACTTTTGGTGCACACCCCCAAAAAAAAACATGGAAAACACAGAAACTGCGTACACCAAAAAAAAAAACGTCAAACCAAAATCCTCGAACATTCCTCAGACGCTTTCGCTTAGCTGCCCTCCTCTTAGCGGCCCCTGCGCTGGCCCTCAACCATGCGTTTGGCCTCGGCTTAACCGCTCGCCGAGGCGTGCCAGTGCCCGCCGCCGTCGAGGGGCGGAAGACAAAAAAAAAACATGCTGTCTGGGAAGAAATACATTACTGTACTGATCCACGCCCCCGACATGCTCAAAGGTAAACTGTCCCCGCGACCGCCCTTCGCGGGGGGGGATGGCGTCCCAGGAATCATGGGGGCGGTCAGACAGCGTTCCACCAGGCCGCCCCCCCGCGACTGCTCCTCGTGGTAGGGGGGGACGCCCTGGGGGCCGCAAAACGGCGACGGCCGCGAAATACTGGCGGGCACGGGGCGGGAGAAGTGAGAAAACGGGGGAGGGGGGGAGTCTCCTGTGCCCCCCCCCTCGCGACCTTCGGTCAAGCCGTCCAAGGGGGGGGCACCCAGAGAGACCCACAAAAAAACAGCACGGCCCACCAACTTTTGACGTTGTTGTCAATGGGTCGGTGTGTTCCACGGAGCCACTGGACGCCCGAGTGGAAAAGGCATGGGATATTTTGATGAAGTGCGTTTTCTAACGTTAGTGGAATAGTTCTGGTGGACACAGTCCTGCTCGACGGTGCAGTATTCCTGGGCCTCCCCCTGCTCCCCCTGCTCTCTCCCGTTCCTTCCTCCTTCCTCTGCATTCCTTCTCTTCCTCCTCTTGCTCCTCTTCGTCCTCCTCCCTCCTCCTCCTCCTCCTCCTCCTCCTCCTCCTCCTCCTCCTCCTCCGCCTCCTCCTCCTCCTCCGCCTCCCCTCCTCCTCCTCCGCCTCCCGATCTCTCCTTCTCCCTACCCCTTGCCTCGGTTGTGGGCCCCTCGCGGGCGCCTCCTGGAAACACTTTTTGAAATCCTTCGGGGTCTCGCTTGGGCCTCCCGGGGGCGTCTTGAGGCCATTTGGGGGCCTTCCAGCGGTCTCTCGGGTCATCTTGGAGCGGACGGCTTGAAATGATACTTCGCGTTCTTCGGGCTCTCTTGGGCTGTCTTGAGTGCCTCCTGGGCCGTCTTGCGGCTCCCTTGCGCCGTCTTGGGGCCGTCTTGAGGTCCTCTTGGGCAGTCTTGTGGCGATCGTGGGGGCCGCTTGGGCCGTCGGGGATGCTGCCAACAGGACGGCGAATCTGTAAAAAATTACCGTTTCCCCTGAGGATTGGGACCATGTGCGTTTCGTGGGCCCCTCTTTGGGGTCCTCTTGAAATCCTCTCGGGGCGTCTTCGGGGCCTCTTAGGCCGTATGGAAGCCATCTTGGGGGTCTTGAAGCGCTCTTGGATCGTCTCGGAAGCCTCTTGGACCGTTTGGGGAGCGCCTTCGGGCCCTCCGAAAACCACCCGAAGGGCCCCAATGGGTTCCGGACCGCCAGGGAAAGAGTGGGCACCACGGAGCGGGGTTTGGGAAAAGTGGGCCGCATCTGGGCCAGGGGGGCCGGCCGCTGGATATATCATATAAGGCGCCTGGCGGCGGGACCGAAACCAGCTGCGGGCATCAGATTTTGTAATGCCCCCTTTCCCTATCCCATTTTCGTCCGACCCCACTCCCAGCGCCAGCGGCGGCCACGCATCGGGGAATGAGCCCAGCGGCGGGGCCGAAACTAGCTGCGAGCAGCAGATCTCGTAACCCGCGTTTTTCCAATCTCCCCCCTTTCGTCGTCCCCTGGGTTGGGAAGGGTATGTAGGACAGGGGAAGGACACGGAGGCGAGGGGAAGGCAGGGAGGGGAGGGTGTTGCAGGGTAGTGCGGAGACTGCGGATAAGACGTTCAAAGCTCCGTGAGCACAGGGGAGCCCGAGCACGGCCAAAATTTGAAGGGGCCCGCGCTGCGGGAGCCCCCAGCAGGCCCCAGCTGACCCCACCAGTAGGGAGTCCCAGGCAGCGCGTGCCGCGCCGTGCGGCGCACCGCCCTGTAGGCCAGGGGCCCCATACGACAGAAGATGGGCCCTTGCACACGGCACCCGCCGCGCCCTCAGCACAGGCGGCGGGTGCCGCACCCTGCGGGAGCGCGTCGCAGGCCCGAGGGAGCCCGCGCCAACCTGCGCCAACCCGTCCCCCGTGGGGGCACGCCCGCCCTCTGCGCGGGCACGGAGGGGGGGGCCCCCAGGGTCGCCGCCCCACAGGGGGCCTGAGCGCCCAGGCGGGGGGGGAGAGGGTGGGCGGAGGGAGAAAGGGAAGGCAAGCCAGGTGCGCGCGCGCCATACCGTACAGCCGACCCTCCCATTCCATCCCTTCCCATTACGCTGAGTTTTCTCCATCCCCCGACTCGTATTCAATGGGGCCTGGATCCTAAAATGACCCCATCGTGCAATGCACAAGAGAAGTTGTGCACATTGGAGGAGGAGGAGGAGGAGGAGGAGGCGGAGGCGGAGGAGGAGGAGGAGGAGGAGGAGGAGGAGAAGGAGAAGGAGGAGGAGGAGGAGAAGGAGGAGAGGGAGGAGGAGGAGGAAGAGGAGGAGCAAAAGGAAGAGGAGGAGGAGGAGCAGCAGCAGTAGGAGCAGGAGAAGCAAGTGCAGGAGGACCAGGGAAAGACAGGAGGACCAGGGAAAGACGGAGGAGGGGAGAGGAAGGGGCGACAACGACGAGGAAGGAATCAGATCCAGCAGTGTGGCCCGTACTGGAACGGGAGCGCCATTCTGAGCAACGGGAGCACAGCGCCGACCTTGAAACGAGGCCAACGCTGCAGCGGGAACATCCCTTTGAAAGACCAACAACGATGGAGAAATAACCTTGGCGGCGCCCCGCTAGCACAGTATCTGGGGAGAGGGGAGACCTGCACTCATATTGAATAGTTGTGGAATAATTGGAGGAGGAGGGGAATGGGGAGGTCCTGGGCCTGCGTCTGGGGGGCCCCAGACACTTGTCCAAGGGCGCCGGCGCTGGCGCTGTCCGGGGGGGCGGTCGCAGCTTTCGCCCCCGATGCCGCGGGCCCCAGATCCAAGTCGCTGGTCTACAAAACTACCCGCGCAACTCGTAGCTCCTGCCGCGAACGGACCCTCCAAATCAAGATCTTCTCCGTTGAACTCCCCTGCCGTCAACCTGCGCCTCCACTCATCTGGTCCTCCGGGAACGTTACCCCACCTCGTTGCGAGCAGGCAGGCGCCATCTAGAGGCCCGTCCACTGTCTCGAAGATATCGAACTCCCCCAATTGCAACCATCTCCTCCTTACCCTTGCGGATAGCCTTCGCCGCGTCTGGGCCTGCACCCTGGCGCTCGTCGAATCTCCTGGCGGCTGGCGTTCTCGTCTAGGTATGCCTCGTATTCCGGTGCGTTCGCGGCGACGAATTCCTCGACTCTAGCTCTCGCGTCACATTGACCCGCGCCCCCGGGTCTCGCGCTGGCGCTGCCTGTGCACACTTACTTCTGGCTCGGTGCTGGGCCCACCGACTCCGCCTTCAGCCCGCTAGGCCGACTGGGCGGCGCCCGCGCTGGATGCCCGGCGGCGCCGCTGCCGCTGCCGGCGATGGAACTGCAGCTGCAGGAACCCGAGCTCCAGGTGGATGTTGGACTCCTGCTGGTTTTGCTGCTACTTGTCCTCCCGCGCCTGGGTCTGCCGGCGCTGGCAGCGCGATCCGCGGCGCTTGCTCGGGGGGCTCTGCTTCGCCCTCTGGGCCTGCTCGTCGGCCGGCCCGCGCGCCTGCCCTGGGGCGAGCCTTCGACGGCCGTCGCGAGGCCCGTCTTCACCTGCTCTGCGACAGGCGCGCGCTACACCGCCCTTGTCGCCAACGCCCCTTCGTCGGCCCCGAACAGGCGCCCGCCCGACTCGATCGCCTTGCCCGGCCAGATCCCGCCCGCGAGCCCAGCGTCAGCTACCCCCTGTCTGAAGCCCCCCCGCGCCTCGCCCGCGGCCGCCGATGCGAGCGCGAACAGCGCTGACTCGCCAAACTTCAACGCTTCTCCCTGGCAGGCTTCCTTCCCAGAGCAGCTCTCGCGGGCCGCCCCTTCGCGCGGCGGCGCTCGGCCAACCGCCCCGCGCGCGCGGGCGGGCCCCTCTCGACGCCCACCCCTGTTTCCATCTCGAGCCTCATCGCCCCGATCCGACCTTCTGCTGGCTGCTGGGCGCGCCCGATTGTCCCCGCGGTCTGGTTGCTGCGCCTCGGGGCCCACTGGGTCTCCGCCCCGGTTCCGCCTGCCCGGCACATCTGCAAACCCTTATTGGCAGTCGCTCCAATGGCCTGCTTTGGACCCACCTTCAGAAGCATCTTCTCGCACGCAACCAGCTCGATGATCGACGCGCGCGCTGTCGACGCGAATTTGGCCATCCGATTTCCGCGTCGCCCGCGTCGCCATTGGGCTCTTCGCTCTCGCGTCAGCCGGCACTAGCGTCGCCGCCCGCGCTCGAACACCCGGCTGGCTCCTGGGGCCCTGGAGGAAATGTCCGGCAGCTTTTTCGCACCCTCGGGCCACCGCTCGCGGGGCTCCGCCGCGCCCCTGCCCATCAGGCCATCAGGCAGGAGAAGTGCGCGATTCAACGGCTACTCATTCTTCTGGCGTCGGCTTTGCTAGGGCCCTCGGCGCCATGACCTCGCCCTGGCCCCCTGCCGCGACGAGCTCCCCCGCGCGCGACCAGGCCACTTCTCGCCCCCCATCTCCAGCTCGAGTTTCGCCTCGGCGCGGGCCCGGCGCCCCCGCGGCTGCCGCGGCCTCTTCGCCATATCCTAAATGCCGCTGGCACTGTGCAACTCCGCGCGTCCGACTGGCTCTCCACGCTGACGAACCCTAGGCCGCTGCCGCGCCAGCTGCAGGGCTTCCCTCCCCAGTCGGGCGTTATCCGTGGCGTTCTGGCCTGGTGTATCCAATGCCCCACCGACTGCCGCTGGCCGTGGCGACGCCGCCGCAAGCCCCGCCGACGATGCCGGCCCTGCATCTGACGCTGGCCGCGCCCCCCCCTCGCCGATCGGCGCAATCAGCGCCGTCGGTCTGGATGCCGGCGACCGCCGTTGGATTCTGAACCCGACCGCGCGGCCCTTCGCGCGCCTGCACCTTCATCATTCCAAGACTGGCGTCGACGTCGAACCGCGGGTCGCTCTACTTGGAGACCACGTTGAAACCGTTTCGCGCCAGCCCCCCGTCGCTGAGCAGGGATCGCTTCACGCCGCTCTGGACGCGCGGGGACTGGGCGTTCATGGCGGCGTGCCCGTTCTCGTCCAGGGTGGCGCACTCAACCGGGACATCGCTGCCCGAAGCGGCCCTGCCGGCGTTTGCCGCTCGCGTCGCAGCGCCTCCAGGCCCCGCGTCTACTCCGCCATAGCTGAAGCCCCGTGGGCGCGCGCGCTCCTCGCGGGCGCAGTCGAGGGGCAGGAACTCACCCCCGGCTTGATCTAGGCACTCGTCCCAGACATTGAAGACCCAGCTCTCATCTTCACTCGTCAATGTCGCTCTTGTCCTGGTGGTCGTAGCCGTGGGCCCCGCAGTTCCCCGCCCCTGGGTCGTCGCGCTCCTCCTCGTCGACAGGCTCGCAGCGCTGCAGTAGGTAGTCCTCTGAATCCCAGCGGTGCGAATATGGGTCCTTGCAGTGCTCGTCTGCGCTCGCGTCGACGCCCTTTGCGTCGCTGTGGACGTCGGAACTCTCGCAGGTCTGGCAGTCGCAGTCGCCGTGGTAGTCGTCCGCCACGATCGTCGCTGAAGCTGGGGCTCGAATATCCAGAACTCTCTTCGCTGCTGGGGATCCTCGAAGCCCCGCTCTGCAATCACTCAACGCGCGACTTCTCTCGCGGCGGCGTCTGCACTCGCCCTCAGACTTCGGCGTTGGCCCAGGTGGCGGTGATCTGTCGCCACTTTTGCCGCTGGGACGTCTGTTTCGACCCTTTCCCCCCCCGACTTTGCCGATGCGCAATCCTTCGCTCGATGTCCAGGCCGGCCAAAAACGAAGCGCCCTTGCCAGCTCTGCGACCCCCCACGTGTGCCTTTGCCGCCGTGGTAGGCCGCGTCAACTTCCATGGAGACTGGCCCTCCCGGGTCACTCCCAGCTCCGCGTCCGTTCATGTCAAAAGTCCTTGCGAACTGAACTGCAGGTGTTCTCCGATGTTCCGCCGCACTTCTCGATGCCTTCCCTGGGCCAGTCCCGTCGCGAGACTGGCCATCGCTCTGATCGACTCTGGCACGTCAGCCGCGGGAATTGCTATCTTCATCTGGTCGCTGCTGGCCCTGGCGATTTCAACCTCGTACTCTCTGACGCGGGTCTCCCGGAGTCTCCCGTTACATCAACGCATTCGTGAACTCCTGCGACCTGGCGTTCGGATCCCAGCCAGGCTGGAGCACCCCCATCAACACTGCGGCGAATCTGTCCCCAACATCGAGCTGGTACTCAGTCTTGATCTTCTGCCATACCACTACTCCGTTGTGTTTCTCCGAACCGCGTGTGAACTCCAAGACTCCTCTCACTGCGTGGACCAACAGGTAGTCGAGCTGCTTGGCCTTCGTCTGCCGTTCTGGGTTGAGCACGCTGAACTTCATATTTATGAAATCTCTCGATGCCCAGTCTAAGTCGTCGTCCACCTGAGTCATCCGCACACACTCTCGAAAATCAAACTCCACTCCTGCCAGGGATAAGATTTGCCATTGACGATCGGGCAACTGTTCAGCACTCTGGGGTCGCTGTGCTGCTCGTGCCCTCCGTCTGCTTGCGGCATTATCGGTGCCGCTCCTCCTGGTTATGATAGAACTCTTTGCGTTTTCTCCGCGCCGAACTGCTGGTGCATTGCTGCTAGCACCTGAGCCAGCTGCTCCAGCGTCGCCAACGCTGCTCAAGATCCGTGGCTCGCAAACTATCTCAGCGCTACCATGTTACACCTTAAACCAGATGGTGCCCACGATTCACCATGTCACCCGCTCCGGATAATCCGAAACTGTTGCGACCTACGTCCGGCGCTGAAATGATAATCCTTAAGGCTCTTTTCGTCTGCCAGCAACTGCAAGAGACGGATCACAGGCAGGGACCCCGCCGTCGAGGTCGTTGCAAGGCACAGGCGCGCTCAAGCCCGAGGGACAGGAAGGCCCTCAGACAAAATCACCAGAAAATGATCCCGGCAAAGCAACCGAACAGCGATGTGTATAGGCATAGCTGGAAGCATGCCCCTTAAGATTCAGGTGAGAATCCAGTTGTAGAATTCTGCTGTTCTCGCAGTCGCAGTCGCATTCGCAATGACAGTCGCAATGGCAACGGCCTTAGGATCCAATGGAATCCGAAGGATTCCTAAGGATTCCTAAGACATCCTTAGGCATCATTAGGAATCCATTGGAATCCTTAGGAAACCTTAGGAATCTCTAGGAATCCTTAGGAATCCGTAGGCACAGTTAAGCATCCTCAGGAATCTTTAGGAATCCTGAGGATTCACTAGGAATCCTTAGAAACCCAAAAGAATCCCTAGGAATCAGGATTCCTAGGGATTCCTATGGGTTCCTAAGGATTCCTAGGGAATCCTCAGGATTCCTAAAGATTCCGGAGGATGCTTAACTGTGCCTACGGATTCCTAAGGATTCCTAAAGATTCCTAAGGATTCCTATGGATTCCGACGGATGCCTCAACCTGCCTCAGTTTCAGCCTCAGCCTCAGCCTGCCTCGGCTTGCCTAAGCCTCAGCCTCAGCCTGCCTCGGCCTCAGCCTCAGCCTGCCTCAGCCTCAGCCTCAGCCTGCCTCGGCCTCAGCCTCAGCCTGCCTCAGTCAGCCTCAGCCTGCCTCAGCCTCAGCCTGCCTCAGCCTCAGCCTCAGCCTCAGCCTGCCTCAGCCTGCCTCGGCTTGCCTCAGCCTCAGCCTCAGCCTGCCTCGGCCTCAGCCTGCCTCGGCCTCAGCCTGCCTCAGCCTCTCCTCCTCCCCCCCCCCCCCCCCATTCAGCCTCACCTTGTCTCAGCTTCGGCCTGCCTCGGCTTCATCCTCAGCCTCAGCCTCAGTCTCAGCCTCACTGTCTCGGCCTGAGCCTGCCTCGGCCTCAGCCTCAGCCTGCCTCAGCCTCAGCCTGCCTCAGCCTCAGCCTCAGCCTGTATCAGCCTCAGCCTGTATCAGCCTCAGCCTGCCTCAGCATCAGCCTCAGCCTGAGCCTCTGCCTGACTCGGCTTGCCTCGGCCTCAGCCTCAGCCTGCCTCGGCCTCAGCATCAGCCTCAGCCTGCCTCAGCCTCAGCCTCAGCCTGCCTCAGCCTCAGCCTGCATTAGCCTCAGCCTCAGCCTGCCTCAGCCGCAGCTTGCCTCAGCCACAGCCTCAGCCTCAGCCCCAGCCTGCCTCAGTTTCAGCCTCAGCCTCAGCCTGCCTCGGCTTGCCTCAGCCTCAGCCTCAGCCTGCCTCGGCCTCAGCCTCAGCCTCACTGTGCCTCAGCGTCAGCCTCTCAGCCTCAGCCTGCATCAGCCTCAGCCTCAGCCTCAGCCTCAGCCTGCCTCAGCCTCAGTCTCAACCTGCCTCAGCCTCAGCCTGCCTCAGCCTCAGCCTCAGCCTGCCTCGGCCTCAGCCTGCGTCAGCCTCAGCCTCAGCCTGCCTCAGCCTCAGCCTGCCTCAGCCTTAGCCTGCCTCAGCCTCAGCCCCAGCCTGCCTCGGCGTGCCTCAGCCTCAGCCTCAGCCTGTCTCCGCCTCAGCCTGCCTCGGCCTCAGCCTGCCTCAGCTCGGGCATTCAAAATATGGCACAGGACTGGTGTTCTGGGAGCACGGAGATCACGAAGTGGCCTACAGTTGGCTCCGGGCATTCAAAATGTGTCCTTGGAATGGTGTTCTGGGAACACGAAGAACACGAAGTGGCCTACAGTTGGCTCCGGGCATTCAAAAAGTGTCCTGGGAATTGTGTTCTGGGAACACGAAGAGCACGAAGTGGCTTATAGTTGGCTCCGGGCATTCAAAATGTGTCCTGGGAGTGGTGTTCTGGGAACACGAAGAACACGAAGTGGCCTACAGTTGGCTCCGGGCATTCAAAATGTGGCCTGAGAACGGTGTTCTGAGAAGACGAAGAACACGAAGTGGCCTACAGTTGGCTCCGGGCATTCAAAATGTGGCCTGGGAGTCGTGTTCTGAGAATGGATTCCTAAGGATTCCTAAGAATTCCTAAAGATTCCAAAGGACTCCTGGGGCTGACCCTTTTGTCTGGTTCCTTGTCCAAATCCCGCCCAGACCCCCCTGGGGCGTCAAGATGCTCTCTTTCGATCCCACTAGAAACCTATCAGCAAAAGCTGCTAGGTAAAAAAATGATAGAGGAGTGGAGGAGGCGGAAGACTTGAGCGACATCAAATGGCGGCGGCCCTCAAGGGAGCATCGGAAACCCGCGGCAATCGCGACAACCCTCAGGGCTCTTGTTGTCTGCCAGCAGCTGCAAGAGACTGAGCGCAGGCAAGGATCCTGCTGTCAAGGTCGCCGCGAGGCACAGGCGCGCTCAAGTCCGAGGGTCAGAAGGGCCCTCAGACAAAATCACAAAACATGCCCCCAAATATGCTGAGCAAGCTGGCTACGCCGAAAATATGCAGAGACTCACATCACCAAAGCTTTCTGCATAGCTTCCGCGGAGGCCCGAACTTCGGCGCCATGCAAAAGACGCGCCAGGGCCATGCAGAACTCGAGTGGATACTCAGCCCCTTGCTGGGTTTTAAAACCACCCCGGGGCAGAAAACCCTGGAGCTGCTGGCGGGGCCAACGGGTGCGCGAGCAGATCCTGCGCCTAGAGCCCATGCAATGAGAGTTCCTGAACGGTCCTGGGTCTAGGCCGCTAACCAGGAGGCCCGTGTCTTTTCTCATACTTTTCCAATGCGCACCCCACCGACACATCGATGCAACATGGAAGCACGCAGCGCGGCGGCGCGCCGGGGCCATCAGGCGGGGTAGCAACCGCAACCTGGACGTTTTAGGGTTCTCGATACTCTAGGGGATACGCAAAGGCAAGCTGGCGCACGCAAGGGTAGCGACAAAGTTATTCAAAGTGTTAGACACATCAACGATCGCTTGTGAATGAGGCTTGAAATGAAGGAGGCCCAAGAAGTGAATATCATAGCGAACAGGAGGGGCACCGACTCCATGGCCGCGGCACCGGGCTAGAGCATTGCAAGGAACGCCAGCATGTCAACCTCTGATTCAGCCAGCGCGAGCCCGCGACAGAATTAACGATCGATTGCACGGGCGAGAGAGGTCATACTTGTCTCCCTCGCGGTGCCCCATAGCGAAACAGGCATGCCAAGCGGGGCAACGGCTTTCGCAAAGCCCCCTGCGCCTGAAAACAAATCTAAAATCACTAGTGGGTCGGGCAGACTGGCAGCACGGGCGAGGGCAGGCTGCGGCGCGACTGGCTCAGGAGCACCGCGCAGGCCTCGGCGCGACGGCGCTGCGCGGCGGGCAACTTGTGGAGCTGCCCCGGCAGCCGTCCGCCAACTTGTGGAGCCGCCCGGCAGCCGCGCGACTTCCAGCGGCCCCGGCGGCGGATCTGCCCCAGGTCGCGGAGCCCAGCGTAGTCGGGGCTCGGGCCCGAGTGGCGCAGCTGGTAGACGTGGCAGGCCCCCAGCTTCGAGAGCCCCAGCGCGCGCGTGGCCTTCTTCCAGAAATTGGCCACCTGGAGCTGGGAGACCGGGAAGAGGGGCGCCCAGGGCGGGGCGCCTCCGCGGCCTCCAGCCGCCGCCACCCCCATCAGGCCCTGGCCCAAGCCGACGTGCCTCTCCAGGTCCAGCCGCACCGCCGCGTCGCACTCGCCGGCCTTGGACACCCCCCCGACCTCCTGCGCGCGCAACCTCACAGAAAGGAACCGATGCGCCCCCGATGCCAAGGCGGCGGGCGGCACAACGTCCTGCAGTCGCAACCAGGGATCTCTCCTGGGCGGCCGTAGATCTCGAAGAGGAGCCAGATCGCGTACGCCTCCAGCGCGCTGCGCTGACGGGACAAACTGTTCACGACTATGGCCACGACCTCGTAGGGCAGCGCCATGCGACTGTGGGGCGGCGCCAGGTTGCGCCAACCACTGGCCGCCTGCTTGGCGAGCGGCAGGTCGCGTGGGCCCGTCTCGGCAAAGCGCGGATCCCGCCGCGCCACCGCGCGATCATGCGGTTGGCGAACGTCTGGTGATAGTCCTGCTCGAACAGCACGTTGATGGAATCGCGCACGGCGCGGTCCATCTGCGTCGGCTCGGCCGTGGCTCTGCGGCGCCGGCTGGCCCGCACGTCGAAGCCCGCCAGCGCGTTGGCGCAGGCCTGGCGGCCCAAGGCCGTCCTCGCTGACGCGGCGTTCAACGCGGGCGCCCCCATCGGCGGCTGGATCAACCGCGCCCGCTGCTGGGGAGCGAGCTGAGCGCTCGAGCCCCGGTGGCTCCCGGGAGAAGCCCGGAGGACAGGCAAGGCCGCCATGCCATGTCCGAGCTGGGCTCGCGAGCCGAGCGCGCGAGCAAGGGTGCCGCCGCCTGCTCGCTCAGCGCTGCCCCAGTTCGCTTGCGCGGATAGCCCTGGAGGAGCGCCGGCGCCATGTCTGCTTGCAGCGCACTGATGACAAGGTGGAGGGCTGTCCACAACATATGGAAAGATATGAAGAACACTTGGGCCGTGACGAGGCCGGCGACGGCAAGCACAACTGACGCCCGAGACATCCTGGCATCCCCCCAACTCCAAGTCGGCCCGCGACAAGGGCTCCTCTTCGCTCCGCGGTGGTGGCGCTTGAGGGGCTCTTCGTGAACCGCATTTGCGCGCAGACGCGCGCCCCGTCCGCGCCGCCTCTGATCGCACCGTGCGCGGCGCTCATCTGCGCCCCCGCCCCGCGCGGCAGGTGCTCTGCGATGTCGTGAACGTGTTCTGTTGTCTACCAGTAGGGGCTCCTCAAGGGACTCATGCTCGGAGGACTTCGCGGGGCCTTCCTTCAATGCAAATGCAGGCGGCAGGCTGGGGCCCCCACGGACACTCAACGGGCCATCTGCCACGCTGCACGCGGACGGAATCCATCTTACACAGAAAGAACTTCCGGTAGCAGGAGAGAGAGAGAGAGAGAGAGAGAAAAAAAAAAAGAGAAAGAGAAAGAGAAAGAGAGGAGAGAAACAAAATATATATAGAGAGAGAGGGAGAGAGAGAGAGAGAGAGAGAGGAGAGAGAGAGAGAGAGAGAGAGAGAGAGAGAGAGAAAAAAAAAAAAAAAAAAAAAAAAAAAAAAAAAAAAAAAAAAAAAAAAAAAAAAAGGAGAGAGAGAGAGAGAGAGAGAGAGAGAGAGAGAGAGAGAGAGAGAGAGAGAGAGAGAGAGAGAGAGAGAGAGAGAGAGAGAGAGAGAGAGAGAGAGAGAGAGAGAGAGAGAGAGAGAGAGAGAGAGAGAGAGAGAGAGAGAGAGAGAGAGAGAGAGAGAGAGAGAGAGAGAGAGAGAGAGAGAGAGAGAGAGAGAGAGAGAGAGAGAGAGAGAGAGAGAGAGAGAGAGAGAGAGAGAGAGAGAGAGAGAGAGAGAGAGAGAGAGAGAGAGAGAGAGAGAGAGAGCGCCCCAATGCGACGCATAATGCCCAGCATGGCGCGGCTGCGCGCTCGCATCCTGGAGGCCGCCGAGACCAACGCAAGAGAGCCCCCCAAGACGAGCAATCTCTTCCCATGGCTCCGAGCGGCTCGAAGGGCATGACGGACATGATGTAGAACAGCGCGAGCCTCCAGAACAGGCGCCCCTTCGAGGCGACCCCACTGCCGACGCCCCGCGATGCTCCACTGCATATGTTCCAAGCTTTTCGACGCCCCAGTGAAAGCAAGTAAATGCCGCCCCACGGGCGGGCCGACGGGCTGCCGGTCGCCTGCCAGGCAGGCGGGGCCGCACGAGTCCGCGACGACCCCCCGGCCGCAGGCTGCGGCGCCGTCGGTCAGGCACCCGGCGGCGCGAGCGCGGCGTCGAGGAGGCAAGCGCTCAGCCCTGCCATTGCGCCACCTCTCGCTATAGCAACCGACCTCCCGAACAGCGCCAGCATCCCAGTCAGCCGCGCAGGCGCCGAACCCCCAAGAGGAGGCGCCCGCGCAGCCGACGGTCGGGGGCCACTGAGCATGGAGATCACGCCAGAGTAAAGGGGCGACGCCATCTCAGGCCATGAGCTCCTACCTGGCCCCAGATTACAGAGGCGCATCCTGGTGGTAGCACTTCTGGACAAAGCGGAAGCGCGACTCAAGGATGCTGAGCCCCCCCCCCCCCCCCTACGCGCGAGAGTCGCAAAGATGATGTGGCCCAGCGCCCGCTCGATCGAGGTTGGGCCCACTAGCGCGCCCGCGCCGAAGTAGGCCACGAACAGCGAATCGCACCCGCCACAATCTCGAAGCCGAAGCCGAGTGTAAACATGAGCGACCAGCCGAGGACAGAGCACTCGCCCTCGTTGTCACCGACGTGGCCCTCGTGGGTCACGACCAGGCCGCGCCGCTTCAGCTCCGTCATCACTCGGACCACAGCCCCCCGCGCGGCCTCGGCATCATAGCCACTGCTGACAAAGTTGCCGACGTACTCCAGATGGCAAGCGGGGCTCAGAGCGGGCGGCGGGCGGCCATCTCGAAGTCGAGACGCGTCGTCGCAGCCCGCCGCCTCGGCCGCCCGCCCCATCGCGGACTGGCACCACCGCGCGGCCCAGGGCCAGCCCATCGGCGCCGCCCTGAGCCGCGGGAAGCTGGGTGGAAGCCTCCACGCTGCTGCCCCCCAGGTGGGCGATGCCCAAGGCGCCCGCGCGCGCGGGCCTGAGGGCGAAGTGCGAGCGAAGCTGCTCCGGCAACTCCAGGTGGTAGAAAGCATCTTTCAGGTCGGCGCCCTCCACGGTGAGCAGATCATCGCTGTCGGCCATCTCCAGCGCGCCGAGAGCGTCGCCCGTCGCCAGCCGAACTCCGAGGGGCTCGGCGAACCTCTCGTTGGAACGGCGACAGTCCGCCACCGTGCGGAGGCGGCCACCCTTTCTCTCGACACAAAAGGTCTCGACCCTGACACCATCCTCCAAGTGGAAGTCGACCAGGTGCCATGCAGAAACTGAACAAAATTTGACCAGCGCCGCTGGTCTCGCAAAAGCGGGTCGGAGCAAGGTACTGGCACAGAGAATTGCCGCAATCGCGCAGCAGCCTGGCCCGGATCAAGCACACTCCGCAGGACGAGCTGTTCGACCTCGGCTTGCCCGCCCTCCCCCCGCGCGTCCGCCAGCGGCACGGGCGCGGAACTGGCGCCAGGCAGAGCACGGAGCGCGGGGTCGTAGCTCCCGAGAGGCGACTGCTCGACAGCGCAGGCGCCCCCCGCCACGCGAAGCTGCACAAACGCTTCTGCGGGAGAAAAAGACGCGGGCGGAAGACCACGATACCGCGCAGACTCGTCGAAGTGGACGTGGAACATACGCCGAGCGAGAGACGGGCCCACGCACCGTGCACGTCGGTCACGACCTCCCTTGAGAGAAGGGCCGCGAAGCCAATTGAGTGCGTCCACCGCGCAGATCACATCGTTACAGACAGCCCTCCTGTGCCCCAGCCTTCCCCGCGTGCCTCTAGCGAGCCCCCTAGCGGAAGCCTTATCCAGAGGCGCAACAGCGAACGGGTACGGAAGCGGAAGAATGTCCCAGGGCCGACGTCTGCCAAAATCGTGGGCATCTTGAGCATGGGCAGGGCCACGGCGACCAGCAGAATGGAGGAGAACCGCCACTGTGCTGGCCCGCCTTCCGAGGCCAGCACGAGCGCCGCGATCAACCATTCTTGTGCCTGGACTCCCGCTCCTCGCGGGCCAGGCGCAGGCTCTCGTGCAACTTGGCCTCCTTCTCGACGTCCTTGCGAACGTGTTCGGTCCAATCAAGCGACACCACCACGGAGGAAGTCGATCTGGACACCCCCGAGAAAGCCGCCTGTTCCTCCAGACTCATATTGCCACCGACGCCCTTGCTCTCGGCGTCCTTCGCTTTGTCCCAGTGCGCAAACTCGATGGTCTGGAGCCTCCTGAACTTCATCTCAATACAGATCAGGTTCGTGCCGTCCAGGAGGTCCTGGCAGGTGGTTGCTTTGCTCTGCTGGCACAGCTAGTAGTGCTCCTGCACCCCCCAGCCCGTAGAGCCGAGCCTGCAGATCTGACGGAAGTGCTCGTGATGTCCCTCGATGCCGAGACCCTCCCGCTGCAAGTAGTTCATGCACCAGGCGGCGGCCCGCGGCCCAGGAAGCGACCAGTCCGAACCGTAGTCCTTCTGGCGAGTCATCTCCAGCATCTTGTGCCACTGGACGTCTCGGCGGCCTTGCGCGCCCCGAACGATAGGAAGGATCCTGGCGTCCGCATCCACTGCCTTCCGGAGGAAGGACTCGAGCGCAGCCGCGGGCACCAGCTCCACGAAGATGCCCTGGCCGCTGGGCAGCACATGTATGTCGCGATCCTGGACGCGAGCCGCGGTGGGTACATGGCCAGGCACCTCATCTCCGATGCGGAAGCCGCCCTTGCAGGCAGCAGCACGCCACGCCCCGACATCATCAGCGCCGCCGCTGGCAGCCCCCAAAGGCGCCGCGCCGCGCAGCAGCCCTACCGCCGGGCCCACTGGCGCCACGGCCACCACCGCGGCGCCGCCGCCCGGCCCCACCAGCGCCCGCAATTTGGTGATCAGCACGAGGTTGCCGACCGCCGCCGCGCGCGCGGCACTCCGCGACCGCGATCTGCTCCGCCTCCGCCGTCAGCTGGGCCAGCTCCGCGTCGGTCGGCTGCGCCCGGAACCTGTACACCTGGCTCGCTGCGATCCCCAGAGGCGGTGGGTCGAACGACCCGAAGCGCGCGGCCTGCACGTCCTGGTTGTTGGCGAGGGCAACGATGTACAACTCGCCGTCGGCCGTGTAGATCACGTGGTCTGCCACGGACAAAGCCACCCGGCCCAGATTCGAGTGCTGGTGCCCCACCACCTCGCCGGCGTAGAAGACGTATGCCCACCGAGTCGTCACTGCCGCCATCGCCGTGACCAGCAAGAGCGCGAACCCGAGGACGGCCGTCGCAACGAGCGGCTGCACAGAAGCAGCCCAGGCTAGCGGCGGCGACCAGAACGCCGATCGCACCACCCAGCAGCCCCACGGACAGCGCGCGCAGCTCGGCGCTGACGTCCCTAGCGACCGCCGCGGTCCCCCTGCGCCGCCTCTGGCGCCGGCGGCGCCGGCGCTGGGAGAGGCGCCGCGCAGGCGTCGCACGCCGGGCAGGCGGGCGTCGGGCACGGCGGTGGCGAGGGGCACACCGCTAGGGCGACCTCCGCGCACGGCAGGATCGCGGGGCACTGCAGCGAGCACCCAGGGCAAGGAGCCGGCGCCCCGCAAGCCAGGGAGCAGGTGGGACACGGAGGGCAAGATAGCATCTGCGGACACCTGGTGAGGTACGAGACCACTCCCGAGAAAGCGTGGTCTGTGAGCCTCTCCCACAGACTCGAGACTTGAGCGCCATCAAACGGCGGCGACCCTCAAGGGATCATCGGAAACCCGTGAAATCACGACAAACAATCAATTCGCTCTGAACCGAGTGCTATGGAACAACAGCATTCCTTCTGCAAACTTATTTTGTCCACCTACGCCTCGCCTAGACTTCACCTCACGATATAAAGTACCCGCAGAAACCTTAAACAAAAACATGGGGGATGCTTTTGCGTCTGCCGCCTCCTGCCAACCTTGCCACGTCGCTTGGCGGCGCAAGCCACTGGAGTAGGGCGAGGGGGGTCCTTGGAAACTGCTGAAAAGTCTTTTGGGGAAAACAGGAGGGCGCAGGCTTTCTAGGAGCCCCCTCTGCCTTCCCAGAAGGTCACTGCCATCGCGCCACCCCGTTTTGCGCGCCGCCGAATCACCCTGACACCACGGCTAATTTGATGTGGCAAGCTCCAAGAAATCCGAGTAGAAGAACTAAAGGGCGACTATGAATAACCTTTCGGAGGTCCGCACTGATTCCTGGGGTCAGCGCTGGGCACCCCTCCCCACACCTCTTCCCCGGCGCGCGTAGCGCGCCAGGGGCAGCGCCGCACGTGCTGCCAGGAAAGTGGGGACCTCCGAAAGCTTATGCTTCTGTCGCTCTTTTAGAGGCCTCCTGAAAGGGACCAGAGAAATGGGGTCGGAGATCGCACCGCATCGCCGATGCGTCGGCGATGCGTCTCTAACGTCGGGGTGGATGAGATCGAGCTCTGGGTCGCACCGAATCGCCGATCATCAACTCCGGCCCCATTTGGGAGTCTGGATCTTTTCGTCTTTGACAAGGGACGCCAGCGATGATCTCTCAAGGGGTGGCCTTGTTATAATTAATCACCTCCGCAGGCTGCCGCCAGGACGAGGCAGACATCGGTTCACTTCCGGCGGGGGTCCGCAGAGGGCTCGGCGACGAGTCCCTTTCAAGGGTTGGCCACACCCCGACATCCGACGTCGTGAAGAGGCCACGACGCCGTGGAGACCTGCGTCAGCGAGCTCCCGACTTCAGTCAGCGTGCCTGACCTCACGAGCCGGGGTCCATCCGTGAGGGGGCCCCCCGGGGCCAGGAGCGGAGCGAAGAGGCCCACCACGACCTGCGGACACGACGCCAGGGTGCCGGGGCGCGAGCGCGAGCGCAGCAGCACGGGCGGTCCTGTCGCCGGGCGACCGAGCCGAACGGGCCGCAGCCGCCAGGCAGCTGAGCTGCGGCGAACCCTGGCGCTGGCGCCACGGGCGGTGGCGGCGGCGCGGGACCTCGCAGGGGAGGCGCGGGGGCTGGTCGCGCTGGGAAGGGTCGAGCAGGGAGGGGCACCTCGCACTTTAATCGAGGACGAAACATTGGGCACTGAGTAGGCGGGATTGTATCGATTTCACTCCTCCACATATGGTTTGACAGAAACAGAGACAGAGAGAGAGAGAGGAAATATGACAGACACACACACGCATACACTCAATCACAAACAATTAGGGTAGCGAGAGGGCAGCGGCAGGACAATGAAAGCCTGCCGACTGTCGTCTCCATACTGCAACCAAATGCTTCTGAATTCAAAAGCATTCAAGGGGCAACGAATCGACATGGTACAAGGAACCGTCTGGATGCAGGTCGTCAAAAGCCTGAAGTTCGAAACAGGCTCACGGCACGAGAGCATCTTCAATACAAGTGGATCTGATCACGCTCGCTACGGAAGGCTTTCGCATCCACATGCGCGCGAGGAGATGCTGGTATGAAATAAACACCGATCGAATAATTACCCTGGCCAAACCTGCGACCAACCCTAATCAACACTCCAGCCCCCTTGAAAACCTTTCCAGGAAATCCCTCCAGCCAACCCTGATCAGGGTAATTATTTCCATCGGGCACGGGCTACAGACCTGGATCCCGCAGCGGATGACCTGCATATTGGTCGGTATCATGGTACCGAGCCTGAACGTCGTAGAAAGGGGGCGCCCTCGAGCGGTCTGTTTCTTGTCCAGACCCACTGAGGGACGGGCGTACCTCTATCCACTTGTCTTCCGCCGAAGAACAGGACGCATTGAAACTGACTTTTGCCGAATCGCATGTGCAGTCCGTGTGCAACAACACTTCATCGCTCATACACATGATGATCGAGGCCTTGCTGAGGACTTCCTCAC
Organism: Prorocentrum cordatum; assembly: GCA_963575745.1. Taxonomy (NCBI): domain Eukaryota; class Dinophyceae; order Prorocentrales; family Prorocentraceae; genus Prorocentrum; species Prorocentrum cordatum. The sequence continues at coordinate 156,175 of CAUYUJ010016934.1, forward strand.
CCTCCTCTTCATTCTCCTGGCCCCTCGGACGGCAGGGGCGCCACCCAGGGCATAAAAGCAGTCTCCTTGCGCAGCCATCCGGCCCGCTGAAGCCGCCACCTGGCCCGCTGAAGCCGCCACCCAGCCCGTCGAAGCTGCCAAGCTGGTCACCCGAGCGAAAGGGTACTGGCGGCTGCTTCGGCACCGTGCGTTCGTAGAAGTAGCTGTCCTGCCTCTCTCGATGACATGGATACGGAGGTGGGGCGGCAGCTTCTGGAAAGCTGTGGCTTGGCTGAGGGGGCAGCCAACTACCTCAGTGGTCTCTGGGCGAGCTCGCGGCAGGCAGTGGGAACAGAGCGTCTGCATCAGCAGATAAGCTCAGAGTTGGCTCTGCCAGGCGGTGTCGAACTCGCCTGCTGCTGGAAGCATGTTCCCTCTTAAACTCAGCGATTCTACAAAACTTGCGAAGGCAAACTCATCTAAGAAGCGAGCAAGGGGTCCTTACTCTTTCCAGGGCGCCACGACCACGTCCAAGCGAATGTGAACCTCAGGCACTGGACTACTCGAAGCCTAAAGTGAAGTTCTTTGTGCACGACACAATCCGATGCGTGAGTCGTAGCCTTCGAAACCCAAAGGGGCCACACTGCGGTTCCAAGAAACGCCGGACACTCCTCCAAAAGCCGAACTGGATCCCCACGCACACAGTGGTCCAGACGTGCACGTACAAGGACACCCGTAAATTAGTCTTGCGAAGGACCCAACCGTATAAAAAGGTGAATACCACAAGGCACGTGGTACGAAGGATGGTGATCTCCCGATTGGCCCACACGATGTGACATTACACGTAATGATACTTTCTCGATGTGGGCTATGCACATCGGATCACGGCGTGTATGGGTCACAGGAGGACCCCCCTGGGAGACACGGATGGCTGGAAAAGGGGGCCCCCCACTGAGGACACAAACACATTACTGGGGTGTGCCGTGGAGTACGGATGCGCAGGCCATCCAACTGGAAGTAGAGAATAAGCTCCTCCAAACTCTTGTCCTACTCGTGGCCGACCACGTCAGAGCGGGCACATGCGCATGGCTTGAGCATCTCCAGCCCGCCGTCTGGAGGGCACAAGCAGTCAGCGGCTTCGTTTGGCTCCCATTGAGATCTCTTGAGTGCTGCCTGGTGGTCAGCAACGTTGACTTCAATCAATGCACATTGGACGATCGCCTCGCTGGGCACCAAAGGACGCGCTCCCACTAGGATTCTCGCCACCCGTCTCCCAAAGATGCACCAGTACCTGACAGCTGTGGGCGGAGGACGGTATTGTCACGACAAGGGAATGCATTGCACTCTTCTGGGCAAGTATGAAGACAGTCAAACTTCAAAACGAGCTCTGAACAAAGACTTACCCAACCGTGGGCGCGCAGCAATAGCAAAACCAATGCAGGAGGCAGTACATCGTGCATAGTCCCCCGACCCTACCGACGAGTTGCCACCTCCCCCTACCTCGGATGTGGTCGCTGAGGCGGGGGAGGATCTCACAGCGTGTTAGGTGAAGTTATCCGAAGATTTCTGGGAGGCTCCCGACTTCGCTCGGACCGCGGCTTCCAGGAAACGGGGTGACCCAGTGGCTGAGCGTTGGTCCCCCCCCGCCCTCGCCTCCTGCCGGCTCCCCCCCCCCTCCCCCGCCGAGGAATCTGCCCTCCCACCGCCGCAGGACACGGCGCAGGAGCCCGACGCCCATGCAGGCGTAGGGCTCCACTCCCAGCCCGACGAGCCCGGGCGCAGTCTGTTTTCGCCCCAGAGGACGGGGCTCCTTCTTCCTTTTTCCTCTCTCTTCCCCCGCCCCGTCCTCACAGCTGACCAGATGGCCAGAATTACAGCCAACCGTGCCGCAGCTCGTGAAAGACGCCACAGGCGCGTCGCCCCATGGCCTGGTCAGCTCGCATGTCATCTCTGAGAGCTCTGGTTATTGCCCTGGGATGACCTCGCCCTCGGTACACGCCCAGAAGTTTTTCACAGAAGAACTGACTAGAGTTGAGCACCTCCTCACGACACTGCCATCGTCCGCCGCGGCTCCTCCTCCTCCTCCTCCTCCTCCTCCTCCTCCTCCTCCTCCTCTACCTTCTCCTCCTCCTCCTCCTCCTCCTCCTCCTCCTCCTCCTGCTTCTCCTCCGCGTCCTCCTCCTCCTCCTCCTCCTCATCAAGCTCTTCCTCCTCCGCCACTTCCTCTTCGGTCCATATCCACCTCCTTCTCCTCCCTCCCTCAATCCCCCTTTCTTTCCTCTCCCCCTTCCCCCATCCCTCCCTGGAACGACCCTGCGCACCGGCACCTCGCCCCTCGCGCGACCCTCGCGCCCCTGCGCGCCCACGGGCACACTCGGCAATTCGCCGGCGACACCGCCGCCGCCCCAGCGCTCGGCCCCGCCGCTGGGCGGGCGCGCAGGCTGAGCGGCGCGGCCGACCACCCCAGAAGCGCTAGCACGGCGCAGGACCGCCAGGGCCGCAAGGGCTTCCCCTGCCGACTCTGAGGGCGGCGGCGGCCTCGACGTCGGCACGCAGCACACCGCAGGCGGATCGCAGCGACACACGGCGCGCCAAGAACTGGGGCGGAGCCCGCTGTGCTCGCAGGACTCCATGGGAAGCGCGGAGGGGAGCTGCAGCGCCCTGGCGCCGAGGCGCCCGCCGGGCTCGAGGAGAAAGGAAGCACAAACACACACACACACACACACACACACACACACACACGCACGCACGCACACACACACACACACAGACACACAGACATAGCAAGCAGCAAGAAAACGATCAGCAGTGGCAAAGAACGGCGCAACGGCCTCGCCGCAGCGGACCCCCTTGTCCGACTCGCCGCCGCGAGCGGACTGCCCTGGGCGGCTCGTGCGGCCGCGAGAGCTCGGCCACGAAGAACGACAGCACCGTCAAGCCGACCAGGAAGCGGCGCCTGGATGCCGACCACCACGTGACGGGGTCCATGCACAATGCGCTCGTGAATCTCGCCCTCCCTCCCTCACTCCCCGCCGCCTCCTCCCCGTCTCTACCTTGTACCTCCCTCCTCTGCTCCCGCCCCCGCCTCCTCTTTCTCCTCCTCCTCCTCCTCCTCCTCCTCCTCCTCCTCCCCTCCTCCTCTTCGAATTCCTCCTCCTCCTCCTCCTCCTGTTGCTCCGACTCCTCCTCCTCATCCTCCTCCTCAACATTATCCTCCTTTATCCCCCTTCGCTATGAATAGCTAATCCCTGTCGCACTCCTTTGCAACAGCTTCACGGATGGAGGGGGGTCGTTCTCAAAATGTCGTCCTCCCTTAAGAGCCGCGCAAAGTCGTCTTAAACGTTTGCAACAGCTTCACGGATGGAAGGGGGTCACAAAATCTGGCTCTCGCCTTAGCGCCGCGCACCTTCGTCTTAAAAAATCACACCAGCTTCACGGATGGAGCACGGCTTGGTTTCAAAAATGTGGCTATCGCCTGAGCACCGTGCACATTCGCCTGACAAGGTTTGCAACAGGTTCGCGAATGAAGCACGGCTCGTTTTCAAAATGTGTTTATCGCTTGAGCACCGTGCAAAGTCTTGTAAAAAATTGGCACCAGCTTCACGAATGAAGCACGGCTTATTGTCGAAATGCGGCTTTCGCCTGAGCGCCGCGCACATTCGTCTTGAAAGTTTGCAGCAAGTTCACGGATAGACGGGGATTCCTTCTCGAAGTGTGGCTCTCGTTTCAGCGCCGTGCACATTCGTCACAAACGATTGCAGCATCTTCACTGGTTGAAAGGGGGGTCGTTTTCAACATTGCGCTCTCACCTTACAGCCGCGCACATTCGTCGTAAAAGTATGCGCTAGCTTCACTGATGGATGGCGGTTCATGTTCAACATGCGGACTCGTATCAGCGCAACGCGCATATGGTTTCCCCACGAAGTATACCATGATGGCGGGCAGCCCTTTTTCATAATAGAAATATCGCCTGAGGCTGCGTTAAGTTCGAGGGCCCGAAAGTTCAGCGCACGCAGCGCTGGACGGAGTCATGGAGGCTCTACAAGGAGCTACCGCTTGAGACTTCCTCGAAGTTCATGAGCACCGAGGCTGGCTCATGCCACAATTACACGGATGGGGGGCGGTCAATCTTCGAAAAGGGATATCGTTGGAAATCTCGTAGAATGGTATGCACATCTGGCTACGCGCCAAAGCATGAAAGGCCGTTCCTTTTCAAAGTGGTGCCCTCGCATAAATGACAGATCTAACTGTCCTGGTCTTTCAATGAGGGGCGCTTCTTGTAATGAAAAGGACGACTTGCAGGGGCGCGTGAGGAAGGGAATTGAGACGAAAAGGTGCCCAGCAGCATCGCTTACGCACCTTCGGTTTACGGTGGTCCGCCTCCTCTTCCTCCTCTTCCCTCTTCCTCCTGCTCATTCTCATCCTCCCGCCCCCGCCTCACCCGAATCGGCCTCCTCATCCTGCGCCTCCTTCTCCTCTTCCCTTCGCCCCCGCCTCCGCCTCCCCCGCCTCTGCCTCCGCACCCGCCTCCTCCCTCCCGTTGCCCCCCTCCGCGCCCGGCCTCCCTCCGCGCACTGAGGCCCGCGCTCATGCCGGCGCGGCGGAGGGGGGGAGCGCGCGCACGGGGCGCTCAGGGCATCCCCAAGCAGGCTCAAGCCGAGGAGGGCCCCAGGGCGAAGGGGACCGCTTGGAGGAGGACGACGACCACGAGGAAAGGGGGGGGGGGGGACGCTGACCCAAGGCGAGATGGGTCTTCCGAAGGCCATGCCTACCCAAGCCGCCGCTATGACCCTGCTCGGTGGTCAGGTGGGGCCAGTTATTATGGCAGCAGGACGAGCAAGGATCGGGGTGCCAAGTTGACGGGGACGGAGGAAAAGCAGGAGGAGTAAGAGGAGACGGAGGCGGCGGGGCCACAGCAGGCAAGCCTGTATCCCCATCGACAGAAACCTCGCTCCCGCAACGAGACCGATTTGGAGCGCGACTCAAGGAGCCCAGTTCCAGGTCTTGGGCTTCCAGCTTCACTAAAAATGGGCGAGACTGTGCATGCCGACGGTTATGGCAGGCTGCTAGATTCGCGGGAATGTTGGCTCTCGCTTCCAGACATCGGTGAACAGTTCCTGCAGGTACCAGAGGGCGGTTAGTTCCCAGGTTCCCAACGCAGAGAGCACAGAGAGCGCAGAACAGCATGGCGCGGAGCGTAGAGAATCGAGGACTTATCTGCCATGGTAGAGAGTACGTCGTTCAATAAATAAAGATTACAAAGAAAATTGCACGATGCAAAGAAAGGAAAGCACAGATAATCGCATCCATCATCCCTTGTTTTCGCCAACCACCAGAACTGTGTTTCCATCTACGTACGAAAAACTGGCCGGGCTTTTGTTTTTCATGGGTGTAATACACCTCTTAGACCACCCTTCGGATGAAGAGGCTGGGCGGGATACATATTCATTTGATTTGCGTGTCGATTGTAATTCCATGTGCACGGCAAGTGGTTCTCATGTATGTGTGCGCATCGACACGCATGTCGACTGCATTCTGGTACTACATGCCGATGTACATTTATATGTGCATGTCGGTCCAGATTACGCGTGCATTGGCTGTGCAGTTCGATTGCATGTCGATTTCATGTTCTAATTACATGTGGAAGTACAGCTTGGTTTGCGAATATATGTGAGATTCCGTGTTCGTACCGGTGTTACGTTCAACGTGAATTCAGAGCTGCATGTCAATTTCCATGCCGTGTTGCGCTTCGACTTACCTTCCGGCGTGCTTTCCGATTTGCATGCAGATGTACACTTCGTTTCACAATTCAACTCGCATGTATATGCGCATACCATTTGCAAGTATATGTGCAGGTCGATATGCATGTCCTTCCCCACGGGACAACCACAGGACACCCACGGGACTATTTGAAGAGGGCTGGGAGGCCCAAACATGCGCTTCGCCCAAGGCGAAGCCCATACCCGACTCTGTTGTACCGTAGTAGCGATAGTCCCAGAATTAGGAGATCGTCGCGGGAGCGACGGGCCATGTCAAGCGAAGATGGTTTCGGCCCCACTGGCGAGCAGTGCGCCTCGCTATGAGGCGCAATCATATATTGGCGGAAACGGCCGCGGGCAAACGCTCGCTATCTCTCGCCTTTGCCCCGGCCCCCCTTAGGGTCGGGGAGGGGGGGGGGGGGGGGGGCGGGGCGAAGCGTGAGTCCGCCGCTAGCTATACAGCAAAATACTCCATACGCAAAGCAAGCAGCAGCAGGCGGGCTCAACGAGGCAGGTTGGCCCGCGCGCAAGTCCCCTTGCAAGCAAGTGCCTCGCAGGCAAGTTGCCTTGCAGATGGCAACTCCTCGGGCGGCTCAGACGACCTTGTCTGCCCAGCCCTGTCTGAAGTGCGTCGTTTTAAGTCACGATTGAAGGATTGCGCCCCCCCCATGACATCTAAAAGCATGTCTCTATCGATGCCCCCTTTGGCGCGGCCGTCCGCGGCCGCGTCGCGAGCGTCACACCACCGCGCACAATGCGCGACACCTCGCCCCATCATCTGTCGCGCCAAACTCATGCGCCCGAGAAGCGCGCGCTCAGTCGTCTTCTTCAGGTCTTTGCGCGACAAGGACTTGAAGACATATTCAGAATTGATGGTCAACGTGACCTCAATGCTCAGGCCACCCATCTCAAGCATGCCTTGGAAATGCGCGGGTGTCAGCGGCCCTGCGCGAAGTTCGCGCAGAGTAACGATCGTGGGATAGCAGTACTCCATGTTATGGGCTGCTGCGAGTGTTTCTGCTAAGTAGCTTGAGCGGACCTGCAAGCGATGCGACTTGAAGTGCGCGTCGACAAGATGGACGACCGGCGTGCCAGCACGCGCGCGTCCACGACGGAGCAGGCATGCCCCGCGAATGCACTGGCCTTTGACCAAGCCATCAGCATCTCTGCTCAGACGTGGGTAACCGGAGTCGCTGTGCAGGTCGACCTCGCCCGCCGAAGTCATCACTTGATAGGTGATCTTCTTAAGGCAGGCCTGCAATTTCCCGGCAATCGCGCTCAGTCGTCGCACCTAGATGATGATATTTGTTTGGGCGCGGTGTAGAGATGCAACATACGCCAGTAACCACGCTTGCGTGATAAGGGCGTAAGCCAAAGCGCCTCTGAGGCTGACAAACATATCAGTGACCATCTTCGGTACCTCGGCCTCAGCGTCTGCGCCCGTGAGCTCATGGTGCTGGATAGGACGCAGCTCGTTTACATTTCGTCTTGGTCAAGCGCACACTCACCGTCGCCATCCTTCGCGTATCCCACAGCACCTATAGCACACGTGTGTTCATCGAGCTCACATCTGCAAAGAAAAATCCTCAACGCACTTGACACGCACCAGTCGATGGTGCCCTCAGTGCCGGCCATGTTATGTCATCAACATGCTTGGCTATACAAGGGTTAGGGCTTGTCTCGAACTCCTCGTCGTAGGACGTGGGTTTGAGACCAAACCCGCCTGTGGCCTGTTTGAGCTGCAGTGAGAAGGCTCTTGCTGCACCAGTGGTGCCAGCACCTGGTTTGAGGCGCTGCAAGCAGCGATTCGACTCGTCGAAATGTTCCACCCCTGAGATGGACCCGAGCGCAAATTCTGATCCCGGTGGTTCGAATAGGACTACTTTTGACATGTCTGCCGCGAAGCAGAGTTCTACATATTGCCCGTGCTCGCTATCAGAGTCAAATCCAGAACTGTTGTCTTTGTCCGTGGAGCATAGCGGGACATGATATGCCTCCGCTGCGTCGATGTCATGTGGGTTGCCCCACGTTGGAAGATGCACCCGCTGTTCTTCAGCTACTGTGACCAGCGCAATGTTGTCGGTGATCAGATGTAAGTACAGCGCAGAGGTCGTCTATTGGAGTTGCCTCCAATAGTTCCCTTTCGTCTTGCAACTCTGCGCATTGCACTTCCATTGTGTGCAAGTCGGGGGCCAACTCTGATTCCTCATAGATGGTGGGAAGCCGTCCGTCTTCCTGCGGTGGCTCGATTTCTGGGACTTCCCTGTCGCCGTCGTCTTGAATTGGTACGTGGGCCAGTTCTTCGAACTTCGTCATGCCTTGGTCGGAGCCCGCCTGAAGTTTGGTGGACTTCAGGCGCTGGATGATCCCAGAATGTGCTGCTCCAATTATACCATGTATGTTTAGGGCAGCGCCTTCGGCTTCGTAGTACGTAGTAATGAAAGCCTGGGCCCACGTCATTGTCATAGTGTACCAATGCACAGCTGTCAGCGTAAGTCACCGGAGGTAACATGTGAATATCGGCAGCCACCTTGGCGAAAAAAAACGCTTTCGATGCGAGGGAAGTTCCTGCTGAGGTGCTGAAGAGCTAAATGCATTTTAGGAGATAACCGGCTTGCACTCGTCATCTGGAGCACTCACCATTTAGTCGGGAAATGAACAAATGTCATAGCAGGTCGCCCAGCAAGTAGACTGGCCACGAATGCCAACACAGTCCGTAATGCTGCGTTGTCCGAGCCAATCTCTCGAGCGATCAGGGCATCAATATATAGTGAATGTCGTGCGTCGCCGCGCTGGACTGTACATCGCGGTTCCCCACTCCCACGATGACTTGACCCCTGTCGGGATCATTCCGCACGACCGGGAAGAGTCCATTCCAGCCACCCCAGTCGTCCTTCGTAGTCGCGGGACGATGATAGTGAACCAGATCTCCTTCGTCATAATAAAGCTGACCAGGGAAAAAATAATATGATAGTAGTCTTGGTCCGTAGTGCACCGTTCGTTTTTGCTCCTGCAGTGGCTTGAGTAATAGCCTCGATGCTTACCCGGAGGATAATATGTCATCGGGAGTGGTCGGATATTTCTGTCTGCTGTTCGCGGCCCAGAACAGGCAAGTCGGGTAGCATCGCCAGCTGCCTGCCGAACAGTGCGTTGCACGGAGGCACCTCGCTGCAAAAGGTAAACGCACTGGCGGCAAACAAGGCTTCGTGCAGTAGACGGGTGAAAACAAGAGGTATGTCTAACCTGTTGAGCTCAGCCTCCACGACGTGAAGCAGGTGTCGCGTAGCGTGCCATTTCTGGCTTCAATGGTCGTCGCGCGTTGTCCACGCGCACGCATCCTCAGCTCAGCGACTTTTGCCTTAAGGATGCTCTTCGCGGTGTCTGCGTTGAGCGCACCTTCCCCGTCGGAGTGAAGTGTTTTGGCGGGTCCGAATTGCATCCAGCACTGGTAATGAGCATCTAAGATGCTGGCCATGGTCTTATCTGGTATCTCGACTCCAGCACCATATCGAATACAACAATCGATTATATGAAATAGCTTGTGCTCATGTTTAGAGAACATCAGTTCGCTTGCGACTCCATCGTTAAGCTTGCCAGGTAGCGCAGTAGACGTCATGACGGAATGCCCCGGCTTGTCCCAAGCCCTGCACTCGCGACGTGTATCACAGACGCCTTTTATCACGTTTAGCCTGACGCTGTCCAGACCAGCCATGGTTAAGATGAGTCTCGTCTTAGGCTCGTTGGCGTGGAACCACCGCAAGTGTAGTTTCCGCAGCTTGCGCGTTACCACGCCTGGGCAAAGGCTGCGCAAGTTCTGTAGACTAATTCGCACATCGAACCTTGACCATTCTGGAAGCCTTGGACGAGCAGCAGGGTCACCCGCAGTTGTTGGTGGAGGTGAATCCCCTCCACGCTGTCGCCCTCGCCCAGCCACTATTTGCGACAGTCGCCTGCGATCGCCCGAGCTGCCTGCTCCACTTGAAGCAGGTTGCCCCGCAGCCGGTTCAGCGGCACGTCTGCCTACTGCGATGTCGCGGCTGCTGGCACCTGCCGTTGGCCCAGCTCTGGAACCAGGCCTCGGAGATCGCGGCCGCGCAGTTTATTTGGCGGCTGGTGCCTCGGATGGCTGCCGCCGCAGGTGGTGGCGCGTCGGGAGCAGCTGCCGCCTCACGTGGTGGGGCTGCTTGTTCGGCAGGAGCCGGAGGCTGCGGTCTGTGGTTGTCAGGCAGCTTCCACGGTTTGGCAAATTTGCATTTGCCAGGCGCACGTAGGTGACCAGGTTTAGCCCGACCGCAGTTATACTTGCAGCTTGGGCATTCCCAGCGGTAGCCCCCTTTGTCGCCCCACCTGCAATGTTGAGGGTCTCTGTCGTGAGATGGGGAGTGCATGTTAACGTTGTCCGCACATGCTGGGCATCCCCATCCTCCTGATGATGGCCCCATCATCGATCCCTCCGGATCTCGACGAATAGTTGGGCCGTCCAAATCGAATCCTCGCATGTTCGCGACGAGAACAGGTGACGCACGATGATGACCATGAAAGGGACCACGACGTACGAGGAACATGTCGTGTGCTATTTGAACTGCTTCAACGAAGAGGGATTGCATATCCGGAGTATATTGGGCTGCTCTGGCCAGCTCCTCGTTGCAAACCGAGACATGTTGATGATGGCCCGTGCACCGTTTACTCTCGGAGGGCGTTGGCAATAGGCGGTGGTTGGCCAATATCTCAATAGGTTGTTGTATTAGTACCCCATGGGAGTCACGAAGGCCTGCGGTGCATTGGGCCACGTTGACTTTACAATTGCCCTCGCGTTTGGCCCATGTCGCCCATGGTGGTATTTCATCCACCCAAGTACCCACTGGTTGTTCTCGCAAGTAGAGCCGTCGGAGGTCGCCTTGGCGCACGGCAACCGTTCCACAAAACTTAATGCGAAGAAGGTCTTCCTTGTGATGTTCATACCACGTGTCATAGATAACCTTCGATTGAAGTAGGAGGGTAGTCCAGTCGTCATGCAGTTGGGTTGAAGGATCACAACGTTCACAAAACACACATCCAAGTAGCGCATTACTGCAACCTGGACTTCCTTGTTTCCAAAGTCAACGTAGGAACGTTTGTCGAGGCTTCCCCCTGAAGATAGACCTCGGCAGATGGCTAGCTGCGACATTCCCCCACTACCTCCACATAGTTCCAGCGCGTCGACCTTGGTGTTTCGTCCGAAACACGAGGTTGGGGTTATGGAAAACACATCAGCATGTGTATCCGCAGGTAACCCCGCTGGTATTGCGATGAAGGTTTCTTCGTCTCTGTCACTGTCGGTGTCTAGAGGAACGTCAGTGCAGTATGCTCCACGCCCGAGGCCCTTCAGGTCCTCGCCCCAGTCGTCGCTGCCGTCTTCGACCATCTTGGGCATCTTTCGTCGTTTGATGCCGGCTTCCTTATCAGCTTTCTGCTACTCTTCCTGCTGATCCAAGCATCGGTAAGTAGTGCTCTCTGCTGTTCTTCAGCATCGGGCAAAGCAAATGTCGGAAATTCGGGGATAGGGGGTAGCGCGCGGCCGCGCTCAATCGATGGGGGAGAAAGACGATCGTCATCGACGGTAGTGACCCGCCTTGGGCGCGGTCGCTGCCCCTCGTTTCCTCATGAGACTGGCGCCGGAGGCCCCCAGCACAGTCGAGTACGGATGTTGATCGCACCGTTTGGTAACGGTGCAATATAATTATACCCGGTAGGTTGATCTTGAACCCTGATGTCCTGTATGATCGCATTGACGTCATCGTCACCCGGCGTACCACTTGGCCCAATTGAGGGCCATTCTGAGGAGACTGGACGTGAGTCTGAACTCCTGCATCCACTCGAGTGTGTACGCTGAGGTGCGCAGCACTTGTACGATTTCTCTGTGTTGTATGATGGTCTATTTGGTCAATCAGCCTTGCAATCATGATAGCAATCGTTTCGTTCGCCATTCCGCCCTCTGGGCGCCCTGGCCGTACCAGACATACTCATGCTCTGCTTGTCGAGCATGATTCCCCACGACTAAGCACGCGCATTCCCACGGGTTGGCGGGAATGCACGCGTAGGTGGTTGCCACCCGTAAGTACGAGCCGCCCGGCAAACGACCCGAACGGTCGAACTTCAGACCATAGTGACCACATCGCATTCGCATGATCTGCAAGCCTAAATCCTCAATAGTATCGCGTATGGGACCCACTCTCCAGAAATAGCCTGGAGGCCCCATAAAAACAGAAGACATACGTAAAGCCCGAGCTTTGACCGTGAGATCCTGGATGCGCTGATAACGTGGCCCCACCCGCTTTCCATGCAGTCGCACATGCCAGTCACAGGGCGTTGCTTCTCACAGGAATTGGTAATCCCCTCGGAGTAGACCACCCAAGTACTGTGTACCAATACAGGTCATAACCTCTGTGTGTGTCATACGGTTACACATGAGTTCAGCGCAAGCTGTTCGCATATCCCCAATGACAAGGGCACGAGGGTGATATTGATGAGATGAGCGATCCTTTCCTGCGGCAGCCGCGCAGCCGGGCCCGCCGCTGCCCCCAGCGCACACGGCCGGCGCCTGGGGAAAGTACGCGGGCGCCCCCGAGCCTGCAGACAGCACCTCAGTGTTCGGCCTGTCTGGGCAAGCGCGAGTGGCCGTGGCGCGCGCCTCCCCCCGCCATTCATTTTCAAGCGACGGGGGAGTCAAAATGCCCGCGCCATGGGCCCCTGAGCCACTGCTCGAGGCGAAGACGTCGCACATCTCGGAAGCGTAGCTCGGCGCGGCGGCATGCCCCGCAGTGGCAAGCTGCCCCGCGTGGCTGTTGGGCGGCGCCCACTCGCTGCACTCCTCGTAGATGGCCTGATAGACCTTCGCCTGCAAGTTCCTCAGGGTGAAATCCTGATCGGCAGGCGCGAGTCTGCCACCGAACACCGTGCCCCCGCGATGCCAGGTCTGAGGGGTGATCCCCAACATAAACTGGATCGCGCGTGAAAAGGTCTCCTCGTTAATGGAGTGACCGATGCCCTCGGTGTCCTGGGACATCACGCTTGCGCGGGCGTCGTTGGGAGCGCGTGCACCCGCGCTGCCAGAAGCAGGTTGCCCCGCAATCGGCTCCACATCTGCAGTCTCATTGATGAGCGCGGGCGTCTCCTCGCACTGAGGGTTGGCCGTAATGGTAGAATATGTCGAACCATCGGCCTCTGTTGCTACCCCGTACTCGTCGACCTTGATCGCAAGGTGCCCCGATGGTCTCTCCATCCGATCCAACACTCTGGCACCCTGACCAAGAAGGAGCCCGTGCATGTCAGTACCTGGGATGACCATATTTTCATGTCCCTGTTCAATGATCAGGATGGCACGCATGGTCGCCATGCTTCAAAGTCCCAGGATGGCGGGCAGATTCTCGCCAGACCCCTCTGCCACATTGGCTGAGTAGGTGTCTAACCAGGCAATAGTGGGTGCCCCCGCGGAGTCGCCCATATATTTGCAAACGATATTGCAGTGCTCTGACGCATTGCAAACGGCGGCTCCGTTGCCCACTCCGGTTACCTACAACCTCTTTTCCAGATCCAGCTTCCTGATACCGTGACCATGCGCGCGTGAAGCTCGCTCGAATGTCTGCGCAGTTTTCCGGCCAACGATGAAGGTTGCTGCCGATGCCGAATTTGCCCGGCGCAGCGGACAGCGCTGCGCCGTGCATGCCGTTGCGGCGCCCATGATCCAGCACCCACTGGTTCCTCGTCATAGAGGTAAAGACGTTCATGTACCCCTGGCCCCCTCCTCTGCACTGGGATGTAGTTGAAGAGTCCATTCAGAGGGGTACTCATCAGATATGCAAGGATGCTGCTGAATAAGCGGCATGTTCTCAAAGGTGTCCTAGTAGGCACGCACGGCTATCTGACCATCTGCGCTGATCATCAGCATCGTGCGCAGCACGTCACGCTCAGATATGGCACTGGCACCGCTGCGCGCACTCGCTGGGCTCTCGGTTCTGCGCGAGCGTAGCGGGCTTCCCCGCGCCCTGCAATATGGCGTGCGAAGCCATTGTGCACTTGCCTCCGTGGCTCTCTGCATGCGTCTCAGCCACGCATCATCAGCAGGCAACACTGCTGGCGTCGTTGCAGCAGGTGCCCCTACAATGGCCGCTGACTCGGCTACCAGCGGCACATGCATGTCTGCAGATGGCGTTGTTGCAGTTGGGTTTGGCCACGCAAATGTAGGCGCAGCAGGCTTCCCCGCAGATGCAGCAGGTGCCCCTGCAGTAGCTGCAGCGCCTGCCATCATGGCGGTGACGCGTTTCAGCTCTTCACGGAGATCTCTGAGTTTGTTTGCCCCGCGGAGCATTACTTCATGTCGATCCGCTGCGTTGTGCCCCCTGGCAAAGGCATAATGAAACTCAGCTGTGATGGGGCCTGCGCCTCTGCAGATGGCGCATGCTGCCTCACTTGGGGCACATTCCAGCTGTTGCCCCACACGTGCGCGTGCTACACGATCCCAACACTGCGCATGGAAGATACGGCCACATTGAAGCCTCCATACCTTGACTTGATATGCAACCTCTTCAAGGCATACACAGCCGTGACAGAAGTTTCTTCAATTTGCTATGATGGGGATCTCTCCCCCCCTCTCAAGACTCCTAAAATGACATGACGCTGGCTGGGATCATTCGGCGGAGTAGCTTCCAATCCCGGACACCTTAATAACTCTGTTACCCCAAAGCGGGATCGGAAACTACTCCGCGCCAAACCATGTAAATTATCGAGCGGGACGCGACTGCGCGCGGAGTAATTTTAGTAAAACTACCCCGAACTACTCCGCGCGAGCGCGACATTCCGAAAGGCAATTTGAAATAAACTTTCGCCACGGCGATGTATGGCACACTTTGTGAAATCGCCGTCACTGATAATCGGTGGCGTTACTGGCGGCCTGACGCGCGCCTGCCGCTCAAGTGTGGCATCTCCCATTTCGCAACGGCGGGGCGGGAACGCAGGTGCCCCCAGTGGTCCCACATGCATTGATCCCAGCGCAACCATTGCTGAAAGGCTCATGGCGGGTTGCCCCGCAGCTGGAAGAACAGCGGGCGTTCCCGCACGATTCATCCCGCGGCGCGCGTGCCGCGCCTGATTACGCTGCTGGCGAGCAAGCTGCATCGAAAGGTTGGCCTGCTGCGCCGCATGGATGGCCAGCAGCTCGGGACACAGCTCTCCCATCGATGTAGGTACTACCAGCTCTGGACCGCGTGGGTTCACTTCTTGGTCCATGGGGGCTGCCAGGTACCCATGGTGGGGCACCTGGCCAGGGGGGCCGGCCTCGTATCCAGCTCCCCGTGTTTGCTGGGACCTATAGAAATCGCGTGCTGTCGCCCGTGCGCGCGGGTTTCCGGGACGGCTGCCGACCCGAGGGGCCCCCGTCGTCTGCGCATAGTAATCAGGAAACATGGGAGAATCCATGCGCGGTGCCACTGGTCTCTCGGCGGCCGTCGGATCATAGGTCGGATGGCTGAAAAACGCCAGAATGCATCCATGCCTGTTTGGATGGTTCGGCGATGGATTAGCAACAGGAGCATGCCCCCAAGGTGGAGTCCAGTTGGCGCTGGGAAGGTCTATTGCGTCCCGTCTCATGCTCTCCATGGCCTCCTGCATATGCCTATGCATCCACTGTTGCTGCCCCAATAGGCTGTCGGTCCTCGGGGCAGCCCCCTGGCCCGCGATGGCAGGTTGCCCCGCGACGGCACGTGGGGATGCAAGGGGCGATGTGGCCTGCAAGGCTTGGTAGAGCTGCGGGTCCATCCTGATGCTTTGGAGTCTGGCCTGCAAGCTACTTGCACTCCAGGCACTCTGCGGAGTGCCAAATGGGGTCGCGGCCTTGCTCATGGGCGCGAATGCAGCGGGTTGCCCCGCAGGCGCAGGCAACTGTCGCGCCTGGTTGCGCCGCGGGTCGTTCGCATAGAGCCCGTCATTCGGCGTAACTCCACTGGATGTCATACCAGACACATCAGCGCTCTGAGCCTGGATCCATGATCCACCCGAGCCGCCTGCAGGTGCCCCCGCTTGATACACCTCGGCACCCTGAATATCGAGGCATGCTGCACCTCCGCCGTAGGTGTCAGCGTGGGGACACGCAGGTTGTAGGGAGTGTCCAGCACCATCCACATCCCCTTAATGTGGAGGGGTCGACTGCGCACGCGCACCGCTCCTTCGGTACATGCTTGGACCTTGACGGGTCACCCCGCTGAGCGTCAAGGTGCAATTCGCTGACCCATACTTGCCCAACTCGGTCGCACATGCACTGGGCAATGTTAGGCTTGACGCCGATAAATTGGACGAGGTGGTTCACCGGCCAATTATGGTAATACCAACCCAATGGTTCCATAGGTCGTGGTCGGATGTTTGCGGTTGCGGGTTAAAATGTGATGTCGTCGTTCGCCTGCGTGGGGGCGGGGGCGGCACAGCATCGCATCGCATGTTGCCATGCATCGCGTCTTCAAAAAAAAACTGACAACTTTGAGTACAAAGGTGGACTTCGGGAGTGTAGTAGCGCAGAGAGGTAGGACTCATGTAGGAGGCCTCCGCGCGAACGGAAGCAGTAGTGCAAGTGTCCTTGCGGTTGTGCGTCGATATGCACATTCCTCCGCGCAAAACCCACTGCACCACGATGCTCCACCATGTCAATCGTCCACCAGACAGTGCCGTGAATGGTGAGGAGTAGAGCTAGAGCTGACCACCATGGGCCAGCTCCGTTACCAAGTTTGAAAAGGGGTTGGGAGGCCCAACCATACGTTTCGCCTAAGGCGAAGCCCATATCCGACTCTGTTGTACCGTAGTAACGATAGCCCCAAGAGGTACGAGATCGTCGCGGGAGCGACGGGCTATGTCAAGCGAAAATGTTTTCGGTCTCAATGGCACGTCGTGTGTCTCGCGATGGGGCGCAGCCATATGTTGGCAGCCGGCCGCTTGAGCACAAACGACCGCTGACAAACGCTCGCTATC
The DNA here is from genome assembly GCA_963575745.1 of Prorocentrum cordatum. Taxonomy (NCBI): domain Eukaryota; class Dinophyceae; order Prorocentrales; family Prorocentraceae; genus Prorocentrum; species Prorocentrum cordatum. The sequence continues at coordinate 172,905 of CAUYUJ010016934.1, forward strand.
TCTCGCCTTTTGCCCCAGCCTCCTTGAGAGTGAGACAACCACGGGACAAACACAAGACAACTACAGGAAAACCACGGAACAACCTGCGGGACAGCCAGGTGACGTCCTACGGGACCATCATGGGACAACCACTGGACAACCCAAGGAGTAACCCACAAGACAACCCAAGGAGTAGCCCAAATGACAACCCAGGAGACAACCACGGGACAACCCACGAGACAATCCACGAGACGAGCTCGGAACAACCGACGGGACAATCCACAAGGCCAACGGATGAAAGTTGGCCCTAGCCTCGGCCGACACGCCGTCGCCTCAGAGAAGCTTCGACTCGCCCTTATGTGCGACACGAACCGACTCCGATACCGATGTCCTGGTCGGAGTCTATTCGCTCTCATCCTCCAACCTCAAATCTTCCAGCGTTGCTTACGAACAGATGCTGTGCAATATAGTGGGTTAGCGAAGACGGCCCAGGCGACGACGGCAACGATGACGATGGTGGAGATGACGATGATGCCAATGATGCGACTCGTCTCTACTCTGCTCTGCCCCGAGAGATACCGTCTCGACATCGTCGTCAGCTACACCCTTGAGGACCAGCGCAACACCGCTTCAACTTTGAGCCTGCACACATGACCAAGTTGGCTACACAAAGAGAAGGAGAGGAGGACGAGGAGCAGCAGGAACAGCAGCAACATATGCACGTTTGTCGCCGCGAGCAGCTGTTACGCCCTCTTTCATTTTCATCACTGCAGCCTCCCTGTCCTTCAGGCGTTGCTCTCCACAGGCCTTGCTCCTCACACCTTGTAGCCTCGCGACGCGCGCTTTCCGCGCGCCTGCTCGAACTTGCGGCCCTTGGAGCGCACGCGGGGCTTAGTGGAACTGTGGGGTACGCCAGGTGCCCTGCCGAAGTAGCGCTCGGCCTCGCGAGACTTGACGGGGCCGCGCAGCAGCACTGTGCCCTGGCAGGGGGACGCAAACTATACACTAAACCTACATCGATCATAGCAAGGCCCGGCCTGGTCCCGGGATCTGTGCACACTTCCTCCTGGCTTGGCCAGGAAGGCATCTGCACCGATCCCGGGCCCAGGAACGGCCAGGCCAGGATCTGTGTAGGTGTATCGCTGGCACCCCCCGACCTGGCCCATGGGCGCACGGAGAGCAAGCTGATCGAAGGTGATGCACTCTCCCCCTGCCTTGAGGATGCGCGCGCGGGCAGTCTCCGTGTAGCGCAGGGCGCAGACCGTGAGCTTCGGTACCTCGTAGAGCCGCTTGTCATCCGTTATCGTGCCCACCAAGACGGCAACCTTCCCGTCCTTGCCCTCCATCAGTTTGGACAGCTTGGAGATGGACAGAGGCGGTTTGTTCTTCTTTGTCATGTTGAGCCGCTTGAAAATGACCTTGTTAAACTTCGAGTCCGTGCGCCGGGACAGGAACTTGTACAGCTTGCACAGAAGCCGAATGTATGGATTGCCAGTTGTGGTGATGCGCTTCTTGGTCTTGACGCGGCCGCCAGCTTCAATGTCGATACCCATATTGCTTGCCAGCGAGTGCGGACCGACAGCGCTTGCCAAGACACGGCTGCAGCTCTAACGTCCTTGAGCCGAAGTGCGCACGAGGATCATACTTCACAAAACTCTCGATCGGTCAAAAGTTTCCACGGGGGGAGCTCCCATCGAGAAAACCATATGGTATCTGATCGAATGATGGCAGAAGAGAAAAAGGCGGAGGCGGCGGAGGCGGACCACAATTCGCTGGCCCAACGGGCCAAAGACATGCTACAGTCTCCAGTAAGAGGTTCAGAGTGTGTGTGTGTGTGTGTTGCCCTAGTCCGCGCGCGCGCGTGGCGGCCCCTCGAGGTCCCCAGGCGAAGCGAGAACCTCGACAAAGTCCCAAAGTACCCCGGGCAACCTCAGGGCAACCCCCAAGCGGGATCGGAGATGGCTTCAGTCTTGGGCGCAATCTTAGGAACCTCTGGAGCGCTCCTGGCCCGCTTCAAGCGGGCTCCAACACAGCCCAAAAACGGCCCAGGAGAAGAGGGCCGGCCGCGAGGGGATCGAGGCCCAGGACATGCGCCGATGGGGCGACTACGGCGACCGCAGGGGGAGAGGGGAGGGAAGGGAGGGAGGGACAGAGAGGGAGAAGGAGAGGGACAAGGAGAGCGCACCGATGAGGACGGGCCGAGGTCCATTCGGACACGCGGGGTGCTAGCGCAAGCTGCGCCCACCTCTTACGGGGGAAGGTTCCGCCTATGAATGGCAAGGGGCAAAAAGAAACGTTCCCCTGGCGCAATCGAAAAGGGACCCTGACTGGAAAGCAGAAGCAGCATGTAGCGAGCATTGCGAAACTCGCCCCCTCTGCATCCCCGTGAAAAGAAGGAAACCGGTTTTAAACGCGCTTTGGCGTAGGCGCCGCGGAGCCTTGTGAAAAGAAAGTGCCGCCTTGGGGCTCCCCCCCCCCCGCGGCCCGGTGCCAGGTCTACGGAACATGTGGCCAGGTGTTCTCGCAGGGCACGAAGTCAGAAAGGGAGGAAGCGGCTAGCAGTGGTGCGCTAGCGGCGGCCAGCAAGTCGCGCCTGGAGGTATTTCTGGAAAGTGGCCCCACGGAGGGCAGGCGTGCGGAAGGAGTGTTGGGGCTCGTTCTGAGCGGACTGTGCACTTTGGACCCTGTCGAGAAGGGGTCTGGACTGTTCCTGGATGCTGGTCAGCGTGAGCGCGAGGCTGGAGGCACGTTGTTGCAGCGCCGAAATAATCGCGGTGAATGCGGCTTCGCGATCGCGCGGAGGCTGTGGCCTGGCCGAAATAAGGCGTTGCGCGAAAGCGCTCCTCCGATTCGCACGCTGCAGTGGGGAGGTTCGGGCGTCTACACCCTGGTGGGTGGTACGAGGGCCCGTGGTCCCCGTTCCCTGGCGGGGCGGGGGTTTCGCCAGGCGGCAGGAAGCGTTGCGTTGGGGGGCTGGGTGCGCAGAGGCACTGGCCAGCCCAGCGGGTTCAGGCGGCGGAGCTGACCCGTGGGGCGCAATATGCGACCCTCGCACACCGCGCCCAGATCCTCTCCCTGGCGGATGGCGTTGCTGGCGCAGTTGTGCCCTGGGTCGTGGATGTCTGCGTCGGGAGGGGCGGTCGGGTCCGCGCTGCATCCCGCGTGGTCCATCCCTGTTTTGTTCCGTGTGGGTCGCAGTGGAGTGCCTGAAGTGGGATCCTGGTGGACCTCCAGCTCCTGGGTCGCTGTCGTCATGTGTCTGTTTGGGCGTGGAGGTGGAACATCGTTGTCCGCGTCGCGGCCGTCGCTGTCGCGACAATCTGGTGGAAGGGGCGTCGTCTTCGTCGTTGTCGAGCCCCCCCGCGGCCGAATGGGTCCTCCTCGTCGCCTTCAAAGTTGTCAGGGGGGGTGTTCCATGGATCGCCGAGTTCATCGTCGTAGTACCCTGGCCCTGGTGGGCCTTGGGAACGGGGTGGGTCAACGGGCGGGTTTGGCGGATCGCCCCCACCGCCCCCCTTAGTGAGCTGGTTGCGTTTCTTGCCATTGAGTTTCGCCTTGGAGCACCCACCTCGGCTGCCGGGGAGCGGGAGAACGCGATGGCAGCGGTCATATATCGCGACCGAAACGCGGTGAAAGACCGCCGCAAATTTGTGCATCCACTCGGCCGCGTCGGCGACATCCTGCGGCAAGGAGTGCATGCGGGCTCCTGCTGTTGCCAATTCATCGGCGTGGCTGTTGGAGGCTTCGGCGATTGGTGAGACGCGGCCTTCATTAGTCCCTTGCTCTCCGAACTGGCCTTCGATTATTTGAACCTTGAACATGGCGGGTTTGGCTTGTACCACAAAGAAAAAGAGGAAGAGGGAGTGGCAGATCGCAGCACATCGGCGGGCCGAAGTCCGTCTGGCGCGTGGGCTGCAAGCGCCCTCCGCGCCTACCTCACGCGGCGGGAGGTGCCGCGCGCGCGATCAAGGGCGAGGGGGGGGGCGAATTACTCACCCCACCCCCCCGCGGCAGCACTCTATATCCAGGTTGGATGGGCTAGACCCCGGTTGGACGGGCTATATCCCGGTTGACCAAGGAACACCCCTCTGGAATCTAAACTTCGGAAGACCTTCCACCGTTGATTTCGATTGAAAGCGATCTTTAGAAAGTCTAGAGTGCCAATGGTGTGCCTTTAAGGGGTTCACATGGTTTCCTGCGAAGAAAACAACCGGTAGGCAGCCCATCTGCAATAATGATATTCTGAGCGGGCGGCTCCAATGTGAACCGTATGTTCTTCTATTTGAGTAGACGATGTGAACCGCTTGCGGTTGTTATGTGCAACGTATGCAGCTCCTCTACGTTTCTGATTATATTCCAATGTGAAGCACATGCGACTCCAAGGTGAATCGTATACCGTTCCGGTGTGTAACGCGCACGAATGCGATGCGAATCGGGGGCGGATCACGCTTCCAATGCGAACGGTATACCAAATCATGCAAATCCACTACACATCCCACGCGAATCCTATACGGTTCCTGTGTGACTAGTATAGGATCCCGATGCGAATCGCATGCGATTCCGATGTGGGTCGTATACGCTCCCTATGCGAAGCGCAAGCAACTCCGGTGTGAAGAGTATACGACTCGGGCGGAAATCATGAACGAGTCAATGTAAATCGTATACGACTCTTACGTGAACCGTATACGAATATGTGGCTCGTCGACGGCTCCCATGTTAGTCGCATGCGGCTTCTGTGTTAGCCGTATACGAACCCTATGTGAATCGTGAACGGTTCGTGTCAATATTATACGACTCAGATGTGAATCGTCAACGAATCGCGTGTGAACCGCATGCGATCCCGGTGTGACCCGTACACGACTCCTATGCAACGCGCACGCGCGCGCTGGGAGTCGCATGCGATTACTATTTGAATCGTATACGGTCCCCAATGTGAGCCGTGTACGGGTCCATCTGAATCGCATACAGGCCGTACGTGTATGGTATACGATTCCTGCGTAAATTTCATACAATCCCCATGCGAATCGTCTTCGGATCTTGTGTGTACCGTATACGATTCCTATGTGGGCCGTTTACGATTCCTATGTGAACAGTGAACGGTTCCTGTGTGAATGGCGTACGCATTTTATGTGAATCGCACACGACTCTGTACGATCTATATGTGACCCGTATACGATTCCTATGTGACCCATCTACAATTCCCATGCAATTCGCCCACGGATCATACGCGAATCGAATACGAGTCCTAAAAGGAGCCGTGAAGAACCCGAAATGATTTCGAAGGAATCCCACAGATCCCTAAGGAATCCTTGGGAATCCGATGCAACCCTACAGAACCCGCAAGATTCCTACGGAACCGCGAAGGACCCTCAAGGATCCTAAGAACTGGTTCGAACTGGAATCCTGAGGGACTCCTCGGGAAACCGATGGAATACTGGAGCGAAATTCCAAGGAACCCTGATGGAATCCTGGAGAAACATAAGGAATCCAACTGAAACCTAAGACGCTTTCAGGAACTCTAACAGAATCCGTGGGCCGCTGAGGTCCCCGGAGTCCGAAAGCGGCGAAAAACCTCCAGGACCCGTTTCCCTCAAGATCCCGCCCCTTCATGAGCCATAAGGCAGCGGACTTTGAAAACGAAGGGGCTTTGACGGCCACGGCGAACCTTGGCCACAAGAGGGTTACAAGACTCTGATCCGAGGAACGGCTCGGGAATCGCAGCCCCTCTCGAGACAAACGTGTTTCTCCGCCTCTTCCTGCGGGTCCACCTCCTCCTCCTCCTCCTCCTCCTCCTCCTTCTCCTCCTCCCACTCTTCCTCCTCCTCCTCCTCCTCATCCTCCTCTTCGTCCTCCTCGTCCTCCTCCTCTTCCTCCTCCTAGGTCCTCCTCCTCCTCCTCTTCCTCTTCCTCCTCCTCCTCCTCCTCCTCCTCCTCCTCCTCCTCCTCCTCCTCCCCCTACTCCTCTCCCTGCTACCCCAAGGCACGCCGTCCTTCCAGAGGGCGGTTGGTAAGTAAGTCTCGCGACGGCGAGGGCGAGGAGGGAGGAGAACGACGAGGGATGAAGGAGGAGGAAAGAGAACTGCGACGAGCGTGGGGGAAACGTTCCTTCTACAATTCTAAAATACAGAGATGGCGCAAGGCCACCAACACACGCCACACATCATGCTCGAACTTCGCCCACTCCCCCGCAACCAACGACGACCCTCCTCCTGGACCTCCGTATATACGCGTACAGACATACAGACATGCATGCATACATACATGGATACATACATATGGTCACATATACACAGCTACATACATGCATACATGCATACATACGAACATACATTCATACATAGATGCATGCACACGTACATACAAATATACATACATCCATACACACATACACACACCCATACACACACATACATACTGACGACATGCATTCATATACACATACATGCATACATGAATACATACATACATACAGACAGACAGACAGGCAGACATGCACACGTACATGCATACATCCATCAACACAGACATATTATACATGTATCGCATAAGAAAAACAACTCCTCATCCTCCTTCTCCTCCCTCCTCCTCCTCCTCCTCTTCCCCCTCCCACTCCTCATCGCCCTCCTCCCCTTCATCCTCCTCCTCCTCATCATCATCATCACCAGCAACATCATCACCAACATCACCAGCAGCATCATCATCACCAGCATCATCAACACAACATCATCATCAACATCATAATCAACATCGCCATCAACAGCATCAGCATCCGCAACAGTATCGTCATCAGCATCAGCATCATCATCATCGACATCGTCGTCGTCATCACCACCGTCATCAGCATCACCACCACCATCATCATCACCACCACCACCATCATCATCACCATCATCATCAACATCATCATCATCATCTTCATCATCAGCATCATCATCATCATCATCATCATCATCATCATCATCATCATCATCATCATCATCATCATCATCATCATCATCATCATCATCATCATCATCATCATCATCATTATTTTCACCATCATCTTCATCATCACTATCATCATCACCACCGTCGTCATCATTACCATCATCATCACCACCATCGTCGTTATCGTCATCGCCACTGTCGCCATCATCGTAATTGGGGTTTGGCGCTTGTGGTGTGGTGATTGTTGTTTGGGATTTGTTTGGTGAGGGTGAGCGAGATGGGGAGAGAATTTAATTTGAGAGAGAGGGGGAGAGAGAGAGAGAGAAAGAGAGAGCGGGGAGTGGGGAGATAGCGGCGAGAAAGCGTCGAGACGCGACGATGAGCCTGCAGCTGTTTCTGCGCGCGCCACGATTCCGTGAGCGGCCGCCCTAAGTTGGAACATAAACCGTGCGGCGGGAGGAAACGCCGAGGAGCAGGAGACGGGAGGGATAAGGTCGGAGGAGGAGGAGGGAAGAAGGGGACGAAGGAGGAACTGCCTTGCTGCCAAAATGGACCGAGCCGGCGACGGTGGCGCCGAGAAGCTCCCCCAGGTCATGATCGCCTTGGACTCGTCCAAGTAGCAGTGGTGAGGAAGCATGCGGTACGCTTTGAAGTCGAGGCGAACCCCGAATCCCCGAAGACCATGAAATGCGCGAGGATGGTCGCCTCCGCATTGTTGGCCAAGCGTGCGCGCCCACTACGAATGGCATGACAGAGCAGCATAATCAGGCTAGTGGGCTCAAAGAAGGGGGAAGTTGTGCGGAGCGCGTGTGCGTGCGGTCATAATCACGTAGGGCGACAAGAGCTCGATCACCAGTGATGTCAGAGCCCAGCGGGCACCAAGAATCAACATGTAGCTCGCGCAGGGTGAGAAGAGGAGAGGAAATGAGGACGAAAGGAGAGGGAGCGCGTGGCATGATGAGCGAGATGGTTCGTGCAAGCGCACTACCACGATGCCTTGCTCGTGACGTGCGGACGGAACCGCTGACCTCATGCATTACAAATTATCGTAAAGTGGTTGGGGTCGCCAGCCAGCTGATTCTCGTTCCTCCTCCTCCTCCTCCTCCTCCGCCTCCTCCTCCTCTTCGTCATCCTCCCTCTCCTCCTCCTCATCCTATTCCCCTCGTCGCTGTCCGCCTTCCCCCCTCCTCATATTCCTCCTTCTCCTCGTCATCATCATCCTCATGCTCATGTTCTTCCTCCCCCTCCTCGTCCCCACCTTTATCCTCATTCATCCTTCCCCTCGGTTTGTCCTACCTCGAACTCCCTCTCTCCCTCCCGTACACCCGATCCTTCGTTCCCCATCGCCCTCCTCCTCTCAATCCCCCGACGATCAGTACGCAATCTTCCTACATATTCATACCTTATCGTCATCCCCGCCCTTCCTCCTCCTCCTCCTCCTCATCATCATCATCATCATCATCAGCATCAGCATCGTCATCATCATCACCATCATCATCATCATCATCATCATCATCATCATCATCATCATCCTCATCCTCAAGACCAGTCCTCCCCTTCACACTTCCTCTCCCTCGCCCTCCTCATCCGATTACTCATCCTCCTCCTCTTCCTCATCATCATCGTCATCATCATCATCAGCATCATCACCATCATCATCCCGTAGCAATTTTGGCTCGAGACGAGTTCGTCCCACGGGCAGAGAGCGGACACCTCTGATCCGAGGCTAGACCACGCTGGTTTCCCTCGCCTCTACTCGCGTGGGTGCACCATTCACTCGAGGGGGAGGCTGCCGGGCGACAAATCACGGAGTGGCGCCAGCATGCAACGTGGCACAACGGCAGGAAGAATGGCAAGCCTAAGTCCCAGTGTAAGGCGTACGACGTGTGCGCCGACTGCAAGCACTGGGAATGCAAGTCCTTTTTCCCCGTAAACAGCGGCGACGCTAAAAGTGAAGCGGGTCTCGCAGCAGGGCTGCGCCACCACGTGCAATTGAGGCACGGCGTCAGGGTAGCTAGCGCGGGACACCACCTAAGGAAGAGGGAGCAGAGAGAGGAGGACGAGGGGGAGTAGCAAAGGGGCGAGGGCGCTGTGCGACGTTCCCCTGCAGCCCAAACGGCCACTAGTAACGTAAAAAACGCACAGCAGCATTCAAACAAACGCACAGCAACATTCAAGCCTCTGCTCCCTCTTCTGTAGGTGGTGTCCCGCGCTAGCTACCCTGACGCCGTTCCACTGGGAGTACAAGTCCTTCGGCAACTTCTGCTGCTCGAAGTGCGGGGGGCGAGTACACTGGTACAGGTGAGCAGCGAGGGCATGGTTCTCGCCGTCGCAATGGTGCTCATCCTGTCGCTGAAGCAGGCGGTCCTGACGAAGATGGCGATGCTGGTCTTCGTGCTGCCGCAGCGTTCTTGCTTGCCGCCGAATCCGCAATTCGAGAGGGTCTTGCTCAGTTCGTATATGACGGTCATTCGCCCGAGGAGCCTGAATGGACTGCGGCCAGGCTGCAGGACGCAGCCAATGCCGATCGCACCCGCCTAACTCGTGTCGTTGAAGATGAAGCAAAGGCGGTGCGCTTGGACTCTCAAGAAATACATCATCGGAAAACGAAGATGCAAAAGCTGGAGGAGCAGTTGTGGAGGCAAAAAAGAAGTTGGCCGCGGACACCGCTGCTCATGAGAAGGACTCCCGTGACGAGGGCCAAGCCGACATGGACCTCCAGCGTTGCAATGAGAATGCCTGGATCGAGCGGTAGCGCATCGAACAGCGCGAAGGTCGCGCTGCAGCGGCGGCCGCTGGCCGAGCGCAGCCTGCGCAGAATGATGGAGTATCTGGTGAGGCTGCTGCTGGGGCTGACGGGCAAGCTGGAGGAGCTACCCGTGAAGCTCCTGGCGGCGGCCAACGTGGTCAAGATGTTCGCATGGCGCCTGCGGACGTTTGGATGTTCCAGGCGGGCCTACTGAGGGGGTCTGGGACTGATGGGGTTTTGATGGGAAAACGGGCATCGGTTTTGATGCCTTGGATTCCGCCCATGTCGCCCAGTTTGGGGACGTCCGCCGGACGTCCCCAACCTGGGCAACATGTACGAGGCGGCGCTCCGCAGCTTCGCCGAGTAGCAGCGCCTTCCCCTGGAGCCCCTCCTGCAGTTCCAGGCCTGGTCCAAGAAGCTCGCACAATGTGCGACCCTCGACGTGGATGCTGATAGTGGTGCCGGTAGTGATGCTGGTGCCCTTCCTGCCGACGAGCACAAGGCACTTCGTAAGAGGCCTGCGGGGAGGCCCTCGGCCCAGGCGACCCCCCATAGTTAAGAAGCCCAAGGTTCGCCAGCCGAAGCGCATCGAGACTGATGCCGACGCAACCTCCGCCGACTTCGCCAACCTCGTCCGCGCCACCGTGGCCCAAATGCCACAGCCTGAGGCTTAGTACCATGAGTGAGAGTACAATTTTCTTGTTTTGCAAGATCACCCATTGGAGCGCTCTGGCCAGGAACTTCCTCTCTAATCTTCATGGCAATGCTGGCGCCATTGTCTTTGCTGCACACCACCGGCCCTCCAATCAGTTGAAGCAAGCCAAAGGAGAATGCGCCACGATGAAGCGGCGACCTCACATTGTACAATACACTTCTGGAGGAGGTGCCCATGAAGGGGTGGGGGCGTGTGCTCACCGTGGTTTATTGTTTAAGAAATACCTTTCTCACGATGGAAGAGTGAAGGAAATGTGTACAGGACTGGCAGTAGGCATTGTGCACATGACTTCTGACTCGGGTGTTGCTGGAGAGAATATCAGAAACATGCTGGCGATCAACACGTTCGTTCAAAACCTGGCTGTTCCGTGGGTCCCCATGGGGGGCTTCAATTTCGATATAGAGCTTATGCATCTCTGCGGCTTCCTGAAGATGACTCGGTCTTGTGCCTTCCCGCCTGCAGGTGTCGCGTGCACGTGCTCGCACGGGAAGGGAGCGATGATTGACTATGTAGTTGCGTCCGAGACCATCGCGCCGTTCCTGAGGGTCTCGATGTACGAGAGCTCACCTTTCAAGTCACATGCATGGTTGAAAGTAGTGCTGCCGCATGAAGCTGTGCTTCAGGAAATGACCAAGCGCTGTAAGCCACGTGTTTCCCCAGTTGCCCAGGGGCCTGAGCTGTCTCGGGCTCAGCATCTTGAGAAGGCGTCTCGGGAATGGCCCCCACCGGTTCGAAATCCTGGAGTCTGGCTTGTTCCACCTGAGGAGTCAGTACCTACTTGATGTGGTCGCGTGCCTCGACGAGCTTAGCCCTGGGAGGCAGCTATGATTACGAACACGATAACGAGCAGTTCATGGGAAGGGGAGACCTGCTTAGTACTGGGGGCATGGGAAAGCACATTGTTGTTTATGGTCTCACCTTCCTCAGAAGCTACATGAGCTTCGCGTTGCTCTGGAGCGTGGGCACAGCAAGATGGCTGAGGACGTATCGCGACGAATCGCCTATCTTGTCTAGTACGTTGAGCAATATTGTTCCTGCCCGCCTCCCGCACAGACGTCCCAGGCGTCGCAGGCTCAGCTCGCCCAGATGGAATCGGGTAGTTCGGTGCTCAGCACCGATCTCTGCGATTCATTGGTTTCCGAATGCTCCGATGAGCTCGGGCAGGCCTGGTCTGATGCTCGCTCGATTTCAGCTTAGGCGGTTAATGAGTGGCTTATCAAGGCCTTTCCAAGGGGGGCTAAGGAGGCACACGCCTGGACTGAGAAGGATGAGGGGGACCCTTTGGAACTTGTTCGGGACCCTAGTGGAGTCCTGCAACTTCCTCATGAGATGATGGCCCATCGGGCCCAACTGTGAGGTAGGCGTTGGACAGCTGGCCCTGGGAAAAACGTGGAGTTTGGGGAAGCTTTGAGTGAGCTCCGTAGGCGTGCCGCCGACGCCCACCTGAGCTTCCTGATATCGAGTGTCGGGATGTGCCTGGTGCGCGTAGGCTTTTCTATGAGAACACCGCTGTGGGGGTTGACCACTGGAATCCTAGGGAGTTCATGAAAGTTCAGCCCGATGCCCTCGAAGCCCTTGTCCAGCCGTATGGGAGGTGCAAAGAGGCCCCGATGTGGCCAGAGCAGATCCTCCTGAGTCTGAGCTTCCTCTTTTCGACGAGCAAGATCGATGAATGACCCGTAAATGTCCTACCAGCTGCCAGGTCTACACCGAAATCAGGGGATCCCTTCTTGACGACTGGAATCAGGACCATGTTGCTCTTTGGGGCACCGCCATTCGAGGTAGTTCTGCCCTGCAGGCAGCGTTGAGGCGAGAGTTGGCCCACGATCTCACCGCGTTCGAGGGCAACGCCTCTATCGCTCTGCGCAGGGCCCTGCGCAAATTGTTTGACATCGGTTCGCCCGTCCTGCGTATCAAGCCTGAGTGTGATTTGCAGTGTCCTCATCATCTCATGTACATGGGATTGCTCGTACAGATCGATCCGAGGATGCTTGAGACGGGGGCTGTGCCCTGAGCTGATCGAGTCGAGCGTCGGGGTCCTTCCAGGTCGTTCCCAGAGAATGTCATGGACGATAGCTCACCTGCATCAGATGCTTGACGATAACACCACATGTTATTCCCCGTATTCGTTGCTCAGGGGTACGTGGACGATCCCTCCCAAAATTCGCAGGGAACCGCCGACGATGTGGTCCGCGCCGTCGTCCCCGCTGCTATTCACCGGGCGCATGGAGTACGCGGTATTCGCTGGTGTATTCCTGACAAGTCCACCATTGTAAATAGCAAGTGCGCTGTTGGTGTCCGTATCGCTCGGCAACTTCGGTTCGTCGGGATCGTTTTGAGGGCCCAGGCAACTGTGCTTGACCTCGGGGTTGCGACAACTACTGGCAATAGTACGTACAGTATGACCATTCGAATGAGGAAGGCTAAAGCCCAAAGGAAGGCTAAGAAGGTTAAGCAACTGAGTGGTATATGCAAGAGGGGTTCGAAATTGCACAAGCCGGGGGTGCTTTCCATGTCCTTCTGGGGGCAGAATATCTTGGGGCTGTCGCCTCAGCAGGTCCGTTCGGTCCGCGCACAGACTGCTAAATGTGCGGGTTGGGGGAGCCCTGGGTCCTGCACGACTACGGTGCTGTCGATCCTGAAGGCTGAGTCTTCTGATCCAGCTTATCGCCTGCGGCGCGAGCAGCTTCTTGGTCTCCAGCAGCTATGGTTAAATTTGGACCCCAAGGCCAAGATGAGGATTTCTCGGTTGTGGAGTGCCCGCGCTGGCGAATTTGCCTGTTCGCCGCCAGCGTATCAGGCGCCGAGTTCGAGGCCCTGTGGCCGCAACGATTGCTGCCCTCATCGATTTAGAGTGGCAGCCCCTGTCTCAAATTGTTTGGATTGGTCCTGACGGAGGCGCCCTCCACGCTGATGCTCCTGATCGTCCTGTTCGGCTGTGGAAGCAGCTAAAGAGGACGATCCACGGTGAAGTTTGGGGTATTGCCGCTAAGCATTAGCTTCGGGAAGGGGTTCAGGATAGAATTGATGTCACGTGTGTGCACTCTTTGTTGTCTAAGATGTCCAAAGATCCGGATTCTGAAGGCAAGGGGATCCTCCGGAATACTCTGGTCGGTGGTGTCTGGACTGCAACTCGTTTGCATGAGAGTGGATATGACACCGAATCTCGTGGGATCTGCCCAAGATGTGGGCTTGTACCTGAAACTCCTCTTCATCGTTTTGGGAATGTGAGTTCAACAGCCGTGTCCCCTTGCCCGCTGTGGAACGTACTCAGTCTCGTTGTGCTTGTGATCTGGAAAAGGGACCTGCTTGTCCTGCGCTATGGTGCCACGGGCTCATGCCCAAATCACGGTCGATTGGCCATCTTCCGCCGCCCGCTGATCTGATCTGGCATGGTGGAACCCTTCAGGCAAATCGTGCCAGGTGGAGTGTGGGGAATCGACGGGTCGGGGGGGGAACATACTAAGGATTGGAGGCCAGGGCGATGCGGATGGGCGTGTGCCCGCTTAGGTTCATCTCCCGACGACGTATATGGCTTCCTCTCTGGCACTCTCAATGGCGAGCCTCAGAGTTCCCCAAAGACCGAACTATTGCCCCTCATCAAGATGTTGGAACACATGGCTGGCAAGGTGCTGATTTGTTCCGACTATCTGCCCGTGGTTGGTTCGGAAGCTGAAGGAGCTGTTGCTAAAGACTGGCATGCTGGATCTATGGGTGGAGCTCTGGAGGGTCTTGGAGACGAGGGCGGAAGTAGTCGACCTGAGGTGGACCAAATCACATCCTACGACGTTTCAAGTTGAGCAGCTTTGTCTTACTCGTATTAAACGGATGTTGAATGCTGAGGCAGACGGTCTGGCAGCTGAAGCTGCTAGCAGAGGGGCGGTTCCAGATGAACTCGTCGGCCGCACCCACCGAGAAGACATACTTTTTTATCGTGGCATGTTAGCTAGGATGTTAGCTGTGCAACGTGATGTCTTATGACTTGTGTTCGTGAGTGTGTGCGTGTTGGACATGAGCATGTACACAAGCGGGGCCTTGCGACGAGCTTGCGTATGCGCGTCGAACGTGCGCGAGAGCAGCAGCACAGCCCCATAGCCCTGCGGATTTTGATAAAAGGAAGTATCTGCTCTTGCACGTATAGTCTCCGAGGACCCCTCTCCTGTTTCAGGCCAGGGCCGTGCCAAGGATCACGGTTCTGGCATCTTGTCGAGCCTGGTGGTGAAGGCCGTGTGCGGCTGGGGGAGGGAAGTGATAGCGGCGACGTTTCTTCCGATCTCCTTGATCCTGTCTGCCATGCCCCACATCAGCTCAAAATGTTGAACGGCATTCTTTTCTGTATGGAATGCGGTGCGTTCGGGGCCACTCGTGCTCGGAACATGAAGTTCGAGTGTCCTCCCACTGGCCCCACTGCAAGAGGAAGAGAGACCCTTGGAAAGCTCAGTCGGATGCCTTTCCCGTTCGACTGATGTGCTGCGTGCGGCCAGTCATGCACATGTGTCCCCCTAGTTTTGCTGAATGCTGAATGCTTCTCCTCCTCATCATCATCATCATTATCATCACACCTCCCTGCTTCTCTCCCCCCTCCTTCCGTCCGTCCCTCCCTCCCTCCCCCATACCCCGGTAACAGTGCGTTCGATCAAGCAGATCTACATCACTGGGGCCGGACACGGCACCTGCAGCCAGGCCCCTCTCCCCCCCCCAGGACGAGGATGATGACGAGGACGACGACGAGGAACAAGGGGGTGGGAATCCCACAAGCCCTCCGGGCGTAGGTGGTTTAGGGAGTTTCCTCTTCCACTCCCCTTCTTCCCCTTCGAGGAGGGGTTTACCCTTCCCCCCTACCCCCTCCCCTGGACCTGGACGGGGGGTTCCGCAAGCGGTCAGGGCGTCCAAAACAGCCTCGGCGAGGAAGCCAAAATCATTTGTTTTACTAGGGTAGTGGCCCCATTTTGGCCTCTTGGGGTGGCCTCTTGGGGTGGCAGCGCTAAAAGAAGCTCCCCTCTTCTGTGGTCGATGTCCTCCAAAATGGCCTCAAGAAGCGCCCAGGAGGCCCCCAAGATGGCCCCCAGAGGCCCCCAGGAGGCCCCAAAGAGGACCCCAAGCGGGCCCAAGAGGCCCCCCCGAGGCACCCAAGACGCCCAAGAGCCCCCCAGGACCGCCAAGAGACACCCAAGACGTCCCAAGAGGCCACCAAGAAGCGCCCAAGAGATATCACAAGAGGCTCCGAGAGGCATCCAAGAGACCTCTGGC